>CM061138.1:167834316-168316851 GCA_030789695.1 Scilla litardierei
AAATTTGTTGGTTCTGAGCTTTGTGCAATTATGTAAGCAGCTATTAATTTTTCCAGCTCACGTCCCACCGGCCGGTCAAACATTCTTGAGAAATGCGCATGTCTGGTATCAATCAGCTATAGATTGACGAGCAGTCTTTTGTATATTCACGAGAACCCCTCCTGTTGCATGGCGGGGTCTTCGATGTAGCCACACATTAACTCTACTTCGGTCGCATCCTCATAAACCAATACAATTCGCTGCCATGCGTTATGCGTTGTGCGCCTTGAGCAATTCCAGTTTTCCATGCGTTTTGAGCGGTGAGAAATTCTGATTGTTAGTTTGTTACTCGCTTCTCTATTATTTAGCACGGTGTGCACGTCGAATAAAATGTATTAAAAAGGATTAGTGGAGATTAGTATTGTTGGGAGTAATTTTCCAATTGGCATCATTGTTGATCAAGGCGAAAAACCGTTGAGTTTCCTTGTTTTGCGCAGAGAGTAATTAACCTATTTTGTTTCCTTATTATAATCTTCATATTGATTGGTCCAATTCCCCTATAAATGGCGGACAAGAAGCCCTCATCTTCTCACAACTTCCTCTACTTTCTTATATCATCTTCTTCTTTTTGCCCACACAACCTCCGTCTGGAAACAATAAGGTCTTCTTATGTTTGAGCATGATGCATGAGGTAGAAATGGACGAGATGGAGATGGATATGGAGTGTAAAGATGAGATGGTCTTCTACTGTTCGGGCCTGATGCTTGAGATAGAAATGGACGATAGAATTCAACCAGTACTTTTTTCACGCAAAGATAAATGGTTGATGTTGGAAACTGCAACGACGGTAATAAACGCAACGAAGGGCTATCGTCCATTTATAATCAAGCATGCACGTGGAACGGCCATCTCCTCTTTACACTCTATCTCCTCCTCCAACCCCTTCATCTTTGTACTATACATCGTCTAAGACATACAAACACCTCCTACTGTCCTTTCCGATCTCGAAGATGAAAATCTCATTCTATTTATAACGCAACCATGTGTTGGTGTTCACCGCCTCTTGGGAATCAGAGTTCTCATCGGTGTCTTTGAACCGGCGTGATACTTGACAGCCGGGTACAACGACGCCTGCAATGACGACACTCCTATCCGGGCTACGGTGGCAGAAAGTTGGCAAACACGTCCATAAACTCAACGAAGATGGTCGCTTCGTTGCGTTAATTAACGTCGTTGCCGACTTTCGGCAACCGTAGGTAGGATAGGAGTGTCGTCATTGCAGGCGTCGTTGTAGGGTGAAGCACGCAGATCACGCAGATAATTTATCCCGTAAAAAGCCCCTTCATTGGAAATATCTTACAAAGACAATCATATGTATCAGTTTGTAAAGAGCATGGGGTAATGAATATGTTTTGTTCTGTATCAGTATGTACATCCATATATTTGAATGGCTGGGTCATTTTGAAAATGTCATCAATTGGAATATGTATGAGATATAATCTAAAAATTTTCAAGCAGTTTACGAACTCGATTGAATATGTAGCCGATTTAATCTAAAATGTCTTCAGATTGATTATGTATCAGAGATAATCTAAAAGTTTGCATGTAAACAAGTTAATTTTCTCATAGACGGAATTTAACAACTTGCTTGGAGGGACATTTTCGCGTCCTTTACAATACGTCGATAAAGACGCCAGTGGTTGAAGGCAGGCCGTTGGATGGCGGGCTGGGGTGCCGTCGAGGAGTGGAAGGCAGGCCGTTGGATGGCGGTCTGGGGTTTCGTTCTAATTTACTGTAAACTGCATCAGGATGTGCGACGGGAGGTCGAGGAGTGGAAGGCAGGCCGTTGGATGGCGGGCTGGGGTTTCGTTCCACTTCAGGATGTACGACGGGAGGTCGTTGAGTGGAAGGCAGATAGTTGGATGGCGGAGGGACCCGTTGTCTGGGAATGGTGGTGCCCAGTGGGGTGATTGGCATGGCGATGCCTTCACTGGTGATTTGGACCGACAACCCGCGCGCGACGACGCCTCCCCCGGAGGTGGAGGTCGTCACGGAGTAGGCACTGGAGGGGAGCAGCGGTCCGCCCTAAGTCCCCTGGCATAAGTTCTCCAAGGGAAGTCGGGGAGTGGAAGGCGGGTCGCTCCATGTGTAAGAGGAATAACTCGTCGGTGATCCGCCTGTAAGAGGAATAATTCGTCGGGATGGAGAGGTCCGGTATCAACGGAGGGCCTATCCAACGATTGGGCCAACAGGAGGTTTCTTTTGAGAGGGGAGGAGTGTCTAGAGTCAAATCGTCCCTAACGCCCTGGGATTATGAGGAGAGATCGAATACGGGGGCGTCTCGCCCCCTTTCAAACTTCATGGTAAGGCTTTTCTTGTTGGATATTTGACTCACCAGATTTGGTTTTGGATGATGAACAAACATAAATATATTGTGAACTAACAATTTGTGAGCGCAGTTATGGAGATCGTCGCCAAATTCATTTGAACATCCAAAGCGAAGTCTCGAGACTTCTCAATGCACGTGATCGTATGCCTAAAGCTTCGTTGAAGCTTTTGGACTATTTTAGAAGTCATGAAGATTCGGATCGAAGCTTTCGAAGACGGTTCGTCAAATTTTGTTTATAGTCTTTTAGCTTCGTTCCGTAGAATGTTAAGCCTTGAGTAGGTCTTACGTTTTAATCTTCATAACGCTCCTATCTTAGACATATGAACGAGTAAGAAGTCCATACGAACTTTCCCGAAGCATCGCGCTTTGATTCGCGACTTCTTGTGCATGTTAGTTGGTTCAAGAAGAAGAACCACCCGACTAGATGGTGATCTAGTCGGTCGGCAAAGCTTCTTGGACCGACTAGTTTGCCTTCTCAATTCTAAGCTCTTTACTGTTTACAGTTAGTCGGTCTACGTTGAATCACCGACCGACTAGTTTGTGAACTAGTCGGTCAGTGATCCTTCTTAGACCGACTAGTTGAGCTTCTACTGTACATGCCTAGTTACTGTTTGTCGTTAGTCAGTCTATGTACATTTGACGACCAACTAGTTGATGAACTAGTCGGTCAACTTTTGTTCTTGGACCGACTAAATCTTTTTGTGCTCAGACTATGTGTTTTATCTCTTAGTCGGTCTGAGTTGAGTCACCGACCGACTAGTTGTGAAACTAGTCGGTCAGCAACTCTTCTTTGACCGACTAGTTCCCTTCAGTCTGAACTTTGTCTTTTGGCTGTTCTACCTTTAGTCGGTTCATGCTGTTTGACCGACCGACTAGTTGGTGAACTAGTCGGTCAGTCAACCTTCTTTGACCGACTAGTTTGGTTCAGAATAGAGCCGTTGGAGCATTAATTGAAACGTTTTTCTCTCTCTCTTTCCTCTAACCTATATATACTTGGTGTGCTGCATTATTGCATCCAAGGCTGATTTTAAGAGAACTTCAGAGATCAAAGAGAAAGCATTTACTTCCATTCAAAGCTCTTTCATTCCAATCTTGAATCTCTTCTCACTCTTATTTCAAAAGAGAGATTCATTGATTGTGAGCCTTCCAAGCCAAGTGCTTGATCCTAGGTCACCATCTACCTCATATCTCTCCATCGCTGATCTTCATCTTCCCCAAAATCCGTTTTGCCCTAAATCGTAAGTTTACTTAAGGCATAGGTATTTTGTGGTAAGAACTTTCATTTCAATTTACTTTGTTATTGTAAGTGATTCACTCTCGGTTGTGAGAGTGTGTTTGTGATCCCGGGTTGTGGGAGTCACAATTTTCGTTTGTGTATGATTTGACTTGTGAAGGTTTTTCACAAGTATTTCATAGTGGAAATCTTGAGTTAGGGTTTCTAACTCAAGTATCCGGAAGTGATCCGGGTGGTTGGGACGTAGGATCACCGGGAACAAGTCGGAGAGACTTGGGTGGATCCGAACCCAGTAATATCATTTGTTTGCGCTTGTTTATTTGTTGTCGATTATTTACTATTCCGCATTTCCGCATTAATTGGTAGAGTTTGCAAGGTAATTAGGAATTAGCCTCTTAATTATTTTAAAGTACTATTCACCCCCCTCTAGTACTTGTGCAGTAGCTTAGCAGGGCATTACATTTGGTATCAGAGCCAAGTCTACAACTATGTCTGCCAACGACAATAAGACCGTTCGTCCACCTTCCGACCATAACACCTTCAAGAATCGTGAAGGAGCGTCTTTGTTGATGGAAGGACACTCTTCGACGAGGCCTCCCTTCTTCAACGGTACCAACTACGGGTACTGGAAATGCAGGATGGAAACTTTCCTCCGGAGTGCTTCATTATGGAGGGCCACGATGAAGGAGTAGGTCGAGCCCGCCGAAGAAGATTTCGAGAAATGGACTACCGCGGAGATCGCCGCGGAGGTAAGCAATGCCAAGGCAATGAGCGCCTTGCAATGCGCTTTGGAGCCCAAGGATTTCAATAAGATATGCACATGTAAGAGTGCATATCAAATATGGAACTCCCTCCTCATCTTGCATGAAGGAACTAGTAGGGTAAGAGACTCCAAACTCGTAGTAGTTAATAAAGATTACGAGTTATTTCATATGCTACAGGGTGAGAAGATGAAGGAGTATTATGCTCGCTTCGTCGACATCACAAACGAGTTGGAAGCTCTCGGTAAGACCTACACCCAAAAGGAGAAAGTCTCGAAGATTATCGATGGACTTCCTTCTAGTTGGGAGAAACGTACCTTCGCCATCGAGGAAGGTAATGATATGAAAACTTATACCGTTGTTCAACTAATGGGTACCTTAATTTCTTATGAGGTACGCAAGGATAGCAAGTTGAAGTTGCAGGAAAAGATGAAGTCCTACCTACAGTAAGACGAGCCAAAGAAGAAGGCTATTGCTTTCAAGGTCACTCCATCTACTTCCACATCAACCGATGATAAAAACTCGGAAGACGAGTTGGACTTGGAGTCCATGGCTCTCATGGCCAAGAAGTTCAACCGGTTCTTCCGGAAAGGTAACTTCAAAAACAAATCGAAGTTTAATTCTTCTAACGCCTCCTCTTCTTTGTGCTTTAAATGCAACAAGCCAGGACACATGAAAGCGGAGTGTCCTCTAAACAAGCAAAAGGAGAAGTGGAAGGCGCCGAAGTTTGACAAGTCCAAGAAGTACAAGAAAGGGTACAAAAAGGGGCTTGTCGGAACATTCACCGACTCCGATGATTCCTCTAGCAGAGAGTTGGATGATGAGCAAGTGGAGCAAGCACACATGTGCTTCATGGCTAGAGAGGAGTAAGATAAAGATGCCTCCTCCGATGATAGCGACAACGAAGGCGATGAGGTAACAATGGATGACCTTAGGAATGCTAATTCTCAATTGTGGTCTAAGTACACTAAATTAGTAAATAGGTATACTAAAGTAAAAGATGACTTAGCTAGCATCCAAACCTCGCCTAAAACTATCATCACCAACAACGACACCGTTGTTGAAGGGTTGAAGAATGAGATTGTTAATCTTAAGACTCAACTTGAACATGTTAGCATTGAGGATCCGGAAGAACACAAGATAGCGGATTTGACTTCTCAAAACTCGACTTTGAGTATTGAGAATGAGAATCTTAAATCTCGTGTTTATGTGCTCACATCGCAAGTATCCACTTTGGATGCTTCTATGCGTTCTCTCACCGAGAAATATGAGAACACATTAGGCCGAATTAATAAATTCAATAAGGGTAAGGACCATTTGGATAAAATCCTAAGTGACTTACTTCCGGCCAATCACCACATTGGCTTGGGATATACGATGGGAAATTCATCCAAAGCGGCCACTACCTTTGTTAGGACAACTTCTGATGCCTCAACGAGTGGTAGCAAACACTCTATTGGTAGTTCCTCTACCAATGGTACTTCCACCTCGTACACATCTTCGTTTGGAAAGAAACCCACTGTGGGTGGACCTCCAAAGAAGGGCCATGCTTACATGTACACGAATACCATGCCACGTAGGAACACACGTCCTACTCCACCGGCTCACACATATGATGATTTTTATGCTACACATTCACGGGCACGTGCACCCCATGTGAGACACCCTCACACACGTGTTCCTCCACATGCATATGTACACCCACATCATCATATGAATAGTTATTCACATGCACCATTTCATCATGTTCCTTATGCCTATCCACGACATGCATCACGTAGAAACCAACAACGCATGCATGCACCCAATAGGATGAGGGCTCCCAAAATATTCACAATTTGGAGCCCAAAGGACACAAGCATGGATGAAAAACAAGTTTACATGAATGCTTATTTTTTGAATGTTGTGCATAGTAGTAATTATGTGGGGAAGTCTAAGTCCAATTGGACTTGGCTTCCAAAGTTCTAATCTTTTGGACCCAATGACCTTGGGTACCATGATACGATATTTTCTATCTTTAGGTACTCAAGGAAAAGAAAAAGAAACTGAGCAACAAATTTAAATTTAGCTCCAAGGGGAATTGGATACTCGATAGCGGGTGTTCAAAACACATGACGGGTGACGCTCAATTACTCTCCGGAGTGGTGCCCATTGCAAATGGAAACCGCATCGTCTTTGGAGGCAACGAGAGCGGAACCATCATAGGTGTTGGTAAAGTGGGTAATCCTTCTAAACCCCTAATAAGTGATGTTTACCTTGTTAAAGGATTAAACCACAATCTTATTTCAATAAGCCAACTTTGTGACAAAGTTTACAAAGTTAGCTTTACGAAAGGAATGTGCCATATTTTAAGAAAATATAATAATGAATTATTGTTTTCCGGCACACGCCATAAGGATATATACATCCTAGATCTTCCAAGATCACATGAACAATGTCTCATTACCAACACAAGTGAACAACACTTATGGCATCGACGTTTTGGTCATGTGAACTTTGGAACACTATTTAAGCTTTCCAAGTTAAATTCTATTAGAGGCTTCCCTAAGCTTGTCTTTCAAAAGAAAAGCTTTTGTGACTCGTGTCAACGAGGCAAGCTTCCAAAATCGTCTTTTAAACCTAAGAAAAGCATTTCTTCTAAGAGACCACTAGAGATATTACATCTAGATTTATTTAGGCCAACTAGAGTAGCTTCATTAGGAAATGCACGATATGGACTTGTCATCGTTGATGACTTTTCTAGGTTTACTTGGGTATTTTCATTATGCAATAAAAATGATGCTTTTGAAAACTTCACAATCTTTGTTAAGAAAGTACAAAATCTCTTAGGAACCACCATTGTCACTATTCGTAGTGATCATGGAGGAGAATTTGAGAATGAATCTTTTGAGACATTTTGTGATGAAGTTGGTATTACACACACCTTTTCATTCCCTCGCGCACCTCCTCAAAATGGTGTAGTTGAGAGAAAGAATAGGATGCTAGTGGAGTGTGCTCGCACTATGCTTGATGATAGCAAACTTGGCCATCAATTTTGGGCGGAAGCGGTACACACCGCTTGCTATGTGTTTAATAGAATACTTTTAAGGCCCGGCACTAAACAAACTTGTTATGAATTGTTGTTTGGTAGGTTGCCTCAAGTTAAACATTTTCGTGTTTTTGGTTCAAAATGTTTTATTAAGAACACATATGGTAGTTTGGACAAATTCGATCCAAGATCCGATGAGGGGATTTTTGTTGGATATTCCTCACGTAGCAAAGCCTACCAGATATACAACAAACGAACCTCAACGATCGAGGAATCGCTTTATGTTTCATTTAATGAAGGATTTGTTCCAACTAGAATTACTAATGATGATGACTCTATGTATGTCTTATGTGATTCAATTTGTAATTCTAATTCTAATAATTCTATTGATTCTATTGATACTAACCCGACTAATGAATTTTTTGAGAATGTTCCTAGTGATCAAGGAATTCCCAAACGACTTCATACCGTTCGTGACCATCCTCATGAGCAAGTCATTGGCAATATCCATGATAGTATCAAGACGAGATCTCAAGTCAACCACTTCGCTCATTGTGCCTTTGCCTCCTCGATAGAGCCAAAGAATGTTAATGAAGCATGCGAAGATAGCGCTTGGATCCTTGCCATGGAAGAGGAACTCATTCAATTCGAGAGGAATGAGGTTTGGGAGCTTGTTTCATTGCCTTCGAAGAACCACACCGTCATAGGGACAAAGTGGATCTTCAAGAACAAGACCGACGAAAACCAAGTCGTCGTCCGAAACAAAGCTCGGTTAGTAGCTCAAGGCTATCGGCAAGAGGAAGGTATCGATTTCGAAGAATCCTTTGCTCCGGTAGCTAGATTAGAATCAATTAGATTATTGTTATCTTTTGCATGCCATAAGGATTTTAAATTATTTCAAATGGATGTTAAAAGTGTGTTTTTAAACGGAGATGTTGTTGAGGAAGTTTATGTTTCTCAACCTCCGGGTTTTATAAATGAAAAATTTCCAGATCATGTTTTTAAACTTAAGAAAGCACTTTACGGTTTGAGACAAGCTCCTCGAGCTTGGTATGACCGTTTAAAGAATTTTCTTTTGGATTTAGGTTTTAAAATGGGAGAAGTTGATTCCACATTATTGTTAAGTATTCAAACAATGATATAATTTTAGTTCAAATTTATGTTGATGATATCATTTTCGGTGCTACTAACTTTGCTCTTTGCGAAGAGTTTTCTAATGTGATGAAGGATCAATTTGAGATGAGCCACATGGGTGAGCTCAAATATTTCTTAGGTCTCCAAATTCGCCAAATGAACGATGCAATCTTCATCCACCAAACGAAGTATACGGTGGAGTTGCTAAAGCGATTTGGAATGGAGAATGCCTCCGGGAAAAAGACTCCAATGAGCACTACTACACATCTTGATAAAGATGCGGGCGGAAAAGATGTAGACATTCGTATATATCGAGGTATGATAGGTAGTTTACTATATCTTACCGCAAGTAGGCCCGATATTATGTTTGTCGTATGTGTATGTGCTTGTTATCAGTCTCAACCTAAGGAGTCTCACTTAGTAGCGGTAAAGCGTATTTTCCGTTATCTGAGTTACACACTTGATTTTGGATTACTTTATCCAAAATCTAGCACGTATGAGTTAATCTCATATAGTGACGCAGATTATGCGGGATGCAAATTCGACAGGAAAAGTACTAGTGGCACTTGCCATTTTATAGGAAATTCTCTTGTCTCTTGGTTTTCCAAGAAGCAGAATTCCGTATCACTTTCAACCACCGTGGCGGAATATATTGCCGCCGGTGCCGCGTGTGCTCAAGTTCTTTGGATGAGACACACACTTAAAGACTTTGGTATAAACTGTGATACTTGCCCTATCATGGTGGACAACCAAAGTGCAATTTGTCTCTCCAAGAACCCGGTACACCATTCCCGTTTGAAACACATAGATGTTCGTCACCATTTCTTAGATGATCATGTTGCTAAAATGGACATCATATTAGTGTACGTTGAAACCCAGAAGCAAATCGCCGATATTTTCACGAAACCCCTAAAGGAAGACTCCTTTGTGCGGTTACGTCGAGAGTTGGGGATTATGGGTGAATCCGAGATTTAGAATTCATTTTTATTCTATAATCTTGCATGCTATTCATTTCATTATATTTGCACATGCTAGATTTATTGGAATTTTCTGGATTTTTTGTTGAATTTTCGGAATTTATGCTCGATTTGTGCGTAAACGTCAAATTTCAGACTTTCGATGTTTAATGGGGTAGTATAATGATTAATGAAAGTATTTCGATGTTTCGTCCAAGTGCGATTAGGAGAGAAATCAAATTTTCAAAATTTTTATTTTTTGGACTCTCTTAGTCGGTCCAAGTTCATTGGCCGACCGACTAGATTCAGTTCTAGTCGGTCAGTGAATGAGCTTAGACCGACTAATTCTTGTCAGGAAATTTGGCTTCAGTTACTGTTTACAACTAGTCGGTTCAAGCTCATTGACCGACCGACTAGATAGTGATCTAGTCGGTCAGTGCTTGAACTGTGACCGACTAGTTGTGACGGGGACAGTTGCGTCTTTTGAGCTTCCGACCGACTTAAATCAAATCCAATCGACTTAATTCACTTCAAGTCGATCGTTTTCTTCCTCCAGCCCAAAAATCCGCCGAGTCTCTTGGTCTTCCACCCTCTCCCACCGTCGATTCCGACCATCTCTCTGGCCATCTTGCCCTATTCCGGCCATCGACCTCCTCCTAGGGTAAACCCCCCTCTCTCCCATCCCTCTCTAGGGTTAGTTTCCTGTGCTAAGGGTTAGGGTTTCTTTTGATTTCGGCTTGGGTTTCTAGGGGTTGTTTAGGGTTTCTTAGATTCGATCTCTTGTGCGTCGTGTCTTGCTTCGATTATGGCAAGAACACGAATCCCGATCCGTCCTACGAGTCCCTCGCCTATGACCGTAGAGCCATCCCCTACGGATCCCGTTCAACCCACGCGAACCCCTCCGAAACGCCGTTCGAAAACCACCCAACCCTCTTCGTCTTTGCCTCCTCTTAAGCGTAAGAGGTCGGCGACAGCGAAGCCCCGAGCCCAATCTCAGCCCAAGTCAAAGCCTGTGTCTTTTCGTGCTCCCACTCCACCCGGTGGTTCGGATTTTGACACCGAGTACATTCCAGAGACTGAGACCCGTAGGGAACCATCACCTCCTCCTAGGCAACCTAAGTCTAGCTCCCGACCCCGTACTTCCACTCGTCAGCCTAAAGGAAAGGGTCCGATGCCAGTTGGTGGTGTTGATATCTCGTTGTGTCGCGATGACCCTATATGTATCGCGGCTTACAACCGTATCGAACACTGCCCGCTGCTTCTGGAGCATTTCGTTCAGTTTTCTGACTTCCCAGGCCTCGCAGATCTTCTGTCGTCTTCGGGTCTTATCGATTATCTTCGGTATGACCCTAAGGCGAATCCACATCCCTACCCTCGCCTAGTGAAGCTTTTCTACGCCAATAGGATCCGGGGTCAGTACGACGAGACCCACTCGATTGAGACTACTGTCTTGGGGACTCCGATAGTCCTCACGGCAGAAATCTTAGGCGAGTTGATAGGTTGCTCGTCGTCTGGCCTCCTCCCCTCTGATATTTTCGTTGATGATATCTCTTCACTTGATCAGGTTATCCTTTCTGAGATCTTCCATGAGATTCCTCCCGCCATGATTGGCGTCCCCTCCAAGTCATTCAAGCCCAATGGCTGGGTCCTAAATTTGATCTTGAAGTCATGCTTACTTCCTAAGTACGGCTCCTCCTCTTTGCCTTCCCAGCCATTCCTGAAGTTGATCTATGCCATCTTCATGGGTAGCGAGATTAACTGGGCCCGGATCATACTCGATAAGATGGATTCTTTCGAGTGTATCCGAAAGTCCACGAAGTCTGCGCATATCCCATATCCTTGCTTGTTGACTCTAGTTTTTCGCCACTTCCGTGTCACACTTCCACCTGACGATGAGCGTCCTCTCGGTCCCCCTCTGAATGCGACGGCCGTCAAGAAGTCTTTTGCGGCACTCCGTCACGTTCAGAGGACGACCCCCTCTGCGTCAGTGTCTGCTTCTGCCTCAGCTGCTCCCTCTATCACTCTTGACGAGCTTGCACATTCAGTGAGACGTGTGGAGTCTCGTTATGCTCGTACCGAGGAGATTCTTTCTCGTATCGCTCGTCACCTTGGTATTGAGATCCCTCCGTCAGTCTCTGACGAGGAGGAGATGGATGAGGAGGAGATTGAGGAGCTGGTTCATGCTTCTACTCGTGCTCCCCGAGGGCACTTCTGGTGCTACTGTTGCCTCTTCTGCTGGTGACCCCGAGAGCACACCTGTTGCCACCGTTCCTGCGGTGGATACAACGACTGGTGCTCCCGAGGCCACTACTGTTGCTGCTCCAGATATTGCCACTACCGTCGCTCCCGTGGACACTTCAGCTTATCCGGTGACCACCTCCACTCCTGCAGAGCCTGTTGCTGCTGCAGATCCTTCCACTGCCTCTTGAGCTTCTTTGAGGCCTCTCCCGATGCACTTTGGATGATTTATCTAGTTGTGAGAGAGCTTGGGTAGGATAGAGTGTGGTTATGTTTTTGGGATCATTTTGATGTATCTCTGATGTATTTTGATGATATTTTGGACTTTTTGATGTAGTGTGATACTCTGATGTCCGGTGTGACATATGTTATATGTGTGATATGATGTTGTATTTTGTGCTCCGATCGTTGGATCGATGTTTTGTATGTCTGCGATATATCTTTTTGTTGTACTCATGCTTCATTTATATATATACATCGATGTTGACTCTTGCATTATGTTGTGCACATTATATATTTTATATGTCTCTGATGTTTTGATTTCGTCGCTCGACGATAAAACTTGGTTAAATAGAATTTATGTTATGAAAACATAGAATTGTTTTTCATGCACTAAATTAACCAAGAATGTTGATATTGGAGAGTATATTCCATAACTCAATTCGTAAAATTAATTTGAGTTTTGATGATGTTATTTATCGTTTTTCGACTTTGGTCTCATTGACACGCTTTAATTTCATTCGAATTTTTCTTTGGTGTCATTTGGACCATGATCGTATTCTACGACTCCCGTACTTACATTTGAAGCCATTGTTGTCGTTGATCTCCTCCCGCTCTTTTTGCTTATGCCAAAGGGGGAGAGATATAATAATGACATGTGCTAAATGATAATTTAAGCATTTTTCCAAGAATCTAATTGGATATGTTAGATTCAGGGGGAGTTAAGATATAAAAATTGGATTTCAAATCCTACATTTCAATATTTGATTCTCATTTTATATACTTCACTCGTCTGCTTGATGCGTATTATTATTGTTTAATTTGGAATTAACGTGTCATCAATGCAGGGGGAGTAAGTAAATTACATTTGAATCATTATTTTTGATTATTATTTATGTTGGTTTTTCATCACCAAAAAGGGGGAGAATGTTGGATATTGGACTCCCCGGATTTGGTTTTGGATGATGAACAAACATAAATATATTGTGAACTAACAATTTGTGAGCGCAGTTATGGAGATCGTCGCCAAATTCATTTGAACATCCAAAACGACGTCTCGAGACTTCTCAATGCACGTGATCGTATGCCTAAAGCTTCGTTGAAGCTTTTGGACCATTTTAGAAGTCATGAAGATTCGGATCGAAGCTTTCGAAGACGGTTCGTCAAGTTTTATTTATAGTCTTTTAGCTTCGTTCCGTTGAATGTTAAGCCTTGAGTAGGTCTTACGTTTTAATCTTCATAACGCTCCTATCTTAGACATAGGAACTAGTAAGAAGTCCATACGAACTTTCCCGAAGCATCGCGCTTCGATTCGCGACTTGTTGTGCATGTTAGTTGGTTCAAGAAGAAGAACCAACCGACTAGATGGTGATCTAGTCGGTCAGCAACGCTTCTTGGACCGACTAGTTTGCCTTCTCAATTCTAAGCTCTTTACTGTTTACAGTTAGTCGGTATACGTTGAATCACCGACCGACTAGTTTGTGAACTAGTCGGTCAGTGATCCTTCTTAGACCGACTAGTTGAGCTTCTACTGTACATGCCTAGTTACTGTTTGTCGTTAGTCAGTCTATGTACATTTGACGACCAACTAGTTGATGAACTAGTCGGTCAACTTTTGTTCTTGGACCGACTAAATCTTTTTGTGCTTAGACTATGTGTTTTATCTCTTAGTCGGTCTGAGTTGAGTCACCGACCGACTAGTTGTGAAACTAGTCGGTCATCAACTCTTCTTTGACCGACTAGTTCCCTTCAGTCTGAACTTTGTCTTTTGGTTGTTCTACCTTTAGTCGGTTCATGCTGTTTGACCGACCGACTAGTTGGTGAACTAGTCGGTCAGTCAACCTTCTTTGACCGACTAGTTTGGTACAGAATAGAGCCGTTGGAGCATTAATTGAAACGTTTTTCTCTCTCTCTTTCCTCTAACCTATATATACTTGGTGTGCTGCATTATTGCATACAAGGCTGATTTTAAGAGAACTTCAGAGATCAAAGAGAAAGCATTTACTTCCATTCAAAGCTCTTTCATTCCAATCTTGAATCTCTTCTCACTCTTATTTCAAAAGAGAGATTCATTGATTGTGAGCCTTCCAAGCCAAGTGCTTGATCCTAGGTCACCATCTACCTCATATCTCTCCATCGCTGATCTTCATCTTGGAGCTAGGGTTTGGTACCTCTTCATCTTCCCCAAAATCCGTTTTGCCCTAAATCGTAAGTTTACTTAAGGCATAGGTATTTTGTGGTAAGAACTTTCATTTCAATTTACTTTATTATTGTAAGTGATTCACTCTCGGTTGTGAGAGTGTGTTTGTGATCCCGGGTTGTGGGAGTCACAATTTTCGTTTGTGTATGATTTGACTTGTGAAGGTTTTTCACAAGTATTTCATAGTGGAAATCTTGAGTTAGGGTTTCTAACTCAAGTATCCGGAAGTGATCCGGGTGGTTGGGACGTAGGATCACTGGAAACAAGTCGGGGAGACTTGGGTGGATCCGAACCCAGTAATATCGTTTGTTTGCGATTGTTTATTTGTTGTCGATTATTTACTATTCCGTATTTCCACATTAATTAGTAGAGTTTGCAAGGTAATTAGAAATTAGCCTCTTAATTATTTTAAAGTACTATTCACCCCCCCTCTAGTACTTGTGCAGTAGCTTAGCAGGGCATTGCATTTCTTTCTTTGCTTTGAGCAATTATGTCTCAGCGTTGAGCAATTAAGTAAGCGGCTACAAAACCACTCTTACCTCAGAATTACTCACCGCACACAACCACTCAAACTCAGAATAAGCTCACCGCACAAAACCACTCAAAACTCAGAATTGCTCAGCGCACAAATCCACTCAAAACTCAAAATTGCTCATCGCACAGAACCACTCAAACTCAGAAGTGCTCACCGCACACAACCTCTCAAAAATCAGAATTGCTCAGAGCACAAAACCACTCAAACCTCAGAATTGCTCACCACACACAACCAATTTTTTCCCAGTGAGGGTGAACTGCCACAAAGTTCTCCACTAGGTCACAGTTGCTCTTGCTTTTGAGGACATTTGTGTCATTTTTTGGATCAAAGGTCTCCCTGAGAGCTTTCAAATCGCTCTAGCTACATCAATTCTCTCCCATCGCAATTAAAGTCTCTTCATATGTCTGATATCAATCCGCTGTAGATTGACGAGCAGTCTTTTGTATATTCACGAGAACCCCTCTGTAGCATGACGGGGTCTTCGATGTAGCCACACATTAACTCTACTTCTTCTCATCAATACAATTCGCTGTCATGCGTTCTGCGTTGTGCGCATTGAGCAATTCTCATTTTCTATGCGTTCTGCGCGGTGAGCAATTATGATAGTTACTCGCTTCTGTATTATTTAGCCCGGTGTGCGCGGCGAATAAAATGATTAAAAAATCTTTGTGGAGAGTAGTATTGTTGAGAGTAATTTTCCTATTATGTGATCAAGGCGAAAAACCGTAGGGTTTCATTGTTTTGCGAGGAGAGTAATTAACCTATTTTGATCCACATTCTAAAATAATTTAGGGATCCCCTTTGGAGATGTTCTAAATGTTGATTCCCGAGATCCATTGTATTACTTTAGGATTACGGACTTTTTATACGCTTCATTATGATTGGTCCAATTTTCCCTATAAATGGCAGACAACGAGCACTCATCTTCTCAAAACTTCGTCTACTTTCTTCTATCATCTTCTTTATTTGCCCACACAACCTCCGTATGGAAACAATAAGTCCTTCAGCTGTTCGTGCATGCTTGATATAGATATGGACGATAGCATTCATCAAGTACTCTTTTCACGTAAAGGTAAATGGTTCATGTTGGAAACTTATGCAACGAAGGGCTATCGTCCATTTATAATCAAGCATCCCTGACAATGCTGGGGGGTGTTGCAACTGCGTTGAGAAAATTTGTCCCAAACAGCACTATGAAAAATGTGTACGATGATCATACCATATTCTTTTGGGGTGATATTGGCTATGCTGTCTCATATGTTTCAGAAAAGCTGCTGGGAGTTGTACCATGTAAGATTGTTATTCCCTTCTATTATGAATTGTGGCTATGTATTTGTTTTGCGTGTCTTGCTATACACTCCATATCCATCTCCATCTCCTCTTTATACACTCCATCTCCTCCATAAAACCCTTCATCGTTTCACTATACATCATCTTTGACGCACAGACACTCCATCCTATCCTTTACAATCTCTTACACTCCCAAACACAACTTCTTATGCAACCCTGTGTTGTTTTACATCGTCTCCGGTAACGGAGTTCCAATCGGTGTCTTTTGTCCTGACTTCATGTTACAACGACGACAGCAATGACGGTAATAAGCGAACGGTCTGCCGACTTTCGAATTCACGGGGCTCCTACAAAGGACAAAGTGCCACGTCAATGCACACATCTGGTATGACAATCATCTTGAGCAGATCAGTGCAAAAATTTGGCAATAGCAACGTAGATGTGGAGCGCATTGCCCGTGTAGTACATCGCCACAGGGGAATCGGCGTTCCAGGTGTTGTGTTTGACACGGCTACATACTTGACTGCAGGTTACAACGACGCGACACTCATATCCAACTATCCAAGGACGTTAATAAAAGCAACGAAGATGGGCGCCCGATGAACTCGCGGAAGTTGAAGGGTGAAGCACGCAGATCACGCGCCACTTCATTGCAAACATCTGCGAAGACAATCAAATGTCTCAGTTTGTAAGAGTAAATGGATATGTATCAGTTTGGATCTGTATCTGTACGTACTTCAGTATGTTAGAATGGGTTGGTCATTTTGGAAAGGTCACCGTTTGAATATGTACCAGCGTTAATCTAAAGGTTTGCATGCAGTTTCTGAATCAGATTGACTAGGTATCAGATTTAAGATAAAATGTCTTCAGATTGAATAAGTATCTGTCTTAATCACAATTAGGTAAAGTTTCTAAGTGAAGTTTGACTGTTGGCATGTTGCGAAATCACAATTTTAGTATGATGAAAATTGGAATGTGAACGATTGACCGTTGGAACAAAAATTACAGCATCCAACAAATATGCTCAAAGCGCACAACGGGCAACATTAGTCCGTGCGGGGCGCGTTGAGCAAATGCGCTATCGTCGCAACTTTAGCTCAACGCGCACACCGGGCATAAGTCTACTAGGTGTGTGCGCGTTTAACAATTATTGATAAACTACCTTTTATATGCTCAAAAAGCAAACACCTGGCTTTCCTTTTTGCCCGTTGTGCGCGTTGTTTTGCCCGTTGTGTGCGTAATTTTGCCTGTTGTGCGCGTAATTTTGCCCGAGCCTAAGGGCATAATTTTGCCTGTTGTGCGCGTTGTTTTGCCCGTTGTGCGTGTAATTTTGCCCGTTGTGCGCATTGTTTTGCCCGTTGTGCGCGTAATTTTGCCCGAGCCTAAGGGCATAATTTTGCCCGTTGTGCGCGTTGAGCTATTTTTTTAGTGGCTACAGTTTATCCCAACGCGCAAAACTTAGGCAGGCATTAATCATTATTGAGCAGAACATCCGGCTGGTAGCAATCCGCTGTATATTAACGATCACTGCTCTGTATGTTCACCAGAACTGCTCTGCAGACTCGAGGGGTCTCTTAGTAAGACCAAAGGTTCCAATATATCGCCGTTGTACGCTGTGAGCAATTTTGTTAACCATTAAAAATTTGCACGGTGCGAGCAGCAATAAATGTGGATATATCAGCAAATTTTATTGAGTGGGCGAGTTGGAGTTTTTTTTTGCACTAACAAAATTGTTCACCGCGCACAACCGGTCAAAATTATTTGTTCTGATCGTGGTGAATGGTGAGCAATTGTAGTAACCACTAACAAATTGGCTAATAAAGGCGCTCAATGGGCAAAACTTATCAATGGGAGTTTGTGGTAAGCAATTTTGTCAGACTATAACATATATGATACAATAACCCTACTCTCACTTGGACTATTTGACACACTAACAATGATACATTCTCATCGCATAACAATTTGGAACAAAGGTTGATGTTATTAAAAATACCCAGAGCGCAAAACCGGCACTAATATTGCCAGTTATGCGCGTTGAGCAATTTTGTAGGTAAAGACATAATTACTCAAAGCGCAAAACGGGCAATATTACTGCAATGTTGCGCTCGGCGTAATTGGTATGATACACAACATCAATACATACCGATGATGACATATGCACATTTCGGAAGCCATGATAAAATTTCATCCTACAAAGTGGTCCATTTTTATACCCAAAAAACTTATTACATTGATAAACGTTTTATCTAACAGATACTAAAAAGCATCAGCGGTAGCAATATCCGTACCTTTTACCCTCACAACGAATGACTGCATCCTCTGCTCATAACCAGCCGGCCATCCATTGGCCACAGCGTCATACGATCTTGTCCACACAAGTGAAGTCGGAGGGACGTCACCTGTTGGGTCAAGTTGAACGAAAACAAAGTGATTTCTGTTCACATGACCCAACGTTATGTGGAGTCTGGAGGCTCGGTTTATTGGAGGACTTCTCAATGGAAAAAAATGTCACACACATATTAGGTGCAATCAAATGTACTACACAGTTGTAGCATGAGGCAATGACATGTTCCATGTCTGGCATCTGCAACCAATTATCCTCTCCTGCACGTTCATCAGTAATAAAATAGTTCACTGCCTTCAAATTATAATTATATGAAACCTCACCCATAACACGCCTGTACAAGACGCTGTATGTCCGCATCTCACGGAGCAAATCAGTTCTGACAGTCAGCCAATCGGAATCTTTCAAGCCCAACTGAACTGCCATAGCCCTGAACCCACAGTTGCCATCTGAAGCCACGTCTACGCAGCCCACTATGAAGGGTTGTAGACTGGGAGGAAAATCCAAATAATATGGTATGTGGAAGTTGGCAGGCAAATCATCAACATAATCATCACGGGGAAACGAAGGTTTCGGCTTCTTTATTTGAAGTTTCGGACGCCTACTACTTTCCTTCGAAGGCCTCCTCTTCAATTTAGGCTTCTCCTTCGCCGCCGCCGTATGCACCACAATTGAATGCAACCGTGGAGCCTTAACAGGCTTCCTCCTAACTGTAGGCTTCTCAGTCTCATCCGAAACATGATCAGAAATCTCATCAACCAGGGGAGAAATTTGTTTAAGCATGCCATCCATCTCCTCGTGCTCATCAAAATACGAGGCCACAGCCGTCTCCTCCTCCCTCCCAGCAGTCTGAGCATCCACATTATGATCCCCCGTCTCCACCGTCGCCCCTAACTCCAACGTAAGCTCAGCTTGCATCAACCCAGCATCCTCTATCTTCTCATCCTCCACATCCTACACAGTCACCTTATCCTCCTTCGGCTCCTCATTCTCCCCAGCTGCATTCTCCCCCTTATCCATCTCAACAGTCTGGTCATCCACATTACGTTCCACCGTCCCCGCCATATCCACCAACTTCCCAGTATGCTCCTCAGCAATCAAATCAGTAGCCACTTCCTTATCATCCTCCTCCTCGTTCACCTTCTCCTCATACACCTTCGGCTCCACAGTCTCAGCCGCTGCATTATCCTCCACCAGTACCTCCTCAGCATTCTGCACCTCCACGTTAAGGGCAACCGTCTCCACCAACTCCCCAATAACATAATCATCTACAGTCAACTCAGCAGCAACTGCATTCTCAGCCTCATCCTCCCCATAAACATCATGCACCCTCGGCTCCACATTCTCATCCGATGCATTAACCTCATCCTCCTTCGCAGCATTCTGCTCTTGCCCACTAAGAGCCAACTTCTCAGCAGCCTGCTCCATCGCATTACGATCCACCTCATCATCCTACCAATAAGCAGCCAATGCAGTCGTCTCCTCAGCCTCATCCACCTTCTCCTCATCTCCCTTCTACTCCTCCTCAACATTATCCACATGCACCACAAGCTCATCACCCACAATTCTACACGGTGATGCTAACTCCTTCAACTTGTTTACAATACCCACACTCTGCCCCCTTAGTAATCGGGTACGTGCATTATAAATTGATTTGATTGGTGTTTCATTGAAGGATTTAGTTTCCTTCAGGCCTTTCAAAATTGCTGACGACGGCACCTTTCTATTTGCCAAGTCTCGCAATGCTACCACCTCTTTTCCCTGCAACATCCCATCGTCGGAATGGCCCGCGACATAATTAGCAGCTTGATGGTTGTGCCTGCCATCAACGACCGTTAAACTCCACTCACCGCCATCGCCCACCTCATTAACACGCAATTTGAACGGGCATCCACACTTGTTGGTTCTAACTGGCCGGTTGCTCTTTCGTACTGGTCGGTGTCCCATGTAGTTCCCACTTCTTGCACATGCATAGTAGGCAGCGGGAGTCCTATTGGACGATTTACTCATACTCGACGCACTAGTAACAATCACATGCCTCTGTTGTCGTCCGACGCTCTTTATCCACTGAAAGAGCTCGCCTCTACTTTTAAAACGTTGAATCGTTGTAAATTCGGCTGTATAATCCATATACACCTGTATCAAACAATTCATACAACTAATTGGACCGGGAACCAAACATTAGTTTTATTATTGTCGTAAAGATAAATCAATATTACCTCGGAATTTTTTAGCATCTCCATCAATCTCAACTGTATCTGCAGGCAAGTAAAAACCAAAAATTTCTCCTTCTATTTCTACACATTGTAATAAGAATATCAAATAAAATGTACTTAACAGTGTATACTTACCAAATCGCGATTTCGACAAATTTAGGTTGAAAACCCCTAAATCGATTGCTATCGCTTCACAGATTTGTTTGAACGTGGCAATTGACACTGTGATGTAAATGTCGAGCCCAGTAATAAAAATCAAATCTTTGGAATTTCCGTCTGTGCGCCTTGAGCAATCTACAAAAAACTTGCCGTTTGATATTACGCCTTGAGCAATCTGTGGAAGGTTATGGCTGTGAGCGGTGAGCAGAATTTATCAAAGGGTGAAAGAGGGTCTTAACGGGTCAAAACGGGTAAAAATTTTAACCCGTTGTGCACTTCAAGTAAATTCGGTGGTTTAGTTGGCATATTTTACTCAGTGCGCACAACGGTTATATTTTAACACGATTTGAACCGTTTTGCGCGCCGAGTAATCTTACATGGATTGTCAGGATTGACATTAGTAACGGTAATCGTTATTAATCGCGAAGCTGAGAACGATTTTGCCCGGTTGTGCGCGCTGAGTAGTTCTAAAATTTGTTTTAAATATATATTCTATTGGATTACTCATATTCTTATGCTGATGTTAACAACATTATTGATACGTATAAAATAATATAATACCAACGTGATAACTATCATTATTTGTATTAATTAACACCATTAAGAAATACTGGATAGATTGCGTGTGTAATTAAGCATTCAAAATCTAGTATATATCAATTTGTACCCGTTCACCAAAAAGTTAGTAAGAGGCAAACTTGATTAGTAGGTCTATCGTTGAGCATAACTTATAGATACGATACACCACAACACGTCATACAGATGATAACATTTGCACATTTAGGCAGACGTGATAAAATTTCATGCTACCAATCTGTCAATATGAAATAAACAATCCATAGTAAAATGATACAACGTTTTATCCTACAATATTTCAATAACGTCAATGGTTGCAATATCGTGACTAAATACTATTGATTGGAATTGATGCATCCTATCCTCATAAGCAGCCGGCCATCCGTCTGACACATCGGAACGGTATCTTAGCCACATACTTGAAGTCAGAGGGACAAGACCATATGGGGCAAGTTTAACAATAACGAAGTGATTATTGTTCACATGACCCAACGTTATGTGGCGTTTGGATGATAGGGGTACTGGAGGAGTTCTTAAAGGAAAATATGTCACACACTGATGAGGTGCAAGAATATGTACTACACAGTCGTAGCATGATGCAATGACATGTGCCATTTCTGGCATCTGCATCCACCATTTAGCTTTTGGACGGTCTAACAAATGGCCCAGTGCCACTACATTCTTTTTAAATTCCACGACACCCATAAGTTGCCGGTACAAGCCGTCGTGGTTCTGCATCTCTTCTCGCAAGTCATATTTCACCTGCCTCCATTCGTCCTCACCCAGTCCCAAATGAGCTGCCACAGCCCTATACCCACAGTTTCCGTCTGCTTTCACATCTACGACGTGCACTATAAGGGGTCGTAGACACTCAGGAAAAGCGTTCCAATAAGGTATTATTATGTCGGCAGCCAAGTCCTCGTCACTATCATCATGTGGAATTGATTGTTTCAGCTTCTTTATTGTACGTTTCCACAACGGTCTACTTCTTCCCTTACCCGACTTACACGTCAATGTAGATGTATCCGTTATCTCAGCATGCTGCTTAGCAATCTCCGCTACCAGGGTAGAAATTTGCAGACGTAGAACCTCATGCTCCTTCTCAAAGTCCTTAGCCACTGCATTCTCATCATCATCATCATCCCCCTGAGCAGTATGCTCCGCCTCATTACGATCCACCTTATCATCCTCCCCACCCATCTTCCCAGTATGATCCTCCTCCTGCAACTCAGCAGGCACTGCATTCTCCCAAAACGCCTCCCCCCCTTCTGATCCTCCCCCTCATTATTCACAGCCTTCACATTCTCATCACCCATAATTTTATCAACTGATGCTAACTCCTTCAACTGTTTTATAATACCAACCTTCTTCCCCCGTTGTAACCGGTTTCGTGCATTATAAATTGCTTTGATTGAGGTTGCACTGAAGTTTTTATTTGCCTTCAGTACTTTCAAAATTTCAGCTGGCCGAACCTTGCTATTTGCCAAGTCACGCACTGTTTCCATCTCCATTCACTGCAACGTCCCTTCATCGGAATGGCCATCGACATATTTAGCTGCTTCATGGTTGTGCCTGCCACAAACGACTGTTAACTTCCACTCCTCAACGCCCACGCCCACCATATAACCACGCAATGAGAAAGGACATGAACACTTCTTGGTTTTAACAGGCTGGTTGGTCTTTTTTAGCTTTCGGTGTCCCCGATACTCACCGCTTCTTTCACACGCAAAGTACACAGCATGATGCCCTTTGGCCGTTTTAATTATTCTCCCAGAACGTGTAACAATCACATGCCCATGACTTAACCCGACGTTTTGTATCCACTGAAACAGCTCTTTTCTATCATTGAACAGTTGATTGGTGGTAAAGTCGTTTGTAAAATCCATAGTAACCTGTATCAAACAATTCATAACCTGATCCTCAAAGATTTAATGCATTATTGCCGAGAAGATAAATCAATATTACCTTGGATTTTTGTACCAACTTCATCAATCTCAACCGTGGATGAATGCATGTAAAATCAAAATAAGAAAGGCAGATAAACTGTACTTAAAAGTATAGACTTACCAAAGAGTCGATTTCGAAAAATTTAGGTCAAAAACCCCTAAATCGATTTCTCTCGATTCAGCTCTTTGTTTGATCTCACCAGTTGACTAAGTGATGTATCCTTCGAGTAATGAAATAAAAATCAAATCTTTTGGAATTCTGTCTGGGCGACTGGAGTGATCTTTGAAAAAACTTGCCGTTTGAAATTCCACCGTGAGCAATCTGTGTAATTGTCTGTCAATTCGCTGCGAGCAGAAGGTATCACGGGACAATTTCGGGTCCTACCGGGTCATATCGGGTCTACAATAATTTACCCGTTGTGCTGGTTGAGTAAACAAGTCTAGTTTGAAATATTACTAGCAAATAAACCGTCCACATGTGCACGTGGACTTGATCAAAATGGTTGTGTGCGGTGAGGAATTACGGGTTTTGAGTGGTTGTGTGCGCTGAGCAATTCTGTGTTTTGAGTGGTTGTGGGCGGTGAGCAATTCCAAGTTTTGCGTGGTTGTGTGCGCTGAGCAATTCCGTGTTTTGAGTGGTTGTGGGCGGTGATCAATTCCGAGTTTTGCGTGGTGGTGTGCGGTGAGCAATTCTGATTTTTGCGTTGTTGTGTGCGGTGAGCAATTCTGAGATTTGCGTCGTTGTGTGCGATGGGCAAACAGCTAGATGGTTCAAAGAGGAGAACTTTTACATTTTTGCCCTCCTAGTGTTCGCGATGAGTAATTTACACTATGAACCAATATTTTTACGCATCCGTATATACAAAGGCATCATAACAGCTTCCATATGCGATCAGTTTTGTGACCTAAGGCGGGAAAAGCTAACGAGATAGGGTTTGATCAATAGAAATTATTCTAATTCGCTGATCTATATAGACTATAAGAGTTTCTGCTTATATCAAACGAAGATCCTTAAGGCAGATTAAAAGATTTGTGTCATTGGGTTGGGGTGCCCTAAAATAGTCGACTGCGGACGAATTGCATCGTAAAGTTGGTAAGCCATTAATTGATGCTAATTAATTCCGGTATTTATTAATAATTTCAGAAATTGATTGCTCGATTGTTACATTTGGTACATGATTGCGTAGAAATTACGAAGATTGAGATGGACTCGGTACACATTGAGGGGATCTGTGATGAAGCGGACAAAGAAGCAAAGGTTAGAAATTATTTCGCTTTGTTAACTGACTAATTTACTAGAAAATAAAGGAAAACATTTAGTGACTATGTTGGTATGTGGTACTTAATTCAGCGTATGGTTGAAGGCTCAGAGGTTAATGAAGATTATACAAATCAGTTCACAACAAATAAAATTTTCCCCAGCATAGAAGAGCTTGGTAAATGGGTAAAAGCGGTCGGTGTGAAAACTGGGAATTTGGTTGTTACAAAATCATCAAATATGAGTACAAAGGGCAATAGGGTCCCAACTTATTATTTTTGTTGTGAAAGAAGTGGGACATATCGGCCACACAGGCCAGATATATCGGTCAAAAAATCAACTCGAAGCAAGAAGTGTTCATGTCCCTTCTACTTGAGGGCTAATGGTGTGGCAACAGATAAGTGGATTTTGACAGTTGTACGTGGCAATCACAACCATAAACCCGCAATGTACATCGAGCGACATCCAGATGAGAGGAGGTTCGGAGGGGGGAGATGGCCACGGTGAGAGACTTGTCAAATAGATTGCTTAGGCCAAGGGAAATCTTGAAATACCTGAAGGAAAAGGATAATGCAACATCTACCACAATCAACACTATTTATAAAGCCAGACAGAGGATGAAGGCAGGGGAAATGGCTTGGAGAGCAGAAATGCAGCTATTCCTTAATCTAGTGACACATCGTAATTACATTGTGTATCATGAAGTGGACGAAGTGACAAATGCAGTGATGAATATATTTTGGGCACATCCGCAGTCGATTGATTTATTACGAAAATTTCCAGAGATTCTGGTTATGGACTGCGCGTTGAAGACCAACCGCAACAGGCCTCCATTGATGGAGATGTATGGGGTGACGTCCACAGATATTCAGTTCACAGCTGCATTTTTTTACACGGAGGCCGTACGTGAGGAGAACTGTAAGGATCCTGTCTATGGGGAAAACACTAGAAGGGGGGTTGAATAGTGTTTATGCAAATTTAATAGGAATTTACGCCAAATAAAATGCAATCCAACAAATAGTGCGGAATAGAAAACAACCCAAAGAGAAACACACGCAAACGCAGTTATGTTTCAAGGGTTCAGAGTACCCAAGTCAACTCCCGACTTGTTCCCGATAATCCTACGTCCCTACCACCCGGATACCACCGGATACTCAAGTTAGAACCCTAACTTGAGGTTTCCTTAAAACCCACTTGTAGAAACCCTACAAGTGCAATCAAATACAATCGATGTCCTTGACTCCCACAACCAGGGAGCAAGCAAAAACCACTCTCACAACCGAGAGCACAATTCAAATAATGAAGTTATGAAATCTGAAAGCAACACTTACAATCACATATGCCTTGAAGTAGAACTTGAAGGAGAAGTGTGATGTGTGTTGAAGAACTCTCTTGGAAGAGAGGAGGAAAGCCGTTCTCTTGACTGCACCAAATGCCTAGAGGATCAATCTTTGGTTCTAGGTTGGAGAGCAAGAGAATCAGATTTAGAAATGCTAAGGGCTTTGGATTTGAAAGCTTTGATCTTTGGAAAAGAAAGCTTGAAGGATTTTGTAATGAATGAGTGTGTATGTAACCTTCCAATGAAACAGTAGAAGCACTATTTATAGCTTTCTCAAATCCACAAAACAGTTTAGGAAAAAACCCAATCGAAATCCGTGAGAAAAATCTCAACGGATATAATCTGAACTCGCAACAGTCGACTGATGAACAAAACACAGTCGACTGCTGCACAGTCAGCAAGGGTAGGTGAGAATTCATAACGGTAACTTACCACGTGGACAGTCGACTGATGAAGCCAAGACAGTCGTCTGTAAAACCAACAGGCGACTGTACATTCTTCGACAGGCGACTGGCTGAGAGAAGAGTAAGTTAGAAGAAGTACTGGAAATCTCACAAGATACCGGACAGACGACTGATGCAAGGAACACAGTCGACTGTTAATCAGAACAGGCGACTGTATAACCTTATACAGACGACTGTCACAGACAGGAGAAATTTCCAGAGAGCTAAGTCAAAGATTAGACTTACAGACAGGCGATTGTTGCAGCATAGACAATCGATTGATCTAATATACAGTCGACTGTATATACAACATAAGTCGACTGGCTGTAGAAATCGGATCAAACAGAGTTTGGGCAAGGAGAGACAGGCGACTGATGAACCACTCACAGTCGAATGTCGCTAAGACAGGCACCTGATAAACGTTCAACAGTGGCCTGTGCGAGATAATCAGAGAGGACCCAAAAACTGCATTGTAATAGTCTGTGCAAAACAGGCGACTGTTAAACAAAACACAGTCGACTGTTTTTGAGACAAGCGACTGCAAACTGTTAAGCAGTCGGCTGTTATAAACACTCCTAGCACAAACAAAATAGAAATGAATTGCGATCAAAGGACGAAGGTCTAGAGATGTCCTATGACCGAAAGTAGATGTGTGTGAGTGCTCCATCATAGTTCTACTTCTAAGCTACATACTAGAAGAGATAAAAGAAAAATTACATTGACGAATAATCTCTTCTTTCCATCGTATGAGCTAGAAGTCTTTACGGAGCTTCAATCATCAATCTACGATCATCCAATTCATATCATTTGCTTTCAATCACGTTTGTGAGTCATCCATTGCTAGTTGATCTTCATAGTAAGCTTAGACAATGGATTAACTGCAAAATAGGGGATTAGTCACAAGTATTTATGTTTGCTCATCATTAACACCAAGTAGGGAGAAGTCCAATACTCAACATTCTCCCCCTTTTTGATGATGACAAACAAACATAAACAAAAAGATAAATAGTTGTGCGTAATGAAAACTTACTCCCCCTACATAGATGCCAATCAAGTTAGTCAACAAATATTAGAGCATCTATATAGTAATTGAAGCAAATGAGTGAGATAAGAAATGAATTTAATTCAAGGAATCTAGGAAGTAAAATCCATATTCATTGTAATCTTACTCCCCCTGAATCTAAGGTATCGAAAATCTTAGATTCAAGCTTAGAACATACTTAGCACATCCATTATGAATCTTGTATGTTTATTTCTCTCCCCCTATGGCAATATCCAAAAAGGTGGGAGCAAATAACAACAACAATAATAGTGCTAAAATACGAACTAACAACAATCAAGGAGTATAAAGATATATCGATCCAAAAACTCATAAAGTCTCATCATATACATGTGTGAGTAAAGGAATTGAAATCCGATATCAACATTTTAGATATTCGAAATGAAAATAATTTTCACATATTCATCACATCAAGGAAATAGCATGAATTATCCAATATCAAATTCTTGTATTGTCTCAAAAACATAGCAAGAAGAGTGAAACATTCATAGAGACAAAAATATCATATATCACACAGACGTTAATCAATATAGCATAGTGTGACATAAAAGAGAGATGCAACAACATATATAATATAAAACAGCTGAGTACATCAACGGATGGTCATCAACATGGCCATCCCAAAAAGATACATCATGAGCAACAAAAAATAGCTACATCATGACAACATCAAAGACTGTATCAATACACATATATAAAAGTATCACATACATCATCATCCATCATACAACGACAAAACATATATCATCACTCATAAATATCGATCTAAGGGTGAGTGTCTCCAGGGTCTGCGGACGAGGGGGCAGGCTCTGACTCAGCAGGAGTGTCCTCTGGAGAAGGAACAGATGAAGCAACAGCAGCAACAGCAGCATCCTGTGTAGAGGCAACACCAGGAGGCTGAGAGGGCACAAGGGTCTGAGGAAGATACTGTCTCAAATCCTCAGGGAAGGGAATTCCCTGATGGAGGAGAGAGAGAGACAGCAGCCGGTGAATACCATAGATCATCGACAAAATAGTATCCTGAGGCGGTGGAGCAGATGATGACGAAGGCAAATCGGCTGGAGGCACAGTGGATGAGGATGGAGAAGAAATAGTCTTCCTCTTCTTCGAGGCAGTCTGCAGAGCCGAAGAGGACTTCGACTTTGCAGAAGCGTCGAGGAGAGGGCCAAAGGGCATGGGCTCGTAATGGGTCAGGTCAATACCAAAGTGACAGAAGACACGAGTCAAAAGACCACCAAAGGGAATGTGAGACGAGGAGGACATGAACTCAACCTTGTCCATCCTGTCAAGGAGGACACTGGCCCAGTTCACGGGCATGCCAGAGAGAATAGCATACATACACTTTAGTATATCCTGAGACGGCTGATCGGACGATCCATATCTCGGCAGAATGTTGGACTTCACCACTAGGTGAACAGCCCAACCCCGTGCAGAAAACATGGATGATCTGACACCCGAATCAAGAGCTAAAGGAACATCTCGAAACATATCCCGGAGAACAGACGGATCAAGATCGTCAATCTCATAGAAGCTGATATCAGTGGGGAGGGAACCGACAGAAGGAATCCTATGGATAGTCCCTAAAAGAGAGGGAGTGAGCTGAATGTGGGTGCCCTGGACGACCGTATCGAGGATGGCAGTAGTCGAATACTCACCGTGAACGCGATTCGCATAGAAGAGCTTCACCAGAAATGGGTAGGCTCTGGGGGACTCGCTCTGAGAGAAGCGAAAAAGATCGGCTGGCCGAGAATTAATACAGATCACAAGAAAAACAGAGAATACTGTAAAAAGTTCGACAGAGAGTACAGTCGCCTGATGACTAAATTGCAGTCGCCTGTTACATTAACAGTCGACTGTAAAACAGTCAACAGACGGCTGAGCGAAAGATATCAAATTTCATATGAAGGATATAGAGTAGGGCAGTCGACTGTCAAAATAAACACAGTCGTCTGTCCTGGTCCAAAAATGCACAGTGAGATAGAATTCCAGAGAATAAGAACACTCACCCAAGGACCTATACTCTAATCACAAATACATCTTACAATCATTATGAAAACAGTAAATCTATTGAAACACAAATTATTCCAATCAACTTTGAAAACTCATGAAATCAAATAAGTCACAATTGCCTTTCTTAATCTCATAAAGCAATAAAGCACATGAAGAAAGACAATCAAATATATATGAGCTCAATAAGGAGTTATAGCATGAAAATTGAGCTTCTAGATTTCAGATTCACCCATAATTCCCAATTCTCCACGCAACCTCACAAATGAATCTTCTTTAAGAGGTTTAGTGAAGATATCGGCAATTTGTTTTTGGGTTTCAATGTACTCTAGGATGATGTCCTTCTTAGCTACATGATCATTTATAAAATGGTGTCTCACGTCTATGTGTTTGGTACGGGAGTGGTGTACCAGATTCTTGAAAATACAAATAGCACTTTGATTATCAACCATGATAGGGCAAGTATCACAATTGACACCATAGTCACTAAGAGTGTGTCTCATCCAAAGAACTTGTGCACATGCAAGACCCGCGGCAATATATTCTGCTTCAGTCGTGGACAATGACACCGAATTCTGTTTCTTAGAGAACCAATAAACTATGGAATTTCCTAAGAAATGGCATGTGCCACTAGTACTTTTCCTGTCGGACTTGCATCCGACAAAGTCGGCATCACTATATGAGATTAACTCATATGTTCTAGACTTAGGGTAAAGTAACCCATAATCTAGGGATTGAGATAACGAAATATTCGTTTAACCGCAATCAAGTGTGACTCCTTAGGTCTTGCTTGATATCTAGCACAAATACATACGGAAAACATGATATCGGGCCTACTAGCGGTTAAGTAAAGTAAGCTACCGATCATACCTCGATATAGACGAACGTCTACATCTTTTCCGCTTTCATCCTTGTGTAGATGTGTAGTAGTACTCATGTGAGTCCGTTTGCTTGAAGACAATTCCATCCCGAATCGCTTAATAAGCTCCCCTGTGTACTTTGTCTGATGTATGAAAGTGCCATTCTCCATTTGTCAAATTTGCAATCCAAGAAAGTAGGTGAGCTCTCCCATGTGGCTCATCTCAAACTCATCCTTCATATATTTGAAAAATTCTTGACAAAGATGAAAGTTAGTAGAACCGAAAATAATGTCATCTACATAAACTTGAATCAAAAGAATGTCATTTTCATAATCTTTAATGAAAAGTGTAGAATCAACTTCTCCCATTTTAAAACCTAAATTCAAAAGAAAGGTCTTAACGCGATCATACCAAGCTCTAGGAGCTTGTCTCAATCCATACAACGCTTTCTTAAGTTTGAAAACATGGTTTGGAAATTTCTCATGAATAAAACCAGGAGGTTGAGAAACATAGACTTCTTCATTTACAAATCCATTTAAAAATGCACTTTTAACATCCATTTGGAATAATTTAAAATTCTTATGGGATACAAAAGATAAAAGCAACCTAATAGCTTCTAATCTAGCTACGGGGGCAAAGGATTCTTCGAAATCAATACCTTCCTCTTGTCGATAGCCTTGAGCTACTAACCTTGCTTTGTTCCGTGTGATTACCTCGTTTTCATCCGTCTTGTTCTTGAAGATCCATTTGGTCCCAATAGCTTGGTGACCACTTGGAAGAGGTACAAGTTCCCAAACTTCATTTCTCTCGAATTGCGCTAGTTCTTCTTCCATAGCCACTATCCAAGAACTATCCTCACAAGCTTCTTGAATGTTCTTTGGCTCAATGGTAGAGACGAATGCGCAATGGGAGAATTCTTCAATTCTTGATCTCGTTCGAACACCCACACCAATATCTCCAATGATTTGGTTATGAGGATGGTTGCGCACGGTTGGATAAGCTTTGGGTAAACCTGGATCACTAGGAACAACTTCAACAACTTCGTTAGAAGTGTTAGTCTCAACAATATTATCATTAATCTTGACATTATTAAGAGAATCACAAAGAATGTCTACATTATCATCATCAACATGAGGAAAATCAAAATCTTCATAAAACGATACGTGAAGTGATTCCTCAATCGTTGAAGAAGTTTTGTTGTATATCCGGTAGGCTTTGCTACGTGTGGAATATCCAACAAAGATTCCTTCATCGGATCTTGGCTCAAATTTGTCTAAATTACCAAAGGTGTTCTTTATAAAACATTTTGAACCAAAGACACGAAAATATTTCACTTGAGACTTTTTATCGTAAAACAACTCAAAACAAGTTTTGTTTGTTCGGGGTCTCACTAGGATTCTATTGAGCACATAACATGCCGTGTGCACCGCTTCTGCCCAAAATTGTAGTCCTAAATGACTATCATGGAGCATAGTGCGAGCACACTCAATAAGAGTCCTATTCTTTCTTTCTACAACACCATTCTGTGGTGGTGCACGAGGAAAGGAAAAGTTATGAGTTATCCCGGAGTCATCACAAAACTTAGTAAAAGATTCATTCTCAAATTCTCCTCCATGATCACTACGAATAGTGATAATGGTGGATCCTAAAAGATTCTGAATCTTCTTTGCAAATTTGGTAAACTCTTCATGAGCTTCATTCTTATTAGTTAAGAATGAAACCCAAGTAAATCTAGAAAAGTCGTCAACGACAACTAGTCCATAATGAGCATTATCTAAAGAAGCGGTTCTAGTTGGCCCAAACAAATCTAAATGTAGAAGTTCTAGGGGCCTCTTAGAAGTAATCCCTTCTTTAAGCTTAAATGAAGATTTACTTAATTTACCTCTTTGACATGAATCACAAAAGTTTTTCTTATTAAAAGCAATCTTAGGAAAACCTTTGACTAGATCATGCTTAGCTAACTTATATAAGTGCTTGAAGTGAACATGACCAAAACGACGATGCCATAATAGTTGTTCACTTGTGTTAGCAACTAAGCAATGTTCTACGGTTTTAGGCAAGCTTAAATAATAAATATTTTTACGCCTAATACCGGAAAATAAAACATTTGAATCACAATCAACAATAGTACACAATCCTTCTCCGAAGTTAACCTTATAACCTTTGTCACAAAGTTGACTTATAGAAATGAGATTGTGACATAAACCACTAACAAGATAAACATTAGTAATTAGGGGTTTGGAAGGATTACCAACGATACCTACTCCAATGATGGTTCCCTTTTGATTACCTCCAAAAGTGACTGTTGCACCATCTTTGATGCTAATCACTTTGGAGAGCAATGAGGGATCTCCCGTCATGTGTTTGGAGCAACCACTATCAAGAATCCATCCTTTCCCTTTAGAGCTAATAAGGCATTTATTGCTCTTCTTCTTTATCTTGGGTACCTATATAATATACCATAAGCTTATGGTACCCAATGTTTGTTGGGTCCAAGGGGATTAGCCCTTTGGAAGCCAAGTCCAAGTGGACTTCCGCTTCCCAACATAGTTACTATTTCTGATTACATTATGAAAGTAGGAATCAACATAAGCATTCCTAACATTTAGACTAGTGTTCTTAGGACCCCAAATAGTGTACATCTTGGGAGTCCTATTCCTACTTGCATGCATATGAGTTGGATTTCTATGTGGTGCATGCTTCTTAGGAACATGATTTCTAGCATATATATGAGGTGGAGGATATGCATTGTACATTCTTGAATGATATGAATTCTTGGGAGCATGCATATTATATGAAGGATATTGATCATGCATGACATGTGGAGAATTATCATATATGAAAGAATGATGCGTATGAACATATGGGTGTGTGGGAGCACGTACATGAGTATTTCTCATGTGTGGTTGTGTACGTGTCCGTGGGTGCGGAGCATAAAATGTGTCATGATTATCCACTTGTGAAGTAGGATGTTTCCTACATGGATGAGTATTAGTGTACATATAAGCATGGCCTTGCTTTTGGTTTCCACCCTTAGTGGGTTTCTTGCCAAAAGGAAGAGAAAGTGATGTGGTGACATTCTTGGTAGGATTGCTACCTATAGTGTCTTTGACACCACTTGTGGATGCACCGGAGGAAGGCCTCACAAAATCTATAGTGACACCACTATAGGAGGTGCGATCATTAGATGCATTTGCTTTAACAAATCCAAGGCCAACACGATGTGTGGCCGGAAATTGATTTACAAGCAAATCATCCAATTGTCCTTGTCCCTTATTGAATCTCACAATACGGGAGGACATGAGTTCATATTTCTCATTTAAAGAAGAAATGTTGGTATCCAAGGTGGACACCCGTGCTTTGAGCTCGTGCACTTGGGTTTTAAGAGAATCATTCTCTAATCCCAATTGTGTGTGGCATGTAACTAGATCACTATTATCCATGGGATGTGTTTGATCTAGGTGAGATTTGAGGGAATTCACCTCATTTCTCAATGTGACATTTTGAGAAGCTAAGTTTGCTTTCTCAAGGGTTAAAGTATCAACAATGGTGTCATTGTTGATAATGCATGGAATGGATGACTTGCTAACTTTTGATTTCTTTAAGCTAGAATATCTAAGCATTAAAGATTGGTATTTAGCAAATAGTTCTTCATTAGCTATGCGAAGTTGATCCATTGTTACCTCGGTGTTATCCGTATCGGAATCACTCTCATCCGAGAGTGGGTCTTCAAGTGCCATGAAGCACATGTGGGCGCTCTCACCCTTCTCATCATCGGAATCGCTTGATGAGTCATCACTTGAGTCATCAAAGGTACCGACGAGTCCTTTCTTCTTGTCTTTCTTGTTCTTGTTGGACTTGTGGTACTTTGGTGCCTTCCATTTTTCTTTGTTGTTTAGCATTGGGCAATCCCTCTTGATGTGCCCTGGCTTATTACACTTATAACAAAGAGAGGAAGTAGCATTAGTAGATTCAAAACATTTGTTGGAGGGAAATTTACCTTTGCGGAAGAAGCGTTGGAACTTCTACGCCATTTGGGCCATTTCACCCAAATTCATCTCGTTCTCGGATTCATCACTTTCGGAGGATGACGAATTGGCGCTGAACGCCAAAGCTTTCTTCTTGGCCTCCGAGGGATTCATCATGGCTCGAATCTTCAATCGGTTATCCCGTCTTACTTCGTAAGACATAAGAGTCCCGATGAGATTCACCACGGTGTAGTTCTTCAAATCATTGACCTCTTCAATGGCGATTGCTCGTCTTTCCCATTTGGAGGTCATCCCCATGATAATCTTCCTTACCTTTTCAGGTTCGGTGTAGATTTGGCCAAGGGCTTCCAATTCGTTTGTGATGTCGGTAAAGCGTCCGTACATCGACGCAATGCTCTCATTTTCCTGCATGTGGAACAAGTCGAAGTTTTGCACGGCAACATATAACTTTGAAAGCTTTACCTTATTCGTTCCCTCGTGGGTAACGATGAGATGGTTCCAAATTTGATATGCACTCTTACATGTGCATATCTTGTTGAACTCATTCAGGTCCAACGCACAATGAAGAGCGTTCATTGCTTTAGCGTTGTTGACTTCGGCGGACTTTTCGGAAGTCGTCCATTTCTCGAAATCATCTTCAGAGGGCTCGACATACTCCTTGTGGAGAGTTCTCCAAAGAGAAGCACTCCTAAGGAATGTCTCCATCCTACACTTCCAATAACCAAAGTTAGTACCATTGAAACGTGGAGGACGTACCGTAGATTGACCTTCGAAAAGTGTGGACGCTCCATCACGGTCGTGATTGTTGTACGTAGGCGGCGGAGGAACGATGTTGTTGTTGGATGCCATAGATAAAACCTTGCGCTCTGATACCAATTGTAAGGATCCTGTCTATGGGGAAAACACTAGAAGGGGGGTTGAATAGTGTTTATGCAAATTTAATAGAAATTTACGCCAAATAAAATGCAATCCAACAAATAGTGCGGAATAGAAAACAACCCAAAGAGAAACACACGCAAACGCAGTTATTTTTCAAGGGTTCGGATTACCCAAGTCAACTCCCGACTTGTTCCGGTAATCCTACGTCCCTACCACCCGGATACCACCGGATACTCAAGTTAGAACCCTAACTTGAGGTTTCCTTAAAAACCACTTGTAGCAACCCTACAAGTGCAATCGAATACAATCGATGTCCTTGACTCCCACAACCAGGGAGCAAGCAAAAACAACTCTTACAACCGAGAGCACAATTCAAATAATGAAGTTATGAAATCTGAAAGCAACACTTACAATCACCTATGCCTTGAAGTAGAACTTGAAGGAGAAGTGTGATGTGTGTTGAAGAACTCTCTTGGAAGAGAGGAGGAAAGACCTTTCTATTGACTGCACCAAATGCCTAGAGGATCAATCTTTGGTTCTAGGTTGGAGAGCAAGAGAATCAGATTTAGAAATGCTAAGGGCTTTGGATTTGAAAGCTTTGATCTTTGGAAAAGAAAGCTTGAAGGATTTTGCAATGAATGAGTGTGTATGTAACCTTCCAATGAAACAGTAGAAGCACTATTTATAGCTTTCTCAAATCCACAAAACAGTTTAGGCAAAAACCCAATCGAAATCCGTCAGAAAAATCTCAACGGATATAATCTGAACTCGCAACAGTCGACTGATGAACAAAACACAGTCGACTGCTGCACAGTCAGCAAGGGTAGGTGAGAATTCATAACGGTAACTTACCACGTGGACAGTCGACTGATGAAGCCAAGACAGTCGTTTGTAAAACCAACAGGTGACTGTACATTCTTTGACAGGCGACTGGCTGAGAGAAGAGTAAGTTAGAAGAAGTACTGGAAATCTCACAAGATACAGGACATACGACTGATGCAAGGAACACAGTCGAATGTTAATCAGAACAGGCGACTGTATAACCTTATACAGATGACTGTCACAGACAGGAGAAATTTCCAGAGAGCTAAGTCAAAGATTAGACTTACAGACAGGCGACTGTTGCAGCATAGACAGTCGACTGATCTAATATACAGTCGACTGTATATACAGCATAAGTCGACTGGCCGTAGAAATCGGATCAAACAGAGTTTGGGCAAGGAGAGACAGGCGACTGATGAACCACTCACAGTCGACTGTCACTAAGACATGCACCTGATAAACGTTCAACAGTGGCCTGTGCGAGATAATCAGAGAGGACCCAAAAACTGCATTGTAATAGTCTGTGCATAACAGGCGACTGTAGAACAAAACACAGTCGACTGTTTTTGAGACAGGCGACTGCAAACTGTTAAGCAGTCAGCTGTTATAAACACTCCTAGCACAAACAAAAGAGAAATGAATTGCGATCAAAGGACGAAGGTCTAGAGATGTCCTATGACCGAAAGTAGATGTGTGTGAGTGCTCTATCATAGTTCTACTTCTAAGCTACATACTAGAAGAGATAAAAGAAAAATTACATTGACGAATAATCTCTTCTTTCCATCGTATGAGCTAGAAGTCTTTACGGAGCTTCAATCATCAATCTACGATCATCCAATTCATATCATTTGCTTTCAATCACGTTTGTGAGTCATCCATTACTAGTTGATCTTCATAGTAAGCTTAGACAATGGATTAACTGCAAAATAGGGGATTAGTCACAAGTATTTATGTTTGCTCATCATTAACACCAAGTAGGGAGAAGTCCAATACTCAATAAGAACTACTTGTGGGCCTTGGAGAAGTTGAGCTCTTTGCTACATGGATACAAGATGCCACGTGTAATTTTGACAGCACTGGAGCCAGCACTTATGAATGCCATTGGCCATGAATTTCCCCTTGCGGTGCACCAATTATGTAGAATGCACGTATCCAAAAATATTGCCAAAAATTGCCAGCCCTCGTTTGAAGATGAAGAAAAATGGTTAGGTTTCATCTCTAGCTGGAATTTATTGGTGGGGGCACGTAAGGAGGAGGAGTTGTAACGCCCCGCTTCCCAAAAGACACCGGAAGCGAGAACGTTACGCGGTCCGCTTGAACTGGAGCGGTGAAGCTCGAGTTCAATAAGCGTCTGTGATAAAAACACAGAAGAGGTCCTTGCATTTGAGTATCAGAACAATCAGAAAACATTTCATTAAATAAAAAAAGGGCACTTCCAGAATTGTTCGTACAAGAAATGAGACAACTGGGCCTCAGCATGGCCAAAAAGAAAACTACAACAAAACACTAATCCTACTACAAGGTACTAAAGCAAGAACTCAAAGTAATGACGGAAAGGGGCTCTAGTCTTCCACAGAAGCGGCTCGGCATCTACGTCGAACTCTGGCTCCCTAGATCGGGCGTCGCGAGAGGATCTCCCTAGTACTCAACTCAAGCTCAGAATCTGACATACATCCAAAAACATGAATGTATGTCAGCAAGGTCTGCGAGAAAAGATTAACATCCCAAGGCAAGATATACAAATGATATGAATTTAAGGAGCATTAAAAATTTTAATGAAATGACTGCAGCAATTTAGCAAGGACAGTTATACTGAAACGAAAAGTAACATCCCTAGCATGTAGTTCTAAGCAGTTACAAGAATTTAAAGTTAAGATTTTCTCTGAGTTCATTAGCATGACAATTTTTCCAAGAGACCAAAGTTAGCGTTGCAAGTTTTCATGTCAAGAGTTAGCATTCTAATCTAGGGTTCTCGCCTTTAGGTCGTGATGAGAAGGTCGTTCCTCTCACGGGGGCTTACCGTGATTGACGCTAACCCACCGCCTGCGGGTGGTGCTCTTGAGGAGAGTACCTTTCATATGCCCAGTGGCCGCTCAACCCTAACCCCACCCAAAATTTTTCCGGAACACGAGCCGGCCTACTCGACTCACACGACATCACGATATCACGATTCCGCCTTCGAGGCGCACGATTTTTCACGATGTCACAACTAGTTAAACCTTTCAAGACTTGCAGAAATTTAATGTTATCAATGTTAACTCGTTATTGTGACAGTTCCAAACAGTAGAAGTGGGTTGAACAATTTATACAACATTTTTAAGAAGACGTTGAACATAGGTTTTCATTGAACTCACTACAGAAACTATTTTATTTCTCTATTTGTTCAAAATTGAGATATATCGTGTGATATACCGTTGGATCACAAATTTCGTCCAGATCGTCATGGGGTCATTTTCTTGCGTCATTTCACGTATAAATTTAAAGATATATAGCATATAATAAAAGTGACACATTAAACAACAAACTTCAAAAACTCATATCTATGTGCACACTTGCCTGTTTTTGGCGTTCTTGGTGTCGTCGGAAACGTCTTGACGAGTACTACACTACGGTGATGACGGTTCACTGATTTTTGGGGAAACACGGATATATCTGTGTCATTAAATTAATGGTATCAATCAAAACGTGATTAATACACAAAGAAGCGTTAATAGGTCCACTAATATAAATACTGACCTAATCTACCAGTTATAATCATTAACAATACCTTTCAGTAGGCAATGTAATAACCCTTAGACAAAACACAACTATATCCTGGTACTAAGCATCTAGGTAGTATACTGGTAGGTGTACACATCCTCCATACTAGTGACAGCCTAAATATGATTCTAACCGTAAAGTCCATGCATGATTTACTAGCTTAAAAAGAACTCACTATTCATTTCTTGTATACCCATCAGTGTTTGCAGGCAGGTGGCGGAGGAACGGAGGTGGGCTCGACGACTTGCGGCATCATTCGGAAGTCAGTGGTGGCCGCTGCGGCGCTCAGGATCTCGGAGAGGAGGAGTCGGGGAGAGGGGAGATCTGGGTGCTCTCGCCGGTGGAGGGGGAGGGTCTGCGGGTTGTCCGAGGGCTGTGAAAGCCTGGGCGTTGGACAAAGGGGAGGCCGATGGTGGCAGTAGGGTGAGGGAGAGGGCCAGTCGTTTGAAGGTCGGAGAGGAGGCCACGGGGTGTTGCCGTGAGGCAGGGCTGCTGCGGCGTTGGGATCTCGAACAAGAAGGAGGAAAGGCGCGGTCGAGGGAGGGGAGTGCTGCTGTTCGGCGTGGGGATGGGTGATGCCATGAGATGATGAGGAAGTGGCACGGAGGAGATCTGGGTGTGGGTTGACGGGGTTGGCGCGAGCTCGCGCGTGCGTGAATGGGGGAGGAGGAGCAGCTCCGGTCGTTGGAGGAGAGAGACGCGAGGGTGGCTCTCTACGTGGAAAAGAATAGTGAGGCTGAGAAATGTAGGGGAGATAGAAATGTTCTAGGGTTTAATAATAGTAGAGTGTAGAGTTCTGTTAAAAGTTAGCCTTTAGGTTATTATGTATATGAGTGTAGAGTACTGGCAGCAGCACGTGAAATAGTTTCTAGGCCCTAGGGTTTAATAGGGAGGGCAAAAGCCTAGAGTGTTTGTTTAAATAAGAATAGGGTGATGTTTAGAGACAGCACGTGAGAGTTGTCCGCAGGGCTTTAAGGCCTAGTCTAAGGTAAGCTTGCTCTCTTTTTTTGTGTGTGACACTAATGTTGTGTGCAGGATTTCACCTGGGTCCGGCCTAGGGGTTAACAAAATGGGCTAGGTTAAAAATAGGAAGTGTTTACATTAGGGAAGTTTGAAACATTAATAAGATTTCAATAGGTGCAATCAAGGAAAATAGCTAATCAATATGTTTAAATGGGTTTTAAAAAGTAAGTTTCATTTGAATTTTAAAAGGTTGAAAAAGATTTGAAATTTCAAATTTTGAATTTGAAAATTTTAAATCAATTATAAGAAGATATTATCAAAATAATTATATGAGGGATTTAGAGCTAATTCATATGTTTGAAATGGGTCTAAAAAAGGAAACTGCATGTTTTGAACATAGGTTTTGAAATTTGAATTTGAATTCGAAAGTTTAAATTAACTATAAGAATAGTTGCTAAAATAATAATAATAATAATAATAGATGATTTAACTATGTGGTTTAAAAATAATTTTGGTAATAATTTAGGTGAAAAATATTAGAGGTTAATACGTGTACGGGGACAGATAGGCCTAACTACGGATACGGAAAAGTACGCGAGAGAAAAATATACGGATAACGTAACGAAGAAAACCGGTCGTTACATCCTATCCACCTTAAAAACGATTCTGTCCTCGGAATCATATCAGCTAAGACACTGGGAAAACGTAAGGGTAACGCTGGTATCTCCTCTTCTAACGCATACACACCATAAATAACTATTATGCCATAACCAAATAGTATTTCTAATACCAACATATACCCCCATAATATTACCACAGATAAGACTAATCAACGTTCATGCTAATATTAGTAACAATGTACATACACACATCACTAATTACGTATTTACATAACATGTTTAATATCATCCTACAAATATAATCCAACCAATATTATACTCGGATAAATAGTAACACTTTACTACACCACCACATCAATTTTCTAGTTGTAAGTGTGCTAACACCTTGCACACTCACACTACTACCAATACACCGTGTATTACCATATATCTTATACACTCACAATCTATGATGATATAGTACCACACATCACGTAAACATACCACTAATACATACATACAATCATTCTTCATCAATTAACACTTCAATCGTACAACCACTTTTACATACCGCATATTACCACATACACATTATATTACAAATCACTACACGTATATACATGCACATAATTCCTTACACCATACAGAGATTTATATAAGCCTTACTCCTAGCATTAGGGTCAACGTAATCTACCCACCTTAGGATCAAGTCCGTCCCCAGACTTCCTTAAATAGGCCGATATAGGGGTGAGCGGACTTAGACACTAAGGTCATCCTATCCCAGTCTTACATACATTATAATGAAACAACATACATCTATATTCTTATACCTACTCATATATCACACACTTTCAAATAAATATACATACGTTCATTTTACATGCATATACCTACTTACACTACTACACTCCAATCTCATACCTATATAGGACATATATATACGCACCGGTATACACAACCATGGTAGTTTACATAGGGCTAGTATAACATTACATACATCCATTTTTGTAATCACAAACATACGACTATAAATACTTCTTGCTATACACATGCTCCTACATCATCCCGTAGGGGTAATTATAACAATTCTACTATATATATAAAACACACTGGTTCATACAATATATATTTATACACACCCTATAACTAACCACATACATAAATACACACGAGCACACGCCAGACATACTATCATATAGATCACATAATAAATCTGCACACACTACTATATGTACACCTATTATCATTACACCTAACATGCATATCACTGTACTAGCATACAATTATAATAATTAACAAGTACGACTAAGGTATATATACTCCTAATAACTAGCCAAAACCAAATCAATCACGCTCAGGTATTCCTATAGTGATATAGCTAATCGCTCGCTTAAGTGTAAATATACGCTTACTAATATATACTCGACTATATACATATATATCACAAATTACCATACATGCAAATATGACACAATAGACAATCACACCATACTAGCATATTAAGGGCAAACACACTTATACATAAGTGGTATATAGAGATTCGCATACACAGGTCCACACTCACTATCGATGTACACGCACCACAACACCACGATCAAGCTAATGGTCCCATTATACTTAAACTAAAGCTGACATAAGCAAAGATAAGCACCAATGTGATAACCTAGTAATAGGATAGGGTTCACAGTTGAATAAGGCAACGAGTTAATGTTGTGATGGACGGTTCCGAATGTGAGATGGATAAGAGAGTAGTTTGGTTGGGTGACATAAAATATTTATGAATAATTAAATAATTAAGAAAATAAGGATAAGTGAAAAAAAATAATGACGTCGTTATAACTTACGTAAAGTAGCGAGCATACGGTAAAAGTTAAAACATAAAATATGATTAGTCAAATAATAGGGAAAGAGAAATATGTGCATAGTGTTGTAGTGCTTGCTTTGTAAATGGAAGAGGTTTGAAAATTTCCCTTTTTTTTATAAAAATAAAAATATGAAGACGATGATTAATAAACTGACACACAAGATATTGAAGTTCTCCTTTTTTGGAAAGTATTTTAAAAGTATGCATGAATGACTATTTTGAATATGTTAGTAAGAAGAGGAGGTGATATTTTGAATTAGCGAGATAGAAATGAAGTTTTTAAAAGCTCTTTACATGAGGATAATAGGGTAGCTATGCAAGATTATGTGAAATAGAAGCGCGGAAAATATAAGTTAGAAAATCGCTATAAGATAGTAACTAAGATTCGCGTCAGAAGAGTTCCATAATCACGGTTGGGTTTAAGTTAACTGAAATGTAGAAAATATAAGTAAAAGTTTTCGAAAGGATTTTAAACTTAGCAAAGAATTCAATAAAAATATCGAAACACTTTTTTTTTAAGGTCTCGAATCTGCAAGATGGCGGACCTGAAGAGTTGATGTGAATCGAAGACAAGGAATATGTTTGACAATCGAAACGTAAGGACGACTAAGAGGTAACTCCGTGAATACGCTACGATGGCTTTCTACGATCATTAACATGGAAGTGTAATGATTAGAAAAAGAAAAATCAGGGGGAAATAATCATTGGGTCGACTAAGGTTTAGCACTAAGGTTCATCGACGAGTTAGACTATGATAGAAGAGTCGGGATAAGGTTTCGTTGGGGATCGAGATTGAGACTTATCTATAGGTCTGGAACATTCTACGCTTCGTAGTCTACTCATTGCAGGCGTCTCAGGTCCGACAGCGACGATCGCTACGTCCGGTTGGGCCCTAGATTCGATAAATCTAAACGAATGACTAACGAACTCAAAAGTCTAATAAGGTGAGAGCTGGATGATCAATCGATAGGGTGACTCCCAAGATGATAGTACTAAGTCGTGGCAAGGGTGTCTAACTAACGAACACGAGCGTCTAACTAACTCTTCCTATTATCTTGATACTGGGTTCATATCGCTGAGACAAGTATTCAAGTAATTTTGCGTACGAACTAATTCTGGATGTTTTGGCTAATGAAAAGTGTTCTCATTGTTCTGAATTTCGCAGTTGCAGGACCTACATGGGCCACCACTAAAACCTGTAACGCCCCGCTTCCCAAAAGACACCGGAAGCGAGAACGTTACGCGGTCCGCTTGAACTGGAGCGGTGAAGCTCGAGTTCAATAAGCATCTGTGATAAAAACACAGAAGAGGTCCTTGCATTTGCGTATCAGAACAATCAAAAAACATTTCATTAAATAAAAAAGGGCACTTCCAGAATTGTTCGTACAAGAAATGAGACAACTGGGCCTCAGCATGGCCAAAAAGAAAACTACAACAAAACACTAATCCTACTACAAGGTACTAAAGCAAGAACTCAAAGTAGTGATGGAAAGCGGCTCTAGTCTTCCGCAGAAGCGGCTCGGCATCTACGGCGAACTCTGGCTCCCTAGATCGGGCGTCGCGAGAGGATCTCCCTAGTACTCAACTCAAGCTCAGAATCTGACATACATCCAAAAACATGAATGTATGTCAGCAAGGTCTGCAAGAAAAGATTAGCATCCCAAGGCAAGATATACAAATGATATGAATTTAAGGAGCATTAAAAATTTTAATGAAATGACTGCATCAATTTAGCAAGGACATTTATACTGAAACGAAAAGTAACATCCCTAGCATGTAGTTCTAAGCAGTTACAAGAATTTAAAGTTAAGATTTTCTCTGAGTTCATTAGCATGACAATTTTCCCAAGAGACCAAAGTTAGCGTTGCAAGTTTTCATGTCAAGAGTTAGCATTCTAATCTAGGGTTCTCGCCTTTAGGTCGTGATGAGAAGGTCGTTCCTCTCACGGGGGCTTACCGTGATTGACGCTAACCCACCGCGTGCGGGTGGTGCTCTTGAGGAGAGTACCTTTCATACGTCCAGTGGCCGCTCAACCCTAACCCCACCCAAAATTTTTCCGAAACACGAGCCGGCCTAGTCGACTCACACGACATCACGATATCACGATTCCGCCTTCGAGGCGCACGATTTTTCACGATGTCACAACTGGTTAAACCTTTCAAGACTTGCAGAAATTTAATGTTATCAATGTTAACTCGTTATTGTGACAATTCCAAACAGTAGAAGTGGGTTGAACAATTTATACAACATTTTTAAGAAGACGTTGAACATAGGTTTTTGTTGAACTCACTACAGAAACTATTTTATTTCTCTATTTGTTCAAAATTGAGATATATCGTGTGATATACCGTTGGATCACAAATTTCGTCCAAATCGTCATGGGGTCATTTTCTTGCGTCATTTCACGTATAAATTTAAAGATATATAGCATATAATAAAAGTGACGCATTAAACAACAAACTTCAAAAACTCATATCTATTTGCACACTTGCCTGTTTTTGGCGTTCTTGGTGTCGTCGGAAACGTCTTGACGAGTACTACGCTACGGTGATGACGGTTCACTGATTTTTGGGGAAACACGGATATATCTGTGTCATTAAATTAATGGTATCAATCAAAACGTGATTAATACACAAAGAAGCGTTAATAGGTCCACTAATATAAATACTGACCTAATCTACCAGTTATAATCATTAACAATACCTTTCAGTAGGCAATGTAATAACCCTTAGACAAAACACAACTATATCCTGGTACTAAGCATCTAGGTAGTATACTGGTAGGTGTACACATCCTCCATACTAGTGACAGCCTAAATATGATTCTAACCGTAAAGTCCATGCATGATCTACTAGCTTAAAAAGAACTCACTATTCATTTCTTGTATACCCATCAGTGTTTGCAGGCAGGTGGCGGAGGAACGGAGGTGGGCTCGACGACTTGCGGCATCATTCGGAAGTCAGTGGTGGCCGCTGCGGCGCTCAGGATCTCGGAGAGGAGGAGTCGGGGAGAGGGGAGATCTGGGTGCTCTCGCCGGTGGAGGGGGAGGGTCTGCGGGTTGTCCGAGGGCTGTGAAAGCCTGGGCGTTGGACAAAGGGGAGGCCGACGGTGGCAGTAGGGCGAGGGAGAGGGCCGGTCGTTTGAAGGTCGGAGAGGAGGCCGCGGGGTGTTGCCGTGAGGCAGGGCTGCTACGGCGTTGGGATCTCGAACAAAAAGGAGGAAAGGCACGGTCAAGGGAAGGGAGTGCTGCTGTTCGGCGTGGGGATGGGTGATGCCGTGAGAGGATGAGGAAGAGGCACGGAGGAGATCTGGGTGTGGGTTGACGGGGTTGGCGCGAGCTCGGGCGTGCGTGAATAGGGGAGGAGGAGTAGCTCCGGGCGTTGGGGGAGAGAGACTCGAGGGTGGCTCTCTGCGTGGAAAAGAATAGGGCGGCTGAGAAATGTAGGGGAGATAGAAATGTTCTAGGGTTTAATAATAGTAGAGTGTAGAGTTCTGTTAAAAGTTAGCCTTTAGGTTATTATATATATGAGTGTAGAGTACTGGCAGCAGCTAGTGAAATAGTTTCTAGGCCCTAGGGTTTAATAGGGAGGGCAAAAGCCTAGAGTGTTTGTTTAAATAAGAATAGGGTGATGTTTAGAGACAGCACGTGAGAGTTGTCCTCAGGGCTTTAAGGCCTATTCTAAGGTAAGCTTGCTCTCTCTTTTTTTGTGTGACACTAATGTTGTGTGCAGGATTTCACCTGGGTCCGGCCTAGGGGTTAACAAAATGGGCTAGGTTAAAAATAGGAAGTGTTTACATTAGGGAAGTTTGAAACATTAATAAGATTTTAATAGGTGCAATCAAGGAAAATAGCTAATCAATATGTTTAAATGGGTTTTAAAAAAGTAAGTTTCATTTGAATTTTAAAAGGTTGAAAAAGATTTGAAATTTCGAATTTCGAATTTGAAAATTTTAAACCAATTATAAGAAGATATTATCAAAATAATTATATGAGGGATTTAGAGCTAATTCATATGTTTGAAATGGGTCTAAAAAGGAAACTGCATTTGAATTCTACATGTTTTGAACATACGTTTTGAAATTTGAATTTGAATTCGAAAGTTTAAATAAACTATAAGAAGAGTTGCTAAAATAATAATAATAATAATAATAGATGATTTAACTATATGGTTAAAAAATAATTGTAGTAATAATTTAGGTGAAAAATATTAGAGGTGAATACATGTACAGGGACAGATACGCCTAACTACGGATACGGAAAAGTACGCGAGAGAAAAATATACGGATAACGTAACGAAGAAAACCGGTCGTTACAGGAGTATGTTGCTAAACTGAAGGCATTGGAGACAGAGTACAAAGATTAGACAAGGGTCGTGAGCTATGTGAAGACATCTTGGCTGGACAAGTACAAGGAGAAGTTTCTTTCTGTATGGACAGATGGCAATCTGCACTTTGGAAATGTTAGTACCAACAGAGCGCAGACCAAAAGAGCCCAGACTGAACATTCTAAGCTTAAAAAGGCATTGGGTTCATCGGCCTTCAGTTTATCCGCTTCTTGGCCAACCATACATGAATCATTAGAGGGGCAGCATATCGAGATCAAGGCATCATTTGAGAAATCTAAGATCATGTTGCAACATAATGTGCATGGGTTCTTGTTCAGGGAGCTGATAGGATTTACAGCCGCTGCGGCGTTGAAGATAATGTCTGTGGAAGCTTATAAATCTGACCCTATGGGAACGGACCAATGCACAGGTGATTGTCTAGCAAGAATGATTTATGGTGTACCATGTGCCAATGAGATTGGCGAATTCACAAGGGAAAATCGCCCCATTCCCTTAGATGCTGTAAATTCTCATTAGAAGCAGCTAGATATGGAGGCTAAGACGGAATTGATGTCTGAAGAAGATGGGCTTATACATGCTGAATTAGAGCGCATACACAAGCTCTATGCTCAACTTGATGGGCCGATGAAGCAGGAGTTGTTAATTAAGTTGAATGAGCTAGCTACCCCGTCGACAAATCTGATTACAGAGCCGCAAGTTAATTTCGTAATCTATGAAGCTAATCTATGAAGCTAGAAGACAATAAATAATACATGATGAACCGTCTTCGAAGCTTCAATCTTCATTCTTCTTGACTTCAATAAAACTCCTTGAGCTTCAACGAAGCTTTAGGCACACGATCACGCGTATTGAGAAGTCTTGAGACGTCGCTTTTGATGTACGTATTATTTTGGCGACGATCTCCATAACTGCGCTCACAAACAGTTAGTACACGATATTTATGTTTGCTCATCATCCAAAATCAAATCCGGGGAATTAATACTTAACACACCAAATACACTAGAGGGGTGAATAGTGTAAATCACGACGATATTGCAAAATTAAAAGTTAATAAAAAATTGCAATGAAAGTGCGGAAATAAAAGATCACAATTCAGAATAATCCAAATGCAAACACATATATTTTTATCCTGGTTCGGATCCTTGTGATCCTACGTCTAGTTCTCTACCCCCGTTGAGATTTGAATCCACTAAAACACTTGATCCCTGCAAGTAATCAACATACAAATATGCCTACACTCCCCATGTTGCAAACTTGTACAATCTCTTTAACAAGAGATTCACCAAATAAAGTAAAAGAAAGAATATGAAACAATATCACATATAGCCTTGATAATTGATGGAATTATTGCGCAAGGTTGGTGATAGAATCTCCAAGGTTCAAGATGTGACTTGTGGTAGAATACTCTTGGAAATTGAACTTCCTATAGGGATTGAATTTCTGCAGAGTTTTTCCTATGGAAATCTGAAAATCTCACTCTTTCTAGAGAGAGAAAGAAATCTTAAGAAAAGAGAAAGTGAGAGAATTTTCGTAATTTTTTGGCTGGGCTCTAGGGGTCTATTTATAGCCCAAAGAAGTAGTTTATGACCGTTGTATAACTGCCTAAATTTTCAAAAAAATCTGAGCCGTTTTTGTCAGAATTAGTCAACTAATTTTATGGATTGGTCGACTAATTAAAGCTGACTGGATAGAATGGAAGTTAAAGTGTCTTTTCAAGAGGAGTAACTTCCTAAAATGGTAGGAAACTATTTTAAAACTGCTATAAACTGCTGTAAACGGCTATTAACGGCTAGAACTAGCTGTTAGTGGCAGTTCTAACTTCCACTTAATAAAATATAATATTTTAATGATAACTCATTAAAATAAAAGATAAGTAGACTAATAGGAAGTATTAGTCGACTAAAAATTTGAAACTCTAGGTAATGGTGGAAAAATGATCCTGAAGACTCTAGGATGGGTCTGACAAAGTTTCAGAATTTTCTGAATTTTTTATTATTTAAATTAGTCGACTAGTACTAAGAGTGGTCGACTAATTAAAGCTTTGACTGGGTTACTATTGTAATTAGTCAACTAGTACTAGGGATTGGTCGATTAATTGGAATTTTGACTTGATTTTTTGAAGATGAACCCTAAACGACTAAGATAGGTAATCATCATGGCTTTTACATTCTAAGTATATGCAAGAGAAAAATAAAGATTACATCACTTATTACAAGATACAAAATTTCTTCCATATGCGTCGTCTTGTAGTGAATGCTTCTTGCAACTTGTGTTCTTGATGATGGTCTCAGATGATAGTGCTATAACATCTGCATAGATAAAGTTAGTACATATATAAAATGGTATGTTTGTCACATCAAAACCATATGAGGAGTTATGAGTTTCCAACATTCTCCTCCTTTTTGATGATTTTACAAACATTGAATATTATAATAATATGTGACTAACGAATAATAAAACAACTGAAAATTTGTTATGTGTTTACTAAAATACTCCCCCTAAAGATATGACTTATATGCAAGAGAATATGTAAAATTTTCATTTTAAAGATATATAATAATAATAAGAATATAATAATATATTATATTTGTTAGTAAAAAATGTACAAAGTTTCGCTCCCTGCCAAATTATAATACTGAAAGTTTAGAAACTAATGCAGAGAATCTGAAATAATATGCTGCATTATGCATATTTTCTAACCTTATCAAATTATCAAAAATGGTGTGACAATATTAATTAGTCGGCTAATTAGTGGTATCAGTCGACCAAAATTTTAGATAACAGAAGTTTTAAAGTTAAAAAGACGAACTTCATTCATTCAATGAGGAAGATACAGATAGATTCATTGACAGTAAATAAAACAGCAGAGACCCAAATATATCAACCACACATAAAACAAACTAAAAAAACCTTACAACAAACAAGTCCTAATACTAATTAGTCGACTATGATACGGTATTAGTCGACTAAACACGTTAGTCTAGAGTTGTGCCTAATAGTCCAAGGATGATGGAGGCAGGAAACGAGACGAGGAAGGTGTGTATGGAGTCCAGTTTTGGAGAGTGCTTAGGATTTTGGCCTGAGTGATGTGTATCCTCAAATCATTTGTTCATATCCTTCCGAACATCTCCAATATTAGCCTCAAAACTGCTAATATGCTCTTGAATTCCTCCGAAATCGGAATTGACATCTGCACGAAGTTGGTCAATTTGGTCTTGGAGGGTAAGCCGTGATGGAGGCCGAGCATAAGGGTTGACAATTTGCTTGCAGCGATGTGAAGGAGGGGTGACACGTTCGGGCTCGACTTCTTCTTCTTCATCTTCGGGAGGAGGAAGAGGCGGGAGAAACATACTGTTGACGACGGAGTGATCGAATTGTTGAGGATTGAAAACTGAAATTTCATTCTCCAAAGGAACACGAAAGTGTTGGAGAATTTGGGTGATGACACAAGGAAGAAAAATATGTTGCTTGATTGGTTTAACCAAGACAAACATAATGGTGCTTGCCCAATCGACTTTAATCCCTTCCATAATGGCATAGAGAGCCCTACTACGGGTCTCATTAACGTAACTGAGGGAGCCACTCTTAGGGAGAAGATTGTAAGTGATGATTTTGAGAAGAATGCGAGGAATGGGGTTCAAAGCTTTGGCGGACATGCCAATCCGAAAATTGGTGCTTAAACGATTGATATGTTTGGGATTATCCATGGAGGTTTTGTCACGCTTCGCTTCCCAAAACGACGGAAGCGAGACGTGACTAAGGTCCGCATGGGCCGGAGCTATGAGGCTCGGACCAAATAAGCGTCTGTGAGGAACACCAAAGATAGAAACAGGTCCTTGCATATATAAAATTCGGAACAACAGAAAGTATTGAAAGAAAAGATGCATTCATTTTATTCCACAAAGATATCCAGAAGTACAAGAGTCTAAAAAGGAAATAATGCCCAGCATGGCTACAACTGCAGAAAAGAGAAACTAATGGTGCTATGCACCCAACCTTAAACAGAAAGTAAAAAGTGCCACGCACCCAAAATAGATAGCGACTAAACTCCAAAGTCAGCAACTGAGGAACCTCTAAGACTGGTCCTCCCTTAGGTCGTACCCCTGATCAGCAATGTACTCCTGCTCCAAGTCCTCTGGTACGGGGTCCTGGTCTACTAACTTTGTCTCGGTACATAACGTACAAACACCAAGAGAAAGTGGTTATACGCCAGGCAAAGTCTGCAAGTAAACGTGAGAAGACTCCACTGCAAGGTGTATAACATTTTAAGGTTGACATTTTAAAGGTTGTTTACATGATGATGATGTAACAACATGGCAGATATGTGTATGTGCAAGAAAGTAAAGACAACACTGAAAAGTAAACGTGACAGACAATAGCCATAGCGTGTGTTACTGGCTACAAGACTAGACTAGACATGACATGACATGACATGAAATACCGTGTGTCACGAAGGGTTCACGCCTTACGGTTTGAGGGCGGCCAGACCCTATCCCCGTGTGACCGCTCAACCCTACCCCAATCCGAGTGATCAAGACAGAACAAGACATGATCACTCACTCTAGCTTGACGAGTGCCTCTATCCCCACAGTCCGTAGCGTGACTCTCACTCCCTTGGTGAGCGCCGAGCATCCCGTAGGTGAATCTGTAACAGGGATCACACACTCTAGCTTGGAGAGCATTCAAAACACCTGTAGGCTTTTTGTAACATAACAGAGACCACTCTCTAGCTTGGAGAGCGCCTGAAACGCCCGTAGGCTTTTTGTAACATAACAGAGACCACCCTCTCTAGCTTGGAGAGTGCCTGAAACGCCCGTAGGTTTTTTGTAACATAACAGAGACCACTCTCTCTAGCTTGGAGAGCGCCTGAAACGCCCGTATGCTTTTTGTAACATTTCATGACATGACAAGTGCTAAGGAGTTGTTCATTCTAGGGGATCCACACGCACGCACGCACAAATATATACTTAGCACATTCTACACTCCTAGTTTAGCCAACAGATATACATTCAACCTGTAAACCCTTAGTAAATTACTATATTACAAGACCAACACCTGTAACTATATAATGGTATAGCCACCCACAATCATGTGCATAGCACAACCAGACACAACCAAACCTATCACTATACATACATCATCTATTACTATATTCATAGTACTACACTCAAACCACAGACATATGTAACAATATACTTAGAGTTTACCCACTCAAGCTTGGGTGAGACTCAAAACTCATATCAGAATGCTCTATATACATATCACGATATTTATACCTATACCAACCCCACTCTAATATATATACATCTACCAACGTAACCACATACATACCATAATAATATTACAAACATCAGCACACGTATATATTCAAATACACTATCCCACATATGCATGTTTTGTATAGCCACATACCTATAATATATATTTACACCATAGCAATTTACATATAATTACTATACTAATACATATATTTATCCATACATAGTTAAGACGTACAATAATCGTGTATACCTCATGGTATACATGCACACACACAACATCCTGTAAGGCAAGCAATACCAAACAAAATTATAACCCTATTACCGTACGTATATTACACATATTCATATAGTAAGCACATATCTACTTGTAATGACCCTAGTGCCCTATACGTAGTGCACGGCTAAGTTGTGTATTGTGTAATGCATTGTGGGAGTATACATGTGTAGTAAGTGTTAGTATTTGACTTATTTGTAATATTAGTGTATGTAGGTATTGTATTAATTGTGTTGTGTTTAAATGTTTTAGTTGTAGTATATTAGTATTAATATTGATATGTAAGTAGTGAGTTATGTGTGTGTTTTTATTATTGTTAGTATGATTATTAATTGGTGATGTTGGTAGTATTACTAGTATTACTATTGTTCTTAATAATTAGTATTGATAATAATATTAATTGGGTGTTTAAGCATAATGTTATGGACGCATGTAAATCCTTAGTAATTAGAAGAGGATATGTAATAGGGATGAGTTAGTAAAAAGGATGGCTTAGTGTGAAAAGGGTTTGGGCTAGTGGCATTTTTGTAGTTAGTGGTGGTGTGTGCATAGTAGAAGGGCAAACTTGCAAATAAGCATGGATGTGTGTGTGTAAAACAAGATGACATGTGTAAAAGGGATGGCAAATTGTAATTACTACACTAAGTTAGGGGGCCTAGTTGTAAGGGTAGGGTTGTGTCCATAGAAATGTATTATTTGTGATATGTGAGTGGCATGAGTGGTAATTACACACCCAAGTGTAGGGGCATTTGCATTTCCACTCATACTAGTGGCATCTTTGTAATTAAGATATCAAGTGAGAGGGCAATTATGAAAAGGCTATGAGTAATGGCAAACTTGTAAATATAGGGATGCTTAGAAGAAATATCTCTCCCTTTAATTATTGCTCATTCTTCTACATCCTTCTCTTTCTTTCCTTTCCTTTTTCTTTTCCTTTCCTTTTTCTCCATTTCTTTCCTTATGGAGGGGGGCCGAAATTTACTCCTACACAAAAAAAAGAAAGAAAAAAAATGGAATGAGAGAAGAGAATTAAGGAAAAGGTTTTAAAGGAAAGAGAAGAAGAGGCAAGGAGAAATAAATGAGCTTAAAGAGGAAGTTTTGGAGGAGAAGAATCAAGCTTCATATTAGGTAGGTTCTCCTACTTGTGAAGTAAATTTTAATTTGGATTGTTGTATTAGTTGTCAGACTAATTAGTGGGATAGTTGTAGTTTCTAGTTGAATTCCTAATGAAAGTTAACATCTTTCTTAATCTTTATGTCATAATTGTGCCTAAGGTGATGTTCTTCATAGCTTTGCTAACTAAAGTTAGTATCTTTGAAGTTATCTTGATATCCCTCCATTTATCTTTGTTAAGGTTAATTGTTGAAATGTTTGTAATACCAATTGGTTCATGGTAGCATGATAAATTTGTAATTTTAATTAATAGCCCACTTAAAGCTAGCACCTCTCTTAAGTAACACGCCAAATTTGTGCCAAAGGTGGGAGCTTTCATGGTTTTCTTCATTTAAGCTAGCATTCTCCTTATTAAAATATATTTATGGCAATGAGTTTCTCACTAATTAAGATTTAATTAGCACAATAGCACTAAAGCCTTGGATTGAATTAGCTTGTTAATTAGAATGGTATTAGCTTCATGCAAGATTTCATATCTGTATAGCATTGCTTAAACTTCCATATTTGTGTAGAATTGGCTTTCATGCAATTCCCATTAATTTATAAATGTTACATTTCAAAGGTATAATTGCTTAATCTTGCAACTAAATGTGGGTATAGCTAAGTAGTTTACAAAATGGGTATTACTTAAGCTTTCATTTTATTGGTCGCATTTACAAGATTAATTTTCAATGGCTAATGATGTTTCCTGGAAAATGGTTAATGTTGTTTCATGGAAAATGTTTCATGGTGCAAGTGAACCCAAATGAAGTTTGGTTTATGTTTGGGAGAATGGTTTATGTTAATGGAGGATGGTGTTGTGAAAAGTTGCAAGGGAATCCTAATTATATTCCTTTTGTTTAAAGATTGCATTTGTTGGAAGTGGGTTGCTAAAGCAAGGTATCCTTCATGAAATGGCTAAATGATTTGGAAATGTGGGTTGTTTCATTAATGCCAAGGGCCAGTTGGAATATAGAAAGGAGATGTTGTTGTGGTTGTTCTATCATTCATGGAACCTTGATGTTGCTTGCTCATTCTTTAATTCCAATGCATACACTAATGTCGTTTAGCCTTGTAGTTCCTTATGTCACTTTTATGCAACCCTAATGTCGTTCAAATGCTACTTCAATGAATACTTCACCTTTTAATTTTAATGCATCCTTATATTGTATGCTTCAAGTTCCAATATGCCACCGTAATGTTGTAATCCAAATTTAAATGCAATATGGATATGTTGCCTTGTTGTCACATGCAAAGCTAATACGATGGCTTGTTGTTTCCTTTATGGCACTTTTATGTCACCTTGATGTAAGTTTAAATACAATTCTCTAAATGTTGCATGCTAATTTGCTTGATTTAAAAGTTCATAAATTATAGGGTTGTCTCGGTCGCCACATGGCAGGTGAGCACCCTAAAATGGGGTTGGGGGAAACCTGAGTACCAGGTAGGCATATGGGATGGACTGCTGAGTTTGTGGACCACTCCTGACGAGCCCTCAGAGGCGGGGAGTAGGTTGGTTTTTGGTTGAGTTGGTTGTGTTGGTGAACGGCTTCTTTTGTAAGAGCTTGTCTTGGGAAGTCGTATTATTCCACCCACATTACCGGGTGAGGTCCATGCCCGTATGTTCACTCGATACCCAGGATTCCAAATAAAAATATTTAATTACTTAAATGCTTTATAATTGTGATTGTAGTTCATTTCTCTTAATGCATGCCGCAAATGTAGTTCTTTTCTTTACTGCATATTGTAATTCTGATTCCTTTCTTGTGTGATCAAAAACAGCATTCCCTAAATTAATATTTACTTGCACAAGTTGGGTTTCCTACTTGGACACGCTTTGACGTGCTCCAATTTGTGGTTTCAGGTTTATGGAGTTAGAAGCAGTTGGAGTTGGTGAAGAGTTGGACTTGTGGAGTTGTAGGATGGGTGGTGAGGGGTGAGGAGAGTGTCTTGTACTTTTGGGGTTGGTTTGGGGTTAGTGTGAGCTGTCGTTGTATAGAGGATCAAGTGTATCAGTTAATGTATAAGATGTTAATATATGATAACAGAGTTACTTTGGTTTCTCAGTGTTGTTTCTGTGTTATTTGGTTCTTCTATGTTGGATGTTGGATGTCTGTTGGGAACATTACAGGTACTACCCCAGCAGTGCGCAGTGGACCTGCTCTAAGTTTTTTGTATCTTCCTTCGTAACACTCGCTCCTACTGGGAATACCTGGGACGGATTCGTACTTCCCGGGTATCCTAGGAAGCGGGGCGCTACATTTGGTGGCCCATGCAGGTCACCACACTGCGGCTGTGTATGGATAGTGCGTGTCATGTTCCCGTAGAGGGTAACCGAGCACTAAGGTGGGTAGGTGCCTAGGACCTATTAGTCGTAGTGTCACCTTTAAGCATTAAATACTAAAATATGTGGGAGAGTTATATGTATGAATATGTATGAATGTATGGTAAGTGTTGTAGTGTATGTCGTATGTGTCGTGTAGATAATATACGGCCATGGTTAGATATAGCGATATGTATGTCTGTACAAGTATTTTTTGTCACTCACTGTAATTAGTATATGGTTTATGTATGGTTGTTTGGTTATGTAATGCTAGTAGATGTGGATGTCTTGGGTGTATAACTCTAGGTATGGCTGGTATGGGTATATATATACGTATGTATGTTGCATGTATGCATAAGTGTATCGGTGTATATTTACATTATTGTGTATCCTCATATGATATGTGTATAGTTATGTAGTGATCATGTATGTATGTTGGTCCGTGTGGTGGTATGGATATTTGTTTGCATTGGTGTAGTTGTATATGTATATAGGTGTAGTTGTATGGCTACTTGTGTATTGAATTATATCTCTATATGAGTATTGATATATGTGGTGTATGGCTATAAGTATACTTGAGAATTGTATTGGAGTAAAGGATGTACATTAGTATTGGTACCCTAATAAGTGGGTCTGTAGTGTGTGTATGCTATTGGATGTTCGCATATGGGTGTGATTATATGATTGGATGTATCCTAGCGTGCTTGATAACAATGATGCATATAATAACTATGGGTGTGACTATATAGTTTATAGGACTTGAGTTGTATGAACATTAGTGTGTAGCTATGTGCTTATAGTGTGTATGTACACAAACAGGATGATGAGTTGTATTCGTGGTTGTGTCTGTAGTTGCATGTATTGGTTGTATTTGTAGGCAAAAGTATTATTAGTAGTCGTAGATATGGTGGTTGTATGTATGGTTGTGTCCTATAATAGTATGGATGATGAAGTGTATTGGAGTAGGTGTATCTTGTATTAGTAGGTGCGATTGTGTAGTGTAGTAGTACGTATTGTGTATAAGTGTGTATTGTAAGCATGTGTGATATGAGTGGTGAATAGACTTGTAGTGTATGTGTGGGCATGATGCTCTATATGTATAAGTCTCTAGGTACATATGTGTACGTAGGTATGTTACTGCTTGGATGAATATGTGTGTATGCTTGTATGTGTAGTTGAAACCATCTATGTCTGTTACCTAGGATGCTTATTTATGAAGTGTATAAGTTTCTAATTTGTATAGATGTGTAAGGTAAGGATGTATACCTAAATAGATTAGGGTTATGCGTATAATGGGAACATGTGTTGCATATAAATAGTGATGTAGTTCGAAACCTATTACGTGTGGACATACTACATTGATGTATTTATGTATATGTGTGTAGGTGTATATGTTATGGAAGTTAGTACACGTAGTTGTATGGATGGTTGGCTATAAAGTGGATGTATCTTGTATATGCGAATACGTGTGTATGTGTACGTCTATGGATATGTGGTATGAGTATATCTACATATGTAGTGAAATACATATAAATATCACGTGCACATATTAATATGTTAACACGTTTAGATGGATGATGGAATGTGACTGGGACGAAGCGTAATATGTATATGAATGGACGTGGACTGTCTATTACTATGTATAGTCCTTGGGGTGGAGTATAATATATGGGTGTGAGGTACATATGTAGAGTTGTGAGTATTTTTTGGGTAGGAAGACCCTTAGACGTATTCGCCCTACGGTTAAACCATTAACCTAGAAAGTCCGAGGACGGACTTTATTTTTAAGGTGGGTAGAATGTAATGACCCTAGTGCCCTATACGTAGAGCACGGCTAAGTTGTGTATTGTGTAATGCATTGTGGGAGTATACATGTGTAGTAAGTGTTAGTGTTTGACTTATTTGTAATATTAGTGTATGTAGGTATTGTATTAATTGGGTTGTGTTTAAATGTTTTAGTTGTAGTATATTAGTATTAATATTGATATGTAAGTAGTGAGTTATGTGTGTGTTTTTATTATTGTTAGTATGATTATTAATTGGTGATGTTGGTAGTATTACTAGTATTACTATTGTTCTTAATAATTAGTATTGTGTTATGAATCAACTACTGAGGGGAGAGCCCTCAAGTCTATATTTATAGCCAAAGGAGAGAATACAAGTGGGTATGGGCCCAACCACTTAGGTTGGCCCAATAACTCATCAACCCAGTAAATACACATTCACAACACTCCCCCTTATCCAGCCATGGTTGTGGACCCCGCTCATGAATACTTCAGGATTCTGAGCCTGTATGGGTCTCACATGGGGTGGATACTTCAGGATCCTGAGTTGGTGAGATTTGCCTCGTTAAAACCTTTGGCTATGGAAAACCCAGTGGGAAAAACCATAGTTAAGGAAAAAGAGTGCAAACGCTCTTTAACTCCCCCTGATTTGTACAAGTGACTCTGCTCATGAATACTTCTGGATTCTGAGCGTCACAGAGGGGTGGATACTTCGGGATCCAGAGTTGATTTGATTTGCCTCGTTAAAACCTTTGGCTATGGAAAACCCAGTGGGAAAAACCATAGCTAAGGGAAAAGAGTACAAATTCCCTCAACTCCCCCTGATCTGTAAAAGCTCTTAGGCTTTCAGATCTCTTAGGCTTATCTCATCACTCCTATTTACAATATTCCGAAAATGTACACAAATTACAAATTTTGTCACCATCAAGCAGCTGCTGAATCCAGGGACTCTGAGGAGGTTGCTAAGTTTTGTCGCCTCTGATGTGGTCTTCAGACTATATGGTTAGCTCCACAGAACCAGCCTCTATTCCAGTCGTCACTGGGATGTGATGTACCACCATGCGCCCTCAAATACACCATTGGTGTGATTCTGGAATGGCGAGGATCTCGGAATGATAGGATGATGTTGCCTTCATAAGTTGCTTTGCAGATCTGCAGGGGATGGCCATCCCACTGTGGGTACCCGTTCTGTGATTTCTCAGCATAGGGACTGGACCTGAAACCTGCATTTGCATAAACATTGGAGGATGCTACTACATTTTGTAAGTCCGAATATTTCGACCCTTGGAGGAAGCGCAGAAGGCTTAACTCAGGTCTAATGGCCCTTTTTAGGTGCCAACTATATCTGGCTAATGAGTTTACTGCAATTGTTATACCGGGACACATGCAATTAGCCAGGAGTGCATGATTGCACTAAGATAAGGGACTTTGGGACCAGTTATATCCTCCCCCTCTTCCAGCGATCGGAAGGGTTCTTTTTGTTCATCCAGTAAGTGTACCACTGTGGGTGTACTTTGGATGACAATGGTCCTTTTAATATCTCCAACGCACTTCTGGGCGTTTTTAACAGGATTCTATGAGCCATGACTTTATATTTGCCTATGTCTTTTTATTTCATGTTTAAAAGTCAGGCTGGTACATTTATTTCGGTTTTCTCTTCAGGAGATCCGATGAGATGTTAGTTGTCTACAACTAAGATCTCTAATCCTGTTCTTTGCACAGATGCAAAGACAACCTCCAGTAGGAATCATTGACTTGTCAAGTGATTCTCTTGGTTGTACATTTACTTATACTTATTGTTTTTCTTGAATAGACGTCCCGAAGTCTATTCAGGCATTTTAAGGAAATGTGGAAATTATCTTTACAGGATATCCACGAAGGTATACCGTCACAACATCCAATAACAACATATCCAAAATTTTCCTTCGCCAAATCGTAAGGTATTCGCTTTTGATAACTTAGGGAGACTGATGCATCATTTATGAGACATGCTCATTTGAATTTGTTCGATCCCTAGTTTCAGCAAAATTTTCCTTGGGCTATAGTTTGTACCGTATAGCATACGATTTTGTATTTATTTTTCTTATGTTTGCAATACTTTGTTTTATCCACAGGTTTGACACCTTTTGGTGTCTGGACTTCAGGTCCGAACATTTCATGTTTCATAAGTGAGTCCAGCTCATCTTCTATTGCCACGTTCCACATTTTGGCCAATCTCTACGTTTGCCTTCTAGCAACGGAGTGTGGAACGATAATTTACAAACATCATCGCCATTGCGATGTATATGGAAATATAATACGTGAATATATTGTCGACAATTTATGTTCTATCTGTCCAACACCTCCCCAGTACGTACAACATTTACTTAATTTCACTTTTTCCCGGCAATTCCTCTGCAGTGGATTCCGGGAAGGGTGATGGTGTGGACAGGAGCTCATTGTCCTGTGGTAGTATTGTCTTAAGGTCTCCAGGAGTTTCTGTCCTTGGAGCCTGGTGGTCTGCCTCTTTTCTGTTGAGGATCAGCCATTTCTGCTGCTGGTGGATTGCATCCATTCTCGGGGATGTCAATCCTAGCTGGAGTTTTTGCAGCAGGGATGTGTGATCTGACAATCTTCTGGTTGTCAATAAATGATTCCGGTAATTGGTGAACAGTGTTCTGTATGTGGAAGATCTTCTGGATCTCATCTACACATTGTATTGTTACCGGATCATAGTGGGTCAAGCTGTTTGTATCCCACGTTATAATTTTCTTCGCGCCAGATTTTCCAGTATCTGGGCCTATTTTTGGGAAAACTCGTCTCATCGAGATCACAGTCTTCAAGATGTGCCTTAAATGCGTCCCCCGTTTGGGGTTCTAGGTATCTTATAAGTGAGGGTGAGTCAAACCCTGCATGGATACCTAGGCGACGCTGAGTACCGTTTTGGTCCTCTTTGGTGGTGCAATGGGGATTTGAGACTGCGCGACCGAAGATTCTCAGATGAGAAATGTTCGGTGGCATTCCATATGCAAATTGCATTGGAGACTCTGACCTCCAGAGGGTCTTATTTTCATTTACGATGCAGCATGCAGAGTTTGCATGTCCCCATGCATCCATAGGCAATCGGGATTTAATGGACGTTCAGTCCATTGGAGTCTACTTTTCAGTGACTCTGCCGACCCATTTTGGGTATGAACATGCGGCACTTGTATGTTCATTTTCAATTCCCGTTGATTGGCAGTACTCTTGAAAAGACTGGGAGGTATATTTCCCAACATTAACCAGACTTATTTGCAATATTTTATTGTCTGGGAAATGTGCCCGCAACATTTTTATTCTTGTGCCAATAGCTTTTGGAAAAGCTAAGTTGCGGGTCTTGTAGTAGACATACGTACGAATATTCTGAGGATGCATTTATCAGTACAATGAAGTACCAAAATAGCCCACTAGGGGTGGTGGATTTTATCCACATCTGTCTCCTTGTATTCTTTTTGAGGAAGCGTGGAGATCCTTTTTCAACTTTTCGTGGAGATGGCCTTGTAATTAATCTTCCCTTATAGTAAGGGATGCGAGGGGATTTTCCCTTCTGAAGAATCTTCTGGTTCTTCAAGTCATACCCATAGGATAAGATGCTGTGCATCACAAATCCAGGGTGGCCAAGTCCAACATGCCAGAGTAAAAACTCGGCTGATGTAGGGCACTTCAGGTGCTCCGTTTAATTCTGCTTCCTTTCTCCGAATCTTCGTATGGTAGAGGCCTATAAGGCTCTCAAAACGTTCAAGTGTGGATTTTACTCCTATTTCTTGAGACGTCGCATACGGTAATTTTTTCATTTACATTTGCTGTTTCCAAGTGGGATCCGTTGAAACGGATGTCCTTGAAACTTAGAAAGTTTCTTTTTGGAATTCGGAGGGATTAGTGCATCCATTATTTTTGTGTCGTTTGGGGGCAACTGTGTTGCATTCCCTGGATCTTCAATATAGCCCTGATATTGGGCTCTGTATTGAAAGAGATCGTACGTGTTTATTGTCTACTAATTATTTATGAGAGCAGTTTCAAAAGATGAAAGGCACAAGCATATTCAGATAGACATATTCATATATTGTCTACTAAAATTTTTCAATCAAAACAGATTGCGTAATACAAAAGCTCTCATAACGTGAGATGTTCTAAACAATTTTGCAAGATAAAAGTAAAGGCTAGTCAAGCATGTCATTATTTTCGAAGTCGTCAGCTGAAAAACTTAACTGGAGCATCCGATGTCATCAGGTTTGTTTCAGCTTTATTTTTCTTGTTCTCTTTATACAAATCCTGGAGATGATGCGGAGTTCGGCACTTTCTGGACCAGTGGCCTTTTATGCCACAATTTTGGCACTGGTCTTCCAATTCCCTCTTGGGTGGGGGTATATCATTTCTATTTTTGTTATTTATGTGCCTCGTGAACTTCCGCTTACTTTCATTATTTCGCTGCTGCTGTACATGGCCCTTGGCATTTTTTCTGTTGACCCCCCCTTCTGTGGTCTTTCTTCTCTTTTATTATCCTTCTTCTTTTTGAAGGAAGAGGAATAGTGAGCTTCTGGTGGGGGGCAGTGCCGGGGAGCGTATATTGTGAGTGGAGAGAAGAAGCTCTCTGTTTTACTCGGCCATGAGTAAACATGACGGCAGCTCGGAATACTTGGTGAACTTGCGTTCACGGTATTGCTGTATGAGTATCGCATCTTTTTCATAGAAGGACGTATACGTCTTTTCCAGCATGCGATTTTCTGAGACTTTTTCACCACACAACTTCAGGCGTGAGGTGATGCTAAAAAGTGCTGAGTTGTACTCAGCAATGGACTTAAAGTCCTGTAGTCTCATGTTCTCCCACTCATATCGTGCCCTTGGGAGTATAACATCTTTTTGATGTTTATACCTGTCCTCAAGGGCAGTCCATAGTTCAAGTGGATCTTCGCCCGTAAGGTATTCAGCCTTTAAGGTCTTGTCCACATTGCGGCGAATATAGGTGATGGCTTGCGCCTTCTCTATATCGCTAACATTTTCTTTTTCAGTCACAGCAGCGATGAGGGACTTTGCCCGCAGGTGAAACTTTACATCTAGCTGCCAGCTTAGATAGTTTCTACCTGATGCTTCCAGTACTTCGAAATTACCGCTTGCAATATTAGCCATTTATCTAGCAGAGCACAAACATGCATGAATTAATAATTAATTCAGAGAAAACATTTTCATGCGGAGGCAATATTTAACGAAAAACTAAATGTGTGGATCGGCCAGTCCCACAAGAAAGAGTCCAAAAAAGTCCACAGTCCAAATTATACAAATTTGCAGCTTAAAGAAAATGAGAATACAACTTTGGAAACCCCGTGGGTCCCATATGGTATCTCCATCTTCAAGCGTGGCCTCCGTCTCCATGGAAATTGGTCTTCTTTCTTTGACATTTACATAAATTCCTCACTACAATTTCTCTCAAAAATAAAAGGAAAATGCAGGAAATAAACTGTGGGACTAAACGGCCGATCCAAAAACCACATTTAGCAATTCATGCAGAAATATTGTGCTCATCAACATTTTCATCAGACATTTTCATCACAGGCATCACAGGCATTTAATATTCGCAGAGATGGATAAATAATTTAAACACTTAATAATTATTGGACCACTGGGCAACGTCATACACCGTTAGGTTACTAACGGCAGAGCGGTCGCAGGATCTTCCTAATTATTAAGTTTTAAATACAATGCACAACCACGCATATAATATCCAACAGAATATACCAGAGATGCAAAGCATGTAAATATGATATTTGCAGAAAACATCATTACAATGCACAGGTTGTAGTTTGAATGGGGTTTAATCAATTAAATTGATAAAGAGACCAAAATAAACATTTTCTTTGTTAGAGGGAAAAGTTTCCCTCATCATCCCAAAAGCCCCCCCAAGGATCCCCAAAAAGTCCTCGCCTGCCCGATATTTGTCCCGTAATTTACCGTGATTTTTCACGAATATTTTGCCCTTAAATCCCCCTTTTGAATTAATTTTTAGGCTAGCAAGTTGCCATTTAAGGCTTATTAATAGCCTTTGCCTCCCTCAAAATTTTTTTTTTTTCAGATAAACCAGCCTGCGGGCCTGAAGCCCACAGTTGACCTATGGGCTTCAGGCCCATATGTCTCCTCTGTTTTTTTTTGAGAAAAATTGGCCTGTGGGCCTGAAGCCCACAGGCTGCCTGTGGGCTTCAGGCCCACAGGTTTTTATCTGTATTTTTTTTTTGCTTAGGGTTTGCTGGGTGGGGGGCGGCGGCGCCGCCGCCCCCTGCAGGGGGGGGCGCGGCCGCCGGGGGCCGCCGCCCCCTGCAGGGGGGGGGCGGCGGGGGCCGCCCCCTGCAGGGGGGGCGGCGGGGGCCGCCCCCTGCAGGGGGGCGCGGCCGCAGAGGCCGCCCCCCCCTCCAGGGGGGAACGGCGGGGGCCGTCCCCCTGCAGGGGGCGCGGCCTCGGGGGCCGCCGCCCCCTGTAGGAGGGGCGGCGGGGGCCGCCCCCCCTGCAGGGGGAGGCGGCCACGGGGGGGGGGGGGGGGGGGCCGCCGCCCCCTGCAGGGGCGGCGGAGGGGGCCGCCCCCCCTGCAGGGGGAGGCGGCCAGGGTGGTGGGGGGGTTTTGGGGGGGGTCCGGTAACGGGTAGCCGCCGGAGGGTTCAAAGATAGGGTTTTTACCCTAAAAATTGAGTTTTTACCCGAAAAATTGGGTTTTGGGGATGAAAAATCCGTCGTTTTCAAGGCGACGATGAATCCCCCCGACGATCTTGTGAGATCTAGGGGAGGGGTAATCATACGTATGATTAAAAATATCGTTTTTAGTGTTTTTACCTCTATATCCGTCCTCCGGATATAGCGACGGTTGCTCGAAGCCCTACGCGGATGACGACCCTTGATGAAGGAAGCCTTGCACCGCGCTCGTGGATCTCCCGTCTCGCCTTCGCCTTCGCCTTCCCAACGAACGGAAAAAATTTGTGGAAAAAAAAATTTTTAGAGACTCGTGCTGATAACGTGTTATGAATCAACTACTGAGGGGAGAGCCCTCAAGTCTATATTTATAGCCAAAGGGGAGAATACAAGTGGGTATGGGCCCAACCACTTAGGTTGGCCCAATAACTCATCAACCCAGTAAATACCCATTCACAACATATTGATAATAATATTAATTGGGTGTTTAAGCATAATGTTATGGACGCATGTAAATCCTTAGTAATTAGAAGAGGATATGTATTAGGGATGAGTTAGTAAAAAGGATGGCTTAGTGTGAAAAGGGTTTGGGCTAGTGGCATTTTTGTAGTTAGTGGTGGTGTGTGCATAGTAGAAGGGCAAACTTGCAAATAAGCATGGATGTGTGTGTGTAAAACAAGATGACATGTGTAAAAGGGATGGCAAATTGTAATTACTACACTAAGTTAGGGGGCCTAGTTGTAAGGGTAGGGGTGTGTCCATAGAAATGTATTATTTGTGATATGTGAGTGGCATGAGTGGTAATTACACACCCAAGTGTAGGGGCATTTGCATTTCCACTCATACTAGTGGCATCTTTGTAATTAAGATATCAAGTGAGAGGGCAATTATGAAAAGGCTATGAGTAATGGCAAACTTGTAAATATAGGGATGCTTAGAAGAAATATCTCTCCCTTTAATTATTGCTCATTCTTCTACATCCTTCTCTTTCTTTCCTTTCCTTTTTCTTTTCCTTTCCTTTTTCTCCATTTCTTTCCTTATGGAGGGGGGCCGAAATTTACTCCTACACAAAAAAAAGAAAGAAAAAAAATGGAATGAGAGAAGAGAATTAAGGAAAAGGTTTTAAAGGAAAGAGAAGAAAAGGCAAGGAGAAATAAATGAGCTTAAAGAGGAAGTTTTGGAGGAGAAGAATCAAGCTTCATATTAGGTAGGTTCTCCTACTTGTGAAGTAAATTTTAATTTGGATTGTTGTATTAGTTGTCGGACTAATTAGTGGGATAGTTGTAGTTTCTAGTTGAATTCCTAATGAAAGTTAACATCTTTCTTAATCTTTATGTCATAATTATGCCTAAGGTGATGTTTTTCATAGCTTTGCTAACTAAAGTTAGTATCTTTGAAATTATCTTGATATCCCTCCATTTATCTTTAAGGTTAATTGTTGAAATGTTTGTAATACCAATTGGTTCATTGTAGCATGATAAATTTGTAATTTTAATTAATAGCCCACTTAAAGCTAGCACCTCTCTTAAGTAACACGCCAAATTTGTGCCAAAGGTGGGAGCTTTCATGGTTTTCTTCATTTAAGCTAGCATTCTCCTTATTAAAATATGTTTATGGCAATGAGTTTCTCACTAATTAAGATTTAATTAGCACAATAGCACTAAAGCCTTGGATTGAATTAGCTTGTTAATTAGAATGGTATTAGCTTCATGCAAGATTTCATATCTGTATAGCATTGCTTAAACTTCCATATTTGTGTAGAATTGGCTTTCATGCAATTCCCATTAATTTATAAATGTTACATTTCAAAGGTATAATTGCTTAATCTTGCAACTAAATGTGGGTATAGCTAAGTAGTTTACAAAATGGGTATTACTTAAGCTTTCATTTTATTGGTTGCATTTACAAGATTAATTTTCAATGGCTAATGATGTTTCATGGAAAATGGTTAATGTTGTTTCATGGAAAATGTTTCATGGTGCAAGTGAACCCAAATGAAGTTGGGTTTATGTTTGGGAGAATGGTTTATGTTAATGGAGGATGGTGTTGTGAAAAGTTGCAAGGGAATCCTAATTATATTCCTTTTGTTTAAAGATTGCATTTGTTGGAAGTGGGTTGCTAAAGCAAGGTATCCTTCATGAAATGGCTAAATGATTTGGAAATGTGGGTTGTTTCATTAAGGCCAAGGGCCAGTTGGAATATAGAAAGGAGATGTTGTTGTGGTTGTTCTATCATTCATGGAACCTTGATGTTGCTTGCTCATTCTTTAATTCCAATGCATACCCTAATGTCGTTTAGACTTGTAGTTCCTTATGTCACTTTTATGCAACCCTAATGTCGTTCAAATGCTACTTCAATGAATACTTCACCTTTTAATTTTAATGCATCCTTATATTGTATGCTTCAAGTTCCAATATGCCACCGTAATGTTGTAATCCAAATTTAAATGCAATATGGATATGTTGCCTTGTTGTCACATGCAAAGCTAATACGATGGCTTGTTGTTTCCTTTATGGCACTTTTATGTCACCTTGATGTAAGTTTAAATACAATTCTCTAAATGTTGCATGCTAGTTTGCTTGATTTAAAAGTTCATAAATTATAGGGTTGTCTCGGTCGCCACATGGCAGGTGAGCACCCTAAAATGGGGTTGGGGGAAACCTGAGTACCATGTAGGCATATGGGATGGACTGCTGAGTTTGTGGACCACTCCTGACGAGCCCTCAGAGGCGGGGAGTAGGTTGGTTTTTGGTTGAGTTGGTTGTGTTGGTGAACGGCTTCTTTTGTAAGAGCTTGTCTCCGGAAGTCGTAGCATTCCACCCACATTACCGGGTGAGGTCCATGCCCGTATGTTCACTCGATACCCAGGATTCCAAATAAAAATATTTAATTACTTAAATGCTTTATAATTGTGATTGTAGTTCCTTTCTCTTAATGCATGCCGCAAATGTAGTTCTTTTATTTACTGCATATTGTAATTCTGATTCCTTTCTTGTGTGATCAAAAACATTATTCCCTAAATTAATATTTACTTGCACGAGTTGGGTTTCCTACTTGGACACGCTTTGACGTGCTCCAATTTGTGGTTTCAGGTTTATGGAGTTAGAAGCAGTTGGAGTTGGTGAAGAGTTGGACTTGTGGAGTTGTAGGATGGGTGGTGAGGGGTGAGGAGAGTGGCTTGTACTTTTGGGGTTGGTTTGGGGTTAGTGTGAGCTGTCGTTGTATAGAGGACCAAGTGTATCAGTTAATGTATAAGATGTTAATATATGATAACAGAGTTACTTTGGTTTCTCAGTGTTGTTTCTGTGTTATTTGGTTCTTCTATGTTGGATGTTGGATGTCTGTTGGGAACATTACAGGTACTACCCCAGCAGTGCGCAGTGGACCTGCTCTAAGTTTTTTGTATCTTCCTTCGTATCACTCGCTCCTACTGGGAATACCTGGGACGGATTCGTACTTCCCGGGTATCCTGGGGAGCGGGGCGCTACACTACTCAAGGATAAGCACATACATATCTACGTACGAGCTCACGCTCACACGTATTAATATATAGATCATATAACAAGCCTACATACTTAACTATAAGCACACCCATTATCATTACACTTAACATGCACATGACTTACTAATATATTATTTCAAACATTTACAAGTATTCTTCAAACCACATACTCCACTAGTAGATATTCCAACACTACGTCTAATATACGTAAATATCCCTAAAGTGGTATAGCTATCCACACATATATAAATACCATCATTCATACAACTTCATACATATATCACGAATAACACTGAGTATACATACATGACACAAGAGACAATCATTAATATCCCAAGTGTAGCACACTCATACAGGTCCATACACTCTACCTATATACATGTACCACGACGACATTACAAAAACCAATGGGCCCACTACTAAACTAGAATTGACAAAAGCAACGACAAGCTCTAATGTCTAAACAATAGAAAGGAAATCGAAACCAAAAGCGTAACGAAACAAGATCGGAAATAACGAGTTCAGATAAGACGAGGATAAGGAGATAGCTGGTTGAGTGGGGCAAAAATATTGCTCTTAAATAATTAAAAAGATGAAAGAAGGATACGTGTAAAATATGGTATCATATATATATATATATATATATATATATATATATAATATGTAGAAATAGCGAGCAGATGGTAAAATTTTTCAACTCGGAAAAAGGTTAGACGAAGAAATAAAGAGCAGGGTGAGGTAGTGATTGTTTTGCAAATGAAAATAGATTTATACAAAGATTTTTGAAGTATGAGCACGAAGAAATAAAGAGCAGGGTGAGGTTGACATTTTAAAGGTTGTTTGCATGATGATGATGTAACAGAATGGCAGATATGTATATGTGCAAGAAAGTAAAGAGAACGCTGAAAAGTAAACGTGACATGCAATAGCCATATCGTATGCTATTGGCTACAAGACTAGACTAGACTAGACATGACATGACATGAAATACCGTATGTGTCACGAAGGGTTCACGCCTAACGGTTTGAGGGCAGCCAGACCCTCTCCCCGTGCGGTCGCTCAACCCTACCCCAAACTGAGTGCTCAAGGCAGGACAATATAGGACCACTCGCTTGGTGTAACTATCTTTTTAATTTACATAAACATTATTCAACCCCCCTTCTAGTGTTTTCCTCATAGCCAGGGACCTTACAATAAACTCAACGAAAGTAAAAAGAAACTAAAAACACAAAGAAACGGATACGAAACAACGAAAAGCGACGGAAAATGACGGAGAAGACGTGCGTGAATATATAAAATATAAACGCACGTCAAAATCTCCCAAGCTGAACTCTTCCTCGTCCTCGAAGAAGACGAGTGAGAATAGAAGCCCGACGGGAGAAAATAGAAAGAGAAAAACAGAAAGAGAAAAGGAAATCCTAGATTACCCGTCAGAGCCAACGGAAACAAACACAACACACTAAGCAAGCATGCGAGAAGCATAACACTAAGCCCAGGAATACAAGTTCCTACTAGTGTCATGGGTTCACGCAGTGAAGTGCGAGTGAGTGCGGTTGTGAGCTAGCCAACGGTGTAACTATCTAAATCATGCGATGAAGCTCCAAATGCACATGTCATATGTTCGGGACTCTACATATCTAATCAATTCGAGTTTGCGGTGAATAATAGTTCAAGCATGCATAAGAATAGAGTAAGAATAGAAACATGTCATATGTTCGGGACTCTACAGCTAGAAACTAGGAAATCACCGCATGATTGCCGAGATGATTGCTGGAAAGCTTTTATGCCAAGTGTGTTCGAAAACGAAAGGGGTTAAGTATGTTTGGAGGAGAGTACTTGGTACAAATTTTTGTCTTCCCTTTATTCACGGCAGTAGGAGTGATATTTACAACAGATTTTTTTGGGTTTTGGCTATACATATTCTTTCTTTTCTCTCTTTTTTTTGAATTTTCCAATTTTTTATCCTTTGGATTTTTGGTAAAAGTTGGAAAATGCACATTCTCCAAAAGCGGAAGAACGATGCGCTAGTAAGTGGCAAAATTGTGTACTCTCCCAAGTGAAAGTGAGGTACACGACGAGGGGATTTGCACCAAGCAAAACAAAAAAGAATTCGAATTCTAAACACTTGGCAAATGGTGTTTTTCGCGGATCAGAGCGTAAGCAACATGGGTTATCCTTGTCCTATTGGTAGAGTCCCGACACATGCGATTTGAAGCATACATATATAGGATGATTCATGCATAATGAAGCAGAAAGTAGAAGCAATATACCGCATGTTCGAAATCGAAGCATGATAGTGTAGGGGTCATACATAGATAGGCATATATAACAAAATCACGACCTAGAAGCACACCAACTAGCTAGTCACAACACAACTCAACACAAAAGGCAAAGTGAACCCACAGAGCATAAAATGCAACAGAACTCGGCTTCCTAAGGTTAGTGAAGATAGTTTTCGTTGCTTAGCTAAGAGAGTGTGTGTGGTTTAGTGGCAGTTTCATCATGCGAGGTCATCTCTAGGAGAGGGAGAATAAAAGGATGGAAGAAAAAGAGAGAAAACACGACGAAAACGACTCAAAAACGGCGAAAAAGACACGACTGACGCACAAAGTGCGACTCCCCCAAGCTGAATGTTGCATTGCCCTCAATGCAATAGGATGAAGTGCATGACGGCAACGAATGATGGGAGGGAAGTACGTGTGGACAAAGAAATGGAAATACATGAAAATGCAGAAAACGAGACGTGGGAAAATAAAGAAAATAAAGACCGACACGGACTAGACAAAAGACACACACAAGTACACAAGCACATAAAAGACAAGCACACAGCAAACACACATGACACGACGACAAACACAAAATATAGATTTCCCCCAAGCTGATCTCAACAAAGCCTGAAAAAGATATGATCATGATGAATCAGAAAAACTGGCTAGGGAAAAATCAGGAAAAAAGGGTAATTAAGATGCATGAGCAAAAGGCTCCTCATCCTCCTCGGAAGAGAGTGGAGAGATGTGGTCGGGAGAATGTGTGGGAGAGGTGACGGGTGTGCGAAGAACTGGAGAAAGAGGTCGAGATCATGCACGGGTGGGCTCAGTGGGGATGTGAATGATGGGTGGGGTGTCGGTGGTAACGGTGGGTGGTGGGGATACGACAACTGATGAAGAGGGTGGGGGTAATGATTTTGCTCGTACAACGACTTGTTTCTTGTGACGCGAGTATGCGGTGGTGACAAAAGTGAAAGGTGGTGGAAGATCATTAGTAGGAGATGGAAGTGGTGGGTTAACGGTAGTGGTAGGTAAGGAAGTGGTGGTGGTGGGTAAAGAAGTGGTGGGAAGGGAAACAGAGGTGGTATCAGAAACTGGAGGAATAGGTGGAGGGAACGATCGTCTAGGAGGCAACGAAGGATGTAATGGGGGTGGTGATGGTGGTGGAGTACCATAGATATGGGTCAGAAGACGGAGAATAGTGGCTACGTTTCGCTCGACAGCGATGAAACGGGGATGGGACAGAAAAGAGGTAGATGGGTCCGAAGGGGCAGAGGAGGATGCGCTAGCGTGCAAAGCAGCAATCTTGGCCTCGAGAGCAAGGCGAGCAGAAGTGGCATGGCGCACAGTAGAACGGGTACCGACGGTAGTGGTCGTACCGACACGAGAGGCTAGGCCAAGCAGGGCCGTAGTCAGAACCTCTAAAGAAACAGTAGTAGTAGCCAGGATGGTGGTACTGGGTCCAGCCCCAGGGTCTCCTCGAAACTCAGGAATTTCCTGCTCGCCAAAGTGGGCGACAGGAGAAGGTGAACGTGGAGCGTCAGGAAGATCGAACTGAAGGTGCAGTCCCCCCACAAAATCAGGGTCAGGTGAGAATGACCAATCTACTGGAAGCTCAATAGTGACGTGATCCGGGTTCGGGAGAATGGTATAAGATGCGGGGGATGGCCATAGTACCAGGCTAATCGACCGTCGCCTAGTGGCTTGATCATGTAAGCGTGCTGCAGGACATCAATGTCAATATGGGTAGATCTTGGTGCACGGACCAAATTGGGTGGGATCTTGATGTTGAGAGGTGAAGTTGGGCAATGAGTGTGATGAAGCCATCGCATGAATATTTGCCCTTATCCGTGCGGCTAATGTCGACTAGTTTTTGAATTAGCCACGAGGAGGCATTGATGCGAACGCGTGATGCCTCAAAAGTAATCTCGTCAACACCGGGAATGAAAGGAAAAGTCATCGCCCATAAAATGAAAAGATCCAGGATGGTCACGGTGCCGGACTCATCCCATGGAAAGAAAGTGCTAGAAATAATGCGATGGCGAGGTGAAAGACTGGGTGAATAATCGATGAGGCCTTGGCCTTGGCCCTAGGATATTGATCGTGCAAGGTGAGACGTTTCCAAAAGAAGTCGACGTCAAAGTCAGCATGAGGTTCGTTGGCAAGAGAGCTGTCTTTAAGATTAGGGAACCCGAAGATATCATTGATAGTGGTCAAAGGATGTAACGACCACTTTTCGTTGTACGTTTTTCGTGCACGTGCTTTTGACCGTGCACGTGTTTGTTTTAGACTTTGTTCGTTTGTGAACACTTTCGTGTGATATGTCGTTGTGAACGTCTCTGAGAATGTTAAATAGTGGCACTATTTTGGAACGACGTTTCTCGAGTCGTTTTCCCACAATTTAAACTTATTCGATGAGACGTGGCGATTTTCACTTTTGACGGGAGACGTTTCTATTTTTAGTTTCTTCGTCCGACGTCAAAATTGAGATCCGTCTTCTTAGTTAGCTCACTCTCGTCATCACGATCACTCCGATATTTATTTTATAATTTTTGGAGTTTATTTGACCACTTTTATATTTTTAACAAGTTTTATAATATTTTTTAATAATTAATTTTTATATTAAATTCGGCCAAAGAAAATTTATTTGAGTTTTAAACGTTTTAAAGAATTTTTGAGCCAATTTTCAGCTCATTTGGACCAAGTCAAATCCTTGGGTGCGTTGGAGAAGTTGAATTTCAAATTTTAAATTATTTTAAACTTCTAATCCTATTAGATTTAGCCCTAGACCAAGTCAACCCATCTACACTATATAAACAACCCCTAGGAAGACCTATTTTCACAAGAAATAAACCCTAGCCTCTTCCAAAACCCAAATTTGATGTTGCGACGATTCGTCGCAACGTTGCGACGAACGGCAGCCGCACGACCGAAGAAATCGCCCCCGTTCCCCCGCTCCGACCGAGGCCACCACCGCACCAAGCTCCGCTCCGCACCCGCTGCAGCCGTCGCTCCGCATCTCCCGTGCCTGACCGAGAGAAGCTCTCGGTCAGACCGAGAGCTGTCGCCCACCATCGCCGCTCCCCGCATCGCTGCAAGCCCCCGCAGCTGTCGCCCGCATCGCTCCGCACCTGACCGAGGCGCCCACCCGCACCGTGCGCTCGCCGCTTCGTTGCAACGTTGCAAACGTTGCAACGCATTGTCGCCCGCAGCGACCGACCCGATCGCCCGCAGCGACCGACCAAAACCCCGCACCAAGGCCCGCACCGACCCCAAGCGCTGCAACCCCCGCATCCCATGTGTCTGACCGACGGAGCTCCCCGCACCGAAGCTGTACGACCGATGGCCATACGTCGCAACCCCGCAACCGTCGCACCACTTGCCACCGTGGGCCCCCCAAGTTCTCCAGAGGTATTGTGGGTCTCCCAAAGGTCCCTAGGACTACTGTGGGCCCCACCTAGGTGCGTTCTCCTTGACGACTTGCCGCGTACGACGTCGTCGCACGTCGTAGCCCGTCGTCGCACGTGCTAGCTTTGGAATCTGGAATCGTCACCCCGGTAGATTGCTCTGAAATTTCCAACGAGGAATCTAATTGGAATCTGGACTTGGAGCGCGATCTTTTATTCCAACCCCCGGCGTCGCTACCCGACGCCGGTGTAGCTTTCGCGTCGTGTTGAGGTAACGCTTTGCACCCCTAGGACCCCCAACCCATTGCCTGCTAATCAAGACTAAAATCAGTATTTTTAAAGTATTTTAAATGTTTTAAATTCACTAATGAAGATTAATAATATGGACTTTAGGCCGGTGGACTCGTGCCCGTAGGATAATTGTGATTTTTGGACTCATTGGACGGTGTGCTCAGACGTCGTACTTGCAGGCAAGTGAAACTTGCCAACTCTTGTGTAGGGCCATGTTTTTAGGCCACTTCCTTGTTTTTAGCGTAAAAGAGACTAGTCAGTGAAATGATAGCTGGCTAGACGCCTACTTGATCTAGTTTGACAACGAAACTAGATCCGTCACCTAATTGATTTAGCTTGACAACGAAGCTAGATCCAACCCTTTAAACTTGTTTTTCATGCATACTAAACTGTCACGTTTACTTTCCTTAACTGTACGTACTTTTAACTGCCATGCATTGCATCTTACATGTCATCCAAATTGATTGTTGCATCGTAGCACACGCTACAAAATACTTGTACAAATCCGTGTTTCCGTGTTCCTGGCTAGGTGCACCCCTAGGCCATACTTGTTTAAAACACTTCCTGGCTCGTGGTCCAGAAGCGGGCCTCATGTGTTGGCTGAAAACCAATGCCCGATACACGTGGAGGGGTAGGGATAAACGGTCACTTGAGCTTAGGAGTTGGCCCGATCAGCCACTCTAGCCAAAAGACGGAATCTCTGTGCACGAGGTGCTTACTTTCCTTGTCTTGTGAATGATTCATGTAATACTTGTCATCCATGCCATGTTTAAATGCCATGCTCGTACTTTACTTTACTCTACCTTACCTGTTGCACTCATTACTTTAAACTGCCATGTCATTGCATTCATGCTAGTACTGCTAGGTTGCTTTACTTTTACCTACCTTTAGTTTCCTTGCACAAGTCTCTTGTAGACTTGCTGACATGTGCCCCTTGCTCTTTTGGGTGTCACATGTTAGACCCTGAGCCAGAGACCGTTGCTGAGTACGTGGTGTTTTGCTGACGCTGAGCCTGAGTCCATGATTGCCCAGGAGGATTTTGGTGGACACCGGTGACCATTCTTTGAGTCTTTGTTGAGCTTTATTTTGTTTTAGGCCTTTTGTTAGTTATTGGTGCGTAGCACCGTCGTTTGTACTTTGTACTTTTGTTGGCCATGTTTGGGCCTTTAGTCTCTTTTTCTTTTAGCCTGGTGGCTTTTCTGCGATGTTGGAATTTATATTTATGGATATTCTGAGATTATTCTTTTGTCTCATTTCATTATTATTATCTTGTTTCGCTCGCGTTGCAAGGACCTGCAGTTTTAAATTTGATTGACGCTTATCGGACTTGCAGCTTTGTAGCTTCAAGTCTGAGCGGACCTTCTCACGCTTCGCCTCCATATTTTTGGTAAGCGGGGCGTGACAAAGGAACACAGAAGTTTCAGTTTCGGAGGCAAAAAACGATGTTCGACCCAGGCTCGATTTTGATCGTGGAAAGGAATTCTAGTGTGAGCATGGGGTATGAATGAGCATGGGCATGGAGGAAGCCAATCCATCCCAAGTTCGCGAACAAGGATTCGACTTTGGAGAAAACTTTGAGATCGAATAAGGTTTGGTCATGTACGAACTTGGTAGCGATGTGAAGACGTTGGTCGAGGCGAGAGAAAAAAATCTTTGTGGGCTTGGCTCAAATAGCGAATACCCTGTGGGCCAAGTAGTGGGTCTCTCGCTGGTACGGTAGGTGGGGGTGGTGGTTGGATAGGCGGTGTTTGAGGAGCGCGTCCATGTGTAGGGCGTGTGGGTCGTTGTCTCTTGCGAGACGGCTCCTCATCCACCATAGGTCGCTTACCATTGTCTTTGTCCTTAGCCATGATATTGTGGCGATCAGATATGATATGCAAGATGATAGATGAGTGCAAACAGCAAATGACAAAGCGAAAAAATGAAATTTCTGGGCAATGTAATAACCAAGTCATGGAACGAGTTTACCCAGTAATCGATGCGGCTCCTAGCTCCAAAAGCTCCCACAATGCGCGAGGAAGTGATCCGGAGAGCCGCTGCACACCAATCCAAAGAAAAGAACGTTTTTGAAAATTGGGGGAAAGTTGGTTAGGGTTAGGATTTTGATGGTATTTGTGGCTTGAATGGGGTTAATGGAGGGGATTTGATGGTGGGGAATTAGTGGAGGAAGTGGAGGAGGATGATTAGTAACAGTAAGGAGTGATGGAGAAGATCGTGTGGAAAGAAATCCAAACGACGGAGTGAAATAGGTTTTGAGGTTGGGTGAAATGGCAGTCGGGTGGGGGGGTGGGGTTTTATATGTTTTGGTGACCCGATCGGGTGGAAATCCACCCGATCGGTTGGATCAATTTTCAAAATTTGTCTTGGATTAGCAGCTACAGGTCACCCGATCGGGTGAGAACTCACCCGATCGGTTGACCACTCTCTGAAAAACTTCCAAAGTCTCTGTTTTAATTCACCTGATCAGTCACCCGATGGCCGACTGTATCACCCGTTCGGTTGGTCCTTCGACTGAAGTATGGCCACATACTGAAACCTTCACCTGATCGGGTGGTGTATGACTCGATCGGGTGAGGCAATTCCTGCACACACAAAATTCAAATTATCTAAGTTCCCCAACAAATGATCCCCACAGTAGCATATATACACTAAAATTAATAGATTGATCTTATTAAAAGCCCGTAGAAGTTTAGGACATGGATTGCCTCCCATGAAGCGCTCTTTTTTATTGTTGTTCGCTCGACTCCCGATACGATGCTCAAGGTGGCTTGAATGGGTGACGCTCGACGTTTGGCGTCTTCTCAGCAGTTGGGACAAAAGTTCCGGTTGTTGACGGTAGCGATAAGTAGACGGTCTTAATCACTCCCACATTGGTAATATCCGGGGGCTTCTCCTTGGTGCTGGCAACATATGCCACTCTCTTCAAGATTCGCACTTTGTCGCCGGTGAGTACCAAAGGCTCATTGCCCTTGCTCTTAATCTGAGCATTCTTTTCAAATCTAAGGGGAGTTGATTGGGAGACACATTTTGGCTCAGAAATTTATTCTTCATCTAGCCTAGAGTGCTCCTCTACACTATCCAAGTCTTCAATAGGGTCTCTAGAAAGAATTTCCAATGCTACTGCTTCATAGACTTTCTCTTCTTCAATCTCCAGTAGCTTCATAGATAGCGCTAAGTCGAATTCCACCGTTTGATCACCGACGTTCAAAGACAACTTCCCCTTCTTCACATCGATAAGCACACCGGCGGTCGCCATAAAAGTTCTTTCGAGAATAATCGGAGTGTGATTATCCTTGGGCATATCCATTATTACAAAGTCCATCGGCACACGTACACCGCTGACATTAACTGGTAAATCGTCGACGACTCCCGATCCGTTACCTGCAAAGTCATCCCAATAGGTTTCAGTTTCCCAATGTTGATTCTTCTGTAGAGTAAAAGGAGCATCAGACTCACACTTGCTCCTAAATCAACAAGTGCTCTATTAATAGAGACTTCCCCTATAGAGCATGGAATCAAAAAACTTCCCGGGTCCTTAAGCTTTGGCGGTTTGGCTTGTTGAATAAAGGCGCTACACTTCGCCGTAAGAACCACCTTTTCTTTCCTTGTTCCCTTCGTCACTAGATCCTTGAGAAATTTTGTGTACAAATGTATAGTTTCAATTGCTTCATTGAACGAGATCTGAAGACTTAGATCGTTCACCATTTCAAAGAACCTGCCATATTTTTAGTCGATCTTGGCCTTGGCAAGCCTTTGCGGAAATGGGACCGAAGGCTTAAAAACTCTCAAGTCATCACCTTCATTCTTCTTCCCTTTCTCAGAATCTTCCTCCGGAGTCACGGGACTTGATGTTGAAGCTCATTTGTCGTTCATCTCCATCTTCGGTTGCACGATGACATTGGGTGCTTACTAATCTTTCTCGGCCTCCGTGCCGAAATCTCTTTTCCACTCCTCAACACAATAACGAAAACATTCGCTTGACTAGGTGTCAAGGCTAAGGTTTGGCTCGGTGCTCTAGGATTCACCTCCGGTTGACCCGGCAATTGTCCTTGCGCCTTATGGAGGTTGGCTACTTGCAACACCAATTGGGTTCCTTGGTCGGCCAAGGATTTCCGCCCAAGTTGTAATTGTTGAGTGATCTTCTCCTGATTTGAAATGTATTGAGCTAGAAGGTTCTCAATTGGAGAGGTCACTCATTGTTGTTGATTGTACTGTTGTTGTTGTTGGGCTGGAGGTTGTTGTTGTTGAGGAGGAAGTTGTTGATACATTTGTTTAGGTGGAGGAGGTTGGTATTGTTGTTGTTGATGAGGTTGCTGAAATTGTTGGTAGGGTGCCTTGTAGCTAAAATTCGGGTGATTCAGATTTTTGGGAGAACATCCAGGGTTAGAAATCGTTCTTGGCAGATAAGGTGCATTTCCTGTGGGATTATAGAATAAGGCACTTGCTTGATCCATGGGGGCCGAAATCTCTCCAACACCAAAGTCTCTAATCACTTCAGTTTCCACGACCGCTACTTGCTGTGGGCTAGTGGCACCGGCTCTAACCATAAACGCGAAATTTGAGTGGAAAGCAAATCGAATTTGCTTGATATCTTGTCCACTTCCTCAATTCGATGCATGCCACCGGATTTTGGTGTCGCACGCTCATCACTCCACCACTCGTTGTTGGACGCCATGTTCTCCAAGATAGTTTCAGCATCCACTTCGTTTCTCGACATGAAAGATCCACCCGCTGTGGCATCCATAGAGGACTTCAAATCGTCCCTCGGTCCATTATAGAATAGGTTGATAATCTGCCAACGGGGGAGCTCGTGGTGAGGACACTTCCTTTGCATTTCTTTGTATCTCACCCACGCTTCATGTAGCGACTCTGGCTAGCTTGGGAGAAAGAGGAGATATCACTCCTCAGCTTCATCGGCTTCCCCAGAGGAAAGAACTTGTTCAAGAATGCGTTCGAAAGCTGCTCCCAAGAAGTGAATGTGTTGGGGTCCTTGCCCCTTAGCCATTGCTTCGCTTTGTCCCGCAGAGAGAACGAGAATAACCTTAACCGAATATCCTCGGTTGATACGCCATTGATCTTAAATGTCTCACACTTCTCCAAGAAAGAGTCTAAGTGCTCGATGGGATTCTCCATGGGAGCTCCAGAAAATTGGTCTTGTTGGATCCAAGCCATATGTGATGGCTTCAACTCAAAGTTTCCGGTCGTAGTGGCAGGAGGTTGAATGCTGGATGTAGACCCAATAGAAGGCATCGAATATTCGAGCAAAGACTTTGAAGGAGTGACGATTCCTGCCATGGTGGCAAATTCTTCTCTTCTTCTTCTTTCTGCATTCAAACGCCTCACGGTAGCATTGATCTCAGGATCCAAAGGAACTAAATCGTCGAGACTCCTTGAGTTCCTGTTCATGTAAAATTAAGATATACCGTGAAGCACATATGGTATGATACGAAATAAAAAAATAAAAATAAAAATGTAGCATGTGAAAATGATCACAGGGTAAGGATGTGAGCTAGTCTCAAGGATAACAAAGTCCTAAGTGTAACAAGCACGTTGCCTCCCCGGCAACGGCACTATAAAGATTGACCGGCCGCCCGTTTGACATATAAATCTGGATGGGGATACTAGAATTAGAATTTATAAACTACAAGAGCATGGTGTCGAAGTGTGGCTTGGGGGGTCGATCACGGAGAGGCATGTGTTGTACTTGCAAACGCTCAGGAACCGGTTCACCCGGTGGATGAGCCATCCTATTCTCGACTGGTTGTCACGATTGTAAGCTAATAGAAAAGTTGTAAAAGGTAAAAAGGTAACCTAGGACTTTGGCTCGGCCCTAATCATGGATTCTCACTATTACGGCCAAATGATAGGAATATGACCGAATGCTAGAGTTTAACGGTGAGACGTTTCCTCTAAAAGTGGTACCTAGCGTCACATAGGCCCGATATTCCGATCGATGCCCAGGATGATACACTAGGTCTACCCGGCTTCGGACGGTGGGCATTCCCACGTCCACCACCATCCGACTTCGGGAGCACTAGGATCGCAACGATCACTCCCAACATTTCGTCCAAGCCGTTCCCACGTGCATGGACTCAATGTCAACTCTAGGGGGTGAGATATGGCTAGAGAATCAAACTCCCGTTTTATTTCCCCTTGGCCCAACGGTCAAAGGCAGTTTTTTTTCCGCCGATGATAATGAAACGCCACCGCGTAACCATCAAAATACCTAGATCCAATCGGATCCCTAGACCTATGGTCGTTCTAGGAAGAACCCACGAAGGGGCTTCCACCAATGTCCTAGATTGAAGAACTACTCAGAAAACATGGTACCAAATGTAGTAACAGAAAATATTGCCATAAGAATTGAAATCAATCAATTGTTTACCATAGTAAATAGAAGCATAAACACAATATCAAAATATAAAACCGATCAAAGAACTTACAAATAGTGTTTAATTCGAAGCAGCTGAAAAATCCCTAAAACAGCTTAAAAGTGGGGATTGCATTTCTGGGAAAACCTAGCACTATTTATACAAGTGGGCAAGATGCCAGGGATTATTCCCACAAAAAGACAAAAGCAGACGCTCACCTGATCGGACGAGACTTCCTTGATCGGGTGAAACGACAGAAAATATGTCTTCAGCTCTGATAAATCTCACCCGATCACTGAACCGATCAAGTGAGTCTTCGATTCTTAAGCTTGGGAAGCAGCAGCTACAGGTGACCCGATCGGTTGACAAGTCAACCAACCGGGTGAGCTTTGGCCTTCAGAACTGCGCTCTGTCATACATCCACCGGATCACTGAACCGATCGGGTGGAACTGTCTCTTCTTCAGCACTGACTCAGACTGCATGACCCGATCAGGTGGCTGTTCCAACCGATCGAATGAGAGCTGATACATGGTCATCTTTGACGAATGGCTCTCGGGATCCCGTGCGACACTTTCCGTTGCTCCGGGGACTCATGATGTTGGCCATATATGTCCCCTGCGCTAGCAATGTCCTGCAAATGCACATAAACTCAATGAAAGTAAAAAAGAAACTAAAAACACGAAGAAACGGATACGAAACAACGAAAAATGACGGAAAATGAAGGAGAAGACGTGCGTGAATATATAAAATATAAATGCACGTCACTTATTAATGCTAGTATTTGCTTGGGGGCTATATGTGGGTCGTTGATGCGACCGAACCAGGGTAAATCTGTGCGTACTCTGTGATTGTCTCTTATTTACTCTGCTTGTGATTTTACCTGTATGTGATTTCTCGTAGGTTGCACGAGAATATTTTTATTAGCCTATTCCCCCCCGCTAGGCAAGGATCCAGATCCAACAGGCATGTCATTGGAGAAAGTGAATGCCTTATACAACCATAGGCCTCAAGGAAACCCGTACTCCCAGACCTATAATTTGGGGTGGCAGAACCACCCGAATTTCTCATATCAGGGAGGGAACTTCCAAGCTCCACCAACTCAGCAGATTGGGTTCTAGTAACCACGGCCAATGGGGAATGCATCGGCACAACTGCTGAAGTCTCGCTTAGAGACTACTATTAAGGGCTTCATGACCCAGCAGGCACAAAGAAACGATAACTTCCAGACTGCCATCATGCAGGGGAACACTAGAATGGATTCCCTCACTGCCTCCAACAAGATGTTGGAGATCCAGTTGGCCCAGTTGGCGCAGCAGATTGGCGTCATGGTGAATAATCAAGGATTACTCCCTGCTCAGCCCAAGTAGAACCCGAGAACGATGAATGCTGTTATGCTAAGGAGTGGTAGGAAGTTAGCTACACCCCAAGGTGAGCAACGAACCTCTGAGAATGATGTTGACTCTGAAGAGCTGAAGGATAAGGAAGATGTCACGTAGCTGACACTTGTCTATGTTCCACCACTGCCATACCCATCGAGGTTGGCTAAAGGGAAGTTAGAGGTGAAATATGAGAAATTTTCTAAGGCTCTGAAGAAGTTGGGCCTAAACATCCCATTCCTAGATGCCCTGACAGAGATCTCATCCTTTAGTCAGTTCCTCAAAGATTTGCTGAAGAATAGGAAAGCATCCACGGTGGCCCTCTCCAAGAAATGTAGCACAATTTTACAAAACAAGCCACCAACAAATTGGATGACCCAAGGAGTTTCTCGATCCCTTGCTTGATCAAAGATATACATATCTGTCGTGCTCTATACGACTTGGGTGCTAGTGTGAGTCTGATGCCCTTGTCCATTTGCAGGAAGCTGGAGATGGGAGAGCCCGAGCCGACCATGATAACGTTGCATCTTGCTAATCGAACTATTAAGTACCACATGAGGATGTTGCACAATGGTCCAGTTGAGGTAGAGGGATCGTGATACCATGTGACTTCGTTGTCCTCGACATGGACGAGGATTCTAGGACACATATTATTTTAGGAAGGTCATTCCAAGAGACAGCTGGTGTAGTTATAGAAGTCAATAATGGGAAGCTGTCATTTAAAGTGGGAGATCGAAAGCTCGACTACGAGTTTTGAGAAAGCTTGAAGGCACCCTTGCCCAAGGAGTGCCTCCACATCGACTCGCTTTCAATACCAAGGACGGAGCACAAGGAGAAAAGTCTTAAGTGAGAACCATCTACTTCTTTCTCTGAAACATCTTCTAGCTTGAATCTTTGCTTGCCTACTCTCACTTTTCCTAACCCTTTTTATCACATCCAGGGATTGTTCAAAGAGAGTAAAGGAAAGCGACCGGGAACTGATGAAAACCCCGCAGTAATGAAGAAGCTGAGAACGAGAGACGACAGAGGGAATACCTCAATGAAGAAGATGTTGGGGTTTTAGCGGACCCCCAGAGCTCGGGTCCGTATCCGTCCTAAGTCGGACGGACCACGGAGGCACAAAAGCGCAGCGGAAAAAACCAGAAATCAAATTTCTACACTAGCTAAACTATTTAGCTAGGCTCTGGGGAGCCAGAACCTAGCCTGATCTATGCCAACTTGGGGTGGATCTGACCACCCCAAGAAGGATCTACACTAAAGCGACTAATAAAATCTGCACTAAAATGCTTAACCACATACCCGGAATCTTGGCCCTGGAGCAGGCAAGATGTACAGCACCGTCTTGAGAAGCTCCACGTAGCCGAGCCACATTGACTCGATCTGCCTGAGCCGCCTCGCACCCTCGCACCGATCCGCCCGAGCTGCTTTCGCCTCTGAGCCGATCACACGCGGTAGAAAGTTTCACTTGAGAAGAAACTCGCGTTTTAGACATCCGGATCAGATCCAAACCCCCTTTGTAGTCGTGCTAGGATTACTCCGGAGAACAGGAAAATAGAGAGAGAGAGTTTAGTCGCGGATTGAGCTTGCTCTAAAATTCTGGAGCTACCCGATCGTTGACTGGTGTGTATTTCAACGAGGAGAGTGCACCCCTATTTATATAGGGAGTGAGCACTCAACCTCTTATTGCGGGCAATGTGGGACAATTCCCATGAAGAGAAAAATTCAATTAAGCCATTTGGCTTAATTTTAACTTTAAAGTTAGCCTTTCACAAAGTCAAACTTTAACGAATTAATTCTCCTTGCATACTAAACTTCAGACACTAAACAAGCTATCAATCAGAAGAGCTTGGAATGGTGAACGCGTAAGAACTGACGGCGACGAATTTCGACTTCGTTTGACCCCTCAAACAATTGCTCAAAGTTTAGCAATTTCTCAAAATTCGTAGCCGTCATTAGGGGTTTCAAAAAACCCTAATTTGACTTAAGTTGCGGGTGCGCCCGCTAGGCTTAGCGGGCGTGCCCGCCCAAGGGAGCAAGGGCGGGCCGCCCGCCCGCTGCTTCAGCGGGCAGCGCCCGCTGCACACAGCGGGCCGCGCCCGTTGCTGCAGCGGGCGTGCGCCCATTGCAGCCAGCGGGCGGTGCCTGTTTTGCCTTTGCACATGGGCCTTTTGGCCCAGTGGGTCTAACCCACTTCTCCTTGAACTATTTCTGCGTTTCTGGACTCGTTTGAGCTCCGATTTGGACGCGGTTTGAACCTGTGTTTAGACCAGGACGATCCCGTCATCCAGGTAACCCTTTCCAACAAGTTTGTTCCTACTAAATTTGTCGTAACTAATTTACAACACGTTTAGACAAAGTTAGCATCTAATGCAACGTTGTGTCCCTATTGCTAATGCGACTAACTTTCACAACTTAACTTGTGAATATCACCAAATGATATTTCTCTCTATTCTATATTCCTATTACTAAGACACGAACACTACTCGGTGTGAGACCCTACAGCCTGACCTTACTACAGGTTGGGGCTCGAAACCCCTAGACGACGGTCACTACGAGCAGTAGCTGTCGTCCCTGTTTCAGAGTCATCATAACGTGATCGACCCTTGACAAAAGTATCATAAGGTTTGCATTGGCTGTGTCAGTGATGAATTCCGTTAGCTAAAATCCCTTCGTCAAGACTGTGTTATTGTTGGCCTAGGGTATGGTTTTCTGTCAACCCTATTAGACAACATTGGTCAGTATACAGCGGTCTTTATTGTATACACGTTGTACTACTTACAAAGTACCCAGGCCGAGGATTAACATAAAGACCGTACTGAGCCTGTAACACTAACTTCCCTTTAATGGAAGTGATGAATCCCATCTTAGTCACTTACTCACCTCGAGAGCTTCAGGTGCAGCCCAACCTAAGATCTTTCATCAGGAATTGTCCTCGAAGCTAGATCATGGGTCTAAGCTACACCGTTCGCTCACAGGTCGGTACAGATGACTTCAGGTCTTAAGGATCAACTAACCTATCATCACCCTAGAGTTATTAAAGACAGATCATTAAAGTTAACCATTTAATAACTCTAACTTGGTCGTTCAGTGAACTCATTCTCCAATGAGCACCTGTGTCTCGTCTCTGACTTCACCAAGTCGAATGACTATGAGATCATCATTACCCGAAGGTAAGACGAAGACACAATGATCTATCCGATGTGTCGATATCCAGTTCTCGACACATCTATGATCACGAACCGTTTAAGACTTACGTTTCTATTCGGCCGCTTACTTACTCATAATCGAGATCTCATCTAGATATGTAAGGACCTAACTATAAGTCTATGGATATTATCTAAGTATATTAATACAAATGTTTTTATACTTAGAATAATACGTACCATATACGGTATGAACAAGACGTATAATTAAGATAAATTGCCTTATGGGCATATATCTTCCTACATCTCCCACTTGCACTTAGGCAATTTATCTCGGTATCTCATACCGTTATAGCATATCAGTCACTTTGACATTTGATATGGCAAACATAAGAATGGTTCTACTAACAAGTATCTATAACAAATTTAATGGATTGAAATTACATCTCTTGATCACACAGGGTTGATCCTTTGGAAAAATGATCTGGATCAATTTTCCTAACTTTGTATAGCTAACAGTTAGCTTTAGATGTGGGGTCTAACATTTCCGTAAGTCAGTTCTAGCTCACTCCACTTTATTGTGTCAATATGTCAAGTACATATTTGACACCCTAAGTCTTTATATATACGATTAAATCAAAACAATTTTGACTTAATGATTTATATAGAAGATTCATTAAAGTGAAATATCCTTTTTACTTAGTCCGAAAAACGGAACTAAGTATATGAGCTCGCTCCCACTGACTTTAAGAATTACCTGGTTAAATTTCTTCAACATAATATCTAAATCATATTTAGATTTATGTGCAAAAATAACCATTTGGTAAGTGCCTCAGACGGAATGCACAAGTGTCAGGTTCGGTTTGACGAATGAGTCAAGTCAAGATCGTTTTAAGGAAACTTGACATTGACTCGTTCAATCAAAACGTCCTACACTGTACTTTATTCCTTTAACCACATTTGGTATTAACTCTTTTAATAACTAAATGCAGATAATCAAGAATTAATCTTGATATGCGTATTATTGTGACCGCACACAATTTATACGCCCCCTGGAACCTACACTTAACTACTGATTGACTTCTAACATTTAGTCAGCTCCAAAAACAATATTATCGAAGCTATGCATTATTATTCGAGAATATACGCAACCATCACAGAAAAGCCACATTCACAGAATTTAAGCCGATTCAATCTCAATTGCAACAAACGAGACATCCATTCCAAAACAACGGGTTCATGAAAAGAACCTTAACTTGTTTATCAAAAATAAACCTTGAGTGCAAAGCACTCATTCATTGTTTTCGATCATTAAAGATGATACATTTTATTCAAATAAGAAAAATATCATCTCCATCACGATCATCGTCTCCAGAAGTCTTTGAGCGGTCCCAGCAGCAACTGTTGCTTTGATTACCGACTGATCTCCGTACTTCTCCAATCTCCGGTTCTTATCAGCCACCTGTATACAGTACACAGATGTCTATAAGTATCTCATACTATATGAATGGAAATAATTGCATTGAATTGAATTTTAATTTGTACCTGAGGTAGAGGCATCAGTATGCCCCTTCTTCTTCTCTGCAAGATAGATCTTGCAGTTCCTCTTCCAGTGGCCAATCTTGTGGCAATGGAAGCACTCAGATTTCGACGGGGCCCCTTTGTTCTTCTTCTTCCCATTCTTAGCCTTCGCAGGTTATGGGACCTGCCTCTTCTTTCCTTTGCCTTTCGGCTGGTCGAAAGTAGCAGAGCCAACAACCAGTGCAGTCGGCTTCTTCTCAATCTCCTCAAATTGCCGGAGCATATTGAGGAGACCAGGAAGATCCGTCTCAAGGCTATTCATTATAAAGACAGTTATAAAGGGCTTGAACTCGGGGGTTAAAGACTTTAGGATAATGTCTGTGGACATCTCATTGTCCAGGACAAATCCTAACTGGGCGGCGTCCTCTACGTACCCGATCATCTTGATAACATGATCTTGTACGGGCCATGTTGTCATCTTCGTGCCCCAGAGGTTGCTAGTAGCTTCGAACTTGGCAGCTCTGGATCGCTTGCCATACACCTCTTGTGCATTAAGGAGTATGCTCTGAACATCCATATGTTCATGCTTCCTCTGTAGTTCGTTGGTCATCGAAGCTAGAGTAAGGCATCTTGCCTTCTCTGCATCCCTCTGGTACAACTTGAAGGCTTCTTTCTCTTCGTGGGTCGAATCCTCATCGGGCTTCTCCGGAGCGTCCTCGAACAATATGTATCCAATCCCAGCTAGGGAAAGGACCAACTTAATGTTCCTAAGCCAGTCTTTGTAGTTGGTTCCATCCAGCACGTTCTTTTCTACCATGTATTTTAGACCTGAGTCCATTCTGCATTTTATAGATACTTTAGTTAGTATATGTTCATAGTATAGTTTTAATGGTTTTAATAAAACTATATTCTCCCACTAAATTTATTTAAAGCCATAATAATAAACAATTTATTATAAAATAACATTTGTGAGAGAGGGATCCGACTACCCTGAGTCTGACAACCTTGAGTGTATCTCAACAAGTTGTCCGACTCTGCAGTCGGTAGACGAACTCGTCGTCAATCATATTTACTATGATTCCCTATCGATTTTACCCCTAGTCATTTGTGATCATGAGTGTGCTCAACCGGATCACAATGTCTAGCCTAGTCGGACCCTTGTTTTCGTGTCTAGCCTGACTTGCCCCTTTGCTCGGTGTATGCACGACGCGCCGGTTTGGGTCAGGTCTTAGACTACATTCTTGGTTAGACTTATGCCGAAGCTCCAGGGATAAGACAACGGTTTCAATCAGGTTAAGATGTCAATCAAGAAATCGGTTTCTATAAGATTGACATGTCACGGCTTGAGTGTAGCTCAACAACCGAAACATGTTTCTTACAGTTGCCAACTCCTAAAACAAGGAGGGCTACGATTTATCTTGAACAAGATTATTATCGTATTGACTTAGGTATAGTCGATAGACTTACATAGTCATGAATCGACTCCTTGCGGTCCAGCGGACGCGGCCAGGGAATTGACTAAGCCAGGACCACTTGTTACCCAGTCTAGCTAGGTTGGTCCAAAAACTTTAGCCAAGCACATTGACCGACATCATGATCCATTGAAGGAGTTGTCATCAATCTTATGTTTTCCAAACAACTAAATGGCTTTTAATTAAGAGAACTAGTTAATCCTTATCAACTAGTGGATCCTAAAATTCAAAATTTTTCAGATTGGTTGAACATCTTTTATTAAGTCCTTATCAACTATAAGGTTCTACGTTCAACTTGCTACCCCAATCTAATTAGGATTTTAATAAAAAAATTCAACATTGTCTTTTTAAGAAAATCATTTAATTGAACGTTTTAATGAAATGATTTGCAAAACAAAAAGGGACTACCCTAATCTGGTATTAGGTTTGATGTTGTTTTGTTTTATCAAACATAGCATGTCACTATCTTGTTTTAATGGCTAACCTAACAAGGTTTGTGAATACATTATTCAACATGAAATGAAACAGCTAATTTATCCGCATAAAATAAAGTTTCATTTTAGTGACATATGAAGTGTATTTGCAAGTTTAACATTATCTACATAATTAAAACATGCAAATCTAAATTTTAACACTTAAAATTAAAGATTAAAAATTTAAAGCCTCCATAATAATTTTATCGCATAAAACTAGGTCGAACAAAAATTATCTAATAATTTTTAAACTTTGGCTTTTAAAGTTCTTAATCTCATTTCTAAAATTAAATATCTCATAAAAATTTTAGAAAACATATATTTAGAATAAAAGAAAAAATTTAGATTTCATCTCATGAAAATAAAATATTTCTTAAAGTTTACATATCCATTAAAACAATTTTAAACACTTTTAAAATCTTTTAGAAATCCTTTTAGAAGCTTTCAAATAAGGTTCAAAGATCTCTAACTTTTATGTAACTAAAGAAAACTTTTAGATTTCAAAAATAAAAAATTTTCTATAAAGTTTACATAAACTTTAAATACTCTTTAAAATTTTTTAATGTCTCATAAAAAAAATTTATAAAGTATTTAAAACATAGGAGACTTCTTTTAGATTTATCGCATAAAAATAATTTGTCCCAAAATTAAAATAAATTTCCGTGTTGCAAAATTAATTTTTGAAACACAAAAAAAAAAATTTCAAAACTAATTTAACATAAAGCTAAAAAGTTTTGCACATGAAAGCTACGCATTTTTAACGATTAAAAAGTCGCTATAGTAGATCTATAGCATAACCGTGGCTCTGATAACACTGTTGGGGTTTTGGCGGACCCTTAGAGCTCGGGTCCGTATCCGTCCTAAGTCGGACGGACCACGGAGGCACAAAAGCGCAGCGGAAAAAACCAGAAATCAAATTTCTACACTAGCTAAACTATTTAGCTAGGCTCTGGGGAGCCAGAACCTAGCCCGATCTATGCCAACTTGGGGTGGATCTGACCACCCCAAGAAGGATCAACACTAAAGCGACTAATAAAATCTGCACTAAAATGCTTAACCACATACCCGGAATCTTGGCCCTGGAGCAGGCAAGATGTACAGCACCGTCTTGAGAAGCTCCACGTAGCCGAGCCGCGTTGACTCGATCTGCCTGAGCCGCCTCGCACCCTCGCACCGATCCGCCCGAGCTGCTTTCGCCTCCGAGCCGATCACACGCGGTAGAAAGTTTCACTTGAGAAGAAACCCGCGTCTTAGACGTCCGGATCAGATCCAAACCCCCTTTGTAGTCGTGCTAGGACTACTCCGGAGAACAGGAAAATAGAGAGAGAGTTTAGTCGCGGATCGGGCTTGCTCTAAAATTCTGGAGCTACCCGATCGTTGACTGGTGTGTATTTCAACGAGGAGAGTGCACCCCTATTTATATAGGGAGTGAGCACTCAACCTCTTATTGCGGGCAATGTGGGACAATTCCCATGAAGAGAAAAATTCAATTAAGCCATTTGGCTTAATTTCAACTTTAAAGTTAGCCTTTCACAAAGTCAAACTTTAACGAATTAATTCTCCTTGCATACTAAACTTCAGACACCAAACAAGCTATCAATCAGAAGAGCTTGGAATGGTGAGCGTGTAGGAACTGACGGCGACGAATTTCGACTTCGTTTGACCCCTCAAACAATTGCTCAAAGTTTAGCAATTTCTCAAAATTCGTAGCCGTCATTAGGGGTTTCAAAAAACCCTAATTTGACTTAAGTTACGGGCGCGCCCGCTAGGCTTAGCGGGCGCGCCCGCCCAAGGGAGCAAGGGCGGGCCGCCCGCCCGCTGCCGCAGCGGGCGGGCGCCTGCTGCCGCAGCGGGCGGGCGCCCGTTGCAGCCAGCGGGCGGTGCCCGTTTTTCCTTTGCACATGGGCCTTTTGGCCCAGTGGGTCTAACCCACTTCTCCTTGAACTATTTCTGCGTTTCTGGACTCGTTTGAGCTCCGATTTGGACGCGGTTTGAACCTGTGTTTAGACCGGGATGATCCCGTCATCCAGGTAACCCTTTCCAACAAGTTTGTTCCTACTAAATTTGTCGTAACTAATTTACAACACGTTTAGTCAAAGTTAGCATCTAATGCAACGTTGTGTCCCTATTGCTAATGCGACTAACTTTCACAACTTAACTTGTGAATATCATCAAATGATATTTCTCTCTATTCTATATTCCTATTACTAAGACACGAACACTACTCGGTGTGAGACCCTACAGCCTGACCTTACTACAGGTTGGGGCTCGAAACCCCTAGACGATGGTCACTGCGAGCAGTAGCTGTCGTCCCTGTTTCAGAGTCATCATAACGTGATCGACCCTTGACAAAAGTATCATAGGGTTTGCATTGGCTGTGTCAGTGATAAATTCCGTTAGCTAAAATCCCTTCGTCAAGACTGTGTTATTGTTGGCCTAGGGTATGGTTTTCTGTCAACCATATTAGACAACATTGGTCAGTATACGGCGGTCTTTATTGTATACACGTTGTACTACTTACAACGTACCCCGGCCGAGGATTAACATAAAGACCGTACTGAGCCTGTAATACTAACTTCCCTTTAATGGAAGTGACGAATCCCATCTTAGTCACTTACTCACCTCGAGAGCTTCAGGTGCAGCCCAACCTAAGATCTTTCATCAGGACTTGTCCTCGAAGCTAGATCATGGGTCTAAGCTACACCGTTCGCTCACAGGTCGGTACAGATGTCTTCAGGTCTTAAGGATCAACTAACCTATCATCACCCTAGAGTTATTAAAGACAGATCATTAAAGTTAACCATTTAATAACTCTAACTTGGTCGTTCAGTGAACTCATTCTCCAATAAGCACCTGTGTCTCGTCTCCGACTTCACCAAGTCGAATGACTATGAGATCATCATTACCCGAAGGTAAGACGAAGACACAGTGATCTATCCGATGTGTCGATATCCAGTTCTCGACACATCTATGATCACGAACCGTTTAAGACTTACGTTTCTATTCGGTCGCTTACTTACTCATAATCGAGATCTCATCTAGATATGTAAGGACCTAACTATAAGTCTATGGATATTATCTAAGTATATTAATACAAATGTTTTTATACTTAGAATAATATGTACCATATACGTTATGAACAAGACGTATAATTAAGATAAATTGCCTTATGGGCATATATCTTCCTACAGAAGAAGCATGCCCCCGCTGATGAGCCCCCTCAATGGACTAAAGAGATTTACGTGTCGCCGTTTCGACGGGAGAGGCACATCACCCAATCCACCACACTGATCACTTGATTTCGAAGATCATCGAGCTAACGATGTTAAACAAAGGCTTAGTGGGAGGCAACCCACTTTTCTAACCCTTCTAGCATGATTTTTACTTTGTTTAGTTGAATAAAAGTTGTATAACGTTTTGGGTAAATGTGCACTTAACGTTTTGCATTGATTTTTCTGTGCAGGAACTGTGCATGTCCATGATCGAATCACACATGGTCGTGCAAAGTCAAAGACAAGGAGGCCCCAGGAAAAATCAACAGTGGCATGGCCGTGCACATGGCCGTGCAAATTAGACAGAATGCCCAGAAGTTACATGGGCGGTCTGCACGGTCGTGCGGTCGCCCGTGTAAATCTGGAAGAGTTACGCATCAGGTGGCACATCCGTGCACACTTTTGCATGGCCGTGCAAGCTATAGGTGAAGTTTTGAGAATTCGATTTGACAAACTGGCACGACCGTGCAATCATCGTGCACGGTCGTGCACCCCCAGAAATACCCAATATTAACCCATGCCCCACCTTCTTCCTCATTTGTGCCCTCTTCAATTCAAAACTCCATCTTCCAAAACTCCTCGAACCCATTTCCTAAAACTCCCTCTCCCACCTCCCTCAACTCTCCTCACTCGCAACAAAACCCTAACCCCAAATCCTTCATCCTCTCCACTCATTCCACTTCAAATTGGATGAATATCTTCATTTTGAAAAGATTGGGGAGCTTTGTCAACAAGGAGGAGCCGAATGATCAACAATCCAACGAATTTTCGCCGGATCTTGGTAACCACTTTCCATTTTCTCATCTTTTGAAGGCTTTTTTGAGTTTTTGTTGATTTCTCCTTATATTTTGTTAATTAGTGTGTGTCTCTTTATTTCCCACCATGTCTACACCCACCCACCCACCCACCCACCATGTACAAGAGGTCCATTAAGAAGGTTCCAGTTGAGGGAAAAACCCACTCCCGAAAGGGTGAGGGTCATCTCGGTCGGAACCCGAACCCATCCCACCGCCCACTCTCTCCCTCCACGGCATACTCCTTAAGGACGAGACACATAGGACGGCCATGGGTAGAATCCTCCCGCACATTATGTCCTCGAGTGGGTTCGCGAACCTTGACATGCTCCTAACTTTAGGTGTCCTTGAGGGTGTTAAAACCTTGTTTGAAAATATTGGTTGACTAGCTTTCCTTCACAGACATGTCGAAACCTATGTGCACCCGGCTCTTGAGTTCTTTTGCTCCGTGCACCGCACGGATAACGTGATATCTTTCTGCCGTTGGAATGTAGATCGAGAGCTTACTTATGACTAGTTAGATGACCTCTTTGGTTGACCTACAGATGGGGATGTTGGTTTCAATGAGAGAACATTCCCCCTTAGGTTCTAAGCGGGAACATTCTGGAGGGAGATCACAGGATCAGGAGCCTTTGACCCGCGGACGGCTAAGGCCTCCACGATTGTCCACCCGTGCCTCAGGATAGTACACCGAATCCTAGCTTGTACTGTATTCACTAGGACCGATTGTGGCACTGTTAACCACCTGGAGCTCCTATTTTTGTGTCTCATGACCCAGCCCCAACTCTTTGATGATGACACTGGTCTCTATGTTATCCACTCCGGAGCTCAGAATGGATGGTTAACAAACTTATGAAGGTTGCCACCGCTCCTTCAGGAGACATTTGTGTCGGCGGCCTCATTACCCTCATTCCACTTCACCCATCCTTCCATAGTGAGCTTACCGATGACCTCACGTGTGCCGAGGGGCCTACATCACTTACCTTAAACACTTCCATTAGGATGTCCATGATCAGGATGAGGGGAGAAGGGTGATATTTCTGGCTTTATGGGCAGTAGCATACAGACTACACAATCCTGCCCAACCCCATTTGTTCCCGAGACTCATGTGCAGCACTCACTCGAGCACCATGACCACTCCTCTCGCTTCAAGGAGGGCAACACCTACGGACCCCATGACCACCATTATCCAGTCCCCCCAGATTCGGTGCCAGATTTGGTCGTGTGGATCGAGTTCTTGATTGCTTGCTCCAGTTTCACATTATTCGACACTGGTGGTACGACCCTGCCATTGCCCCTGTACACCTCCCTTTGACACATTGGGGGCAATGTGTCATTCTAGCTTGGGGGAGGCATTCCACTAGCTTAACCCCTAGCTTGGGGGAGTCAGTCGGGTGGACATCGAGTCCTGGGGGTGGTTGTTGTTTTTTTCTATATGATCTACCGTTTGATGATGTTGTTGGTTTATGGTGCCCGTCGGTGCCACCATCCTGTATGCTTGTTGATGACCTTGATCGTTGCGTGGCTGAGCGGCTGAATCACCTTTTCATTTTTCTTTCTTTTGGTGGCCAAGCAGCCAATTTGCCTTATCTTTTTCCTTTGATTTTTCCCTTATTTGGTTTTCCGTTTCTTCATGTCCTTTTTCCCCTTTTCCTTCTTCTGCTTTTTACCCGCATTTTACTCTGTATAGTTTGACGAAATGATCCCTCTATGAGAACCATGCCCACTCATTGGCTTTGTACACTCTTGGCTTGAATTAATTTTTTTCCCACACACTTTTGACACCTTTCAATGGTACGACTTTCACTCTACCACCCTCACGATTTCATTTTTAACATCCATCCATGAGTGAGATGAAACTAGCGCCCGTTCCACCTCCAATGAGATAGGCTAGTCGTTTTATCGATCCTTTGATTTCGTGACCCTAGGTTTCTCCGATATCATGGGGTAGATTGAGTCTCGACAGGGTTTAGCTTTTGCACTTGGACCATACTCCCCCCTTACTATGATATCAGCATGTATTTAAATGTGTGTGTGTGTGTGTGTGTGTGTGTGTGTGTGTGTGTGTGTGTGTGTGTGTGTTATGAATAGGCCCATGAGGCCCATTGGGTATCCGGCCCATCATTGAAAGCTATAAATATGAGGGTATGGGGGGTTCTTAACCCCTTACACCTATTACTCTACTTTTTCCTTCACAACACGTTATCAGCACGATCACGCTCGTTGGAAAAGGCGACGACGCTCGAGGAAGGAGATCCATCAACCACTCAGTTTTAAGAAGATCGTAATCTTCTCAACTGGAAGCGAAAAGGGCATCCTTCACCAACCGTCGTCTAGATTCCCTTGTCGAATCTAGAGGTAAATCTCAAAACTTTTTAGATCTAAACTTGCGTTTTCCGTAGATCTGCATGATTTAAGATCAAAAAGTTTGATAACACGGTAAAACTCACATTTTTATTTAGATATGCATATCTAAAAACAATAAAAATCGTATTTTTAAAAGATCTGAATGTCTGAAAAATCCGTTTTTTCACCCCCCCTTGATCCATATGCCGCACGCCCAAAAGGGCGGAACGGCGGTGCTTTACCAGCCCCGCCGGCAGAACAAACTCCGCGGCCGCGCCCCTTTGCGCGGACAGCCGTCACGGCGGCCCGTCACGGCCCCCCTAGGGTTTTTCCGAAACCTTAGCCCCTAACGTGCCTATTTTTTAGGGAAGGCCCAATTAACCCTAATGGGTTGTTTTCGTGGCCCAAAAGCCTGAAAATTAGCCCATTTACAGATAATTTTTCTTTTTTATTTTTGACCCCAAAAGCCCAAAATAATTAAAGAAATTTTAATTTCATAATAAGGGTTAAAGTGAAAATATATATATATATATATGATATGGATCAAGGTAAAAAGTTTTTCAAAATAATTTTTAGCACGTCACACACTATTTAGATTATTTATTGATCTTTACATGCCTGTAAAATGATTATCTGCGTGGTTGTATATTCGTAATATATTATCTGCATGGATGTGCTATTAGGCTATGTTTTTAGGGATCAGCCAGGTTTCCGACACCTTTACTTTTCTGCAATTTTTTTCTTTTTGAGAGAAATTTGTAAGTGAGGTTATACATGTAAAAAGAAGCCGAATGACACCAAAAGGAGCTGAAGGCGTCTGCACAAAGAAGAAAGGGGCTTCTCTTTGAAGTGTCTGAGTTGTATTTACTTTTTTATGCACTTTTTGATGTAATTTTGGACTGTCTTTTTCTGTTGGTGTCGGCTGGCTAATCCTATAGTCCTAATTTATTTTCATTGCTTATATATTAAATGCGTGGGCGTTTATTTTCTTAAATAATTCACGTTATGAAAATGTTAAAAATGAATGTGTGGATGTCTATTTTACACAGTTTAATAATCCATGCTATTTTTATATTGCTAGATCGTTTAATGGCCAGACTTGCGAATGTTGATTTTTCGGTCCTGAAGGCCGATGGGTCGAACTACTTGAGTTGGCAGTTGGACCGAAAGTTCCATCTGCGATCTTATGGGTTCAGTCTGACACCCACTGAGAAGGCAACAACAAGTACTGCCACAGCTGAAAATGATGCTTCCAAAGAAGCACCTCATACAGAAGAAGTTTCGATATACTAAAGGCGAAAGCCATTATCTATATCAGGAAACATTTAGACTCGACCCTGAAGGACGAGTATCTTGCTGTAGAGGATCCTTACGAACTGTGGGACGCACTTGAGGAGAGGTACAGACATCAGAGGGCTGTCATACTCCCCCGTGCACTGTACGAGTGGACTCACCTCCGCATACAGGATTACAAATCCATAGCGGAGTACAACTCAGCACTTTTCTGTATCACCTCATGCCTAAAGTTGTGTGGTGAGATTGTGACTGAGAAAATGTTACTGGAAAAGACGTTCACATCTTTCCACGAGAAGGACATGATCCTCATGCAACAGTACCGTGAGAGGAAGTTCACGAAGTACTCTGATCTGCTTTCATGCCTGCTAATGGCTGAACTGAACAGAGATTTGTTGGTTGCCACTCACAACCTGTGCCCTCCTGGCTCCGCCCCACGGCCACCTCCTACAGAGGCACACTTCCAGTCTTCCCAGAAGAAGAAGATGGACAAGAAGGCTAAATTCCAGAAATGGAAAGAACAAAAGAAGCGGAAGAAGGCCACTCCTCAAGCTCCTCCTCCGAACCAGAAGTTCGTGGAAAAGAAGCAAAATTGGACATCCAAAGGTGGTACTCCCAAGAAAGACTGGGAGGATAAGTGCTCCAAATGGGGAATGACAGGACACTGGTCCAGAATCTGCCGCACCCAGAAACACCTACAGGACCTCTACCAGGCAAGTCTCAAGCCTCGCACTGAGACAAACCTGATAGAGAGCGCAGTGTTGCCAGAGACCACATTGACTCCAGAAGATTTCATGGGAGACGACACTCTCTAGTTATGGACCATATAAACAATTTTTATTTACTAGCAATGTATCTTCCCTTTTTGTGCATCGTATCTAGTTTTCATTCCATGTCGAACATTTTTGAGCATCTTAAATGAAAGTAGATTTCTTCTTTTCATATTATTTACTGCTTAAATATCTTTCTTATTATAGATATGGAATCAATTTGCCTAGTGGACAGTGCATCGACGCACTCGATCCTTCAAAACATAGACTACTTTACGAGCATATGTAGCTACTCTGGTCTACTGAGAAAAATCTCAGGACCAGCTAATATAATCGACGGATCAGAGGAAGCAATCATATTGCTCCCTGGTAACACACTAATCACACTTAGAAATGCGTTATACTCCCCTAAATATATCTGAAACCTCCTAAGCTTTAAAGATATCCGTTTAAACAGATACCACTTAGAGGCGGTCGAGGAAAATGAAAGGGAATACTTGCTTGTAACTGTAGGAACTCGTCGCGCGAGGATGGAGGATCGAAAGAGAACTTACGTTAGAGTACGCTGCGCTGTAGTCTCTGAACTTTGCCCTTGGATTCGCCACAACGGTCAGTACTTCGTCACAGAGGATCGAAGCAGAGTTTCCACCGTCTAAATCTCTATTTAGAAGAAGAACAAAATGGAAGGGAGAAGAGGAAAAAGTTTGCCTTATGCAAAACTTATGGCATGAAGGATTAGCCTTAAAAGCCTTACCCTTGGGTCCTATTTATAGGCTTTAGGGGTAGTTATCGTAGGAAATAACTACATATATGTTTATTGGCTTATATTAGCACCATTTCTTATCCTCTTCTTTATGCACTTATCAAGTGCCTTTATGCACTTATAAAGTTACTTTTTCCACTTATCAAGTGGTCCTTTTCACACATGAAAAGGTTTCCTTCGCACATGCTTTCATGCACGCCACATCTGAGGTCCGTATACCCTCATACATCCCCTCATGGGTGTATACATGTCGTCCATATCCAACATCTCCCACTCACACTTGAGGGGATTGTAAGGAAACATCTTTTCATTTAGTTCTTCTATTTATCATACCGAGAAATAGACCGTGTGACCGTCATGCGCATAGAGTCCACTGTTGTGCACTTGTTAGAGATACACAACACTCTTTGGGGTGCAAAGTTGAGTAGATCAACGCATGTTTTACCCTAGATTATTTCTTCACATTTCTTATACTTTATATTCAACAATTGAATCCCATCTGGATTACAATTGGCTGGCCAGCTTTGAATCTCCAAAGTCCAAATGTGAATATGAAATTAATCTTCCTCTTCTTGCGATCCTTTCGATCTTGACTTGACTCGCTTTTCTAACATGCCCCGCCGGACCGAATTTACCATAGTCCATAAGCAACATGCTAAGATAGCAATCACCCAGTCAAATCTAAAGGAACCAAATAGAGTCCATAAGGGTAAGAAGTTAAGACCCATGTGGTCTTTGGGTCTCACATAATAGTAAACACAATTACTATTCTAACCCAATGGTCAAATGCATACGTAGTATGAATACGTATTACAACATCACTCCTTTCCCAGGGAGCGTATGTCTTAATGATGTTGTAAGGATGATGATCAGACACCACAATGTCTGACTTTGAGTCCCTTTTACTACTCAGTAATCTCCTGGACCCACATCCCGCATGAGACAGATAAGATTTAAAAAAATCTTCTTTGATCTTTTGTAAGCATCCATATGATGCAGATCTTTCATACGACCATTTTGTTCAAGTCATGACTCTAAATCATCCGTCTGACGATTTTGACTTTAAACAGGTCTCAGCTTTATTTTATCCGTTTGATAGAATAAAGGCGGTTGCTCATGTGAGAGAGCCAACCTCAATCTGTCCGACATACTAGAAAATACAGCTAAGATAAAAGAAATGTACACAAACATTTTTAAGAAACTCATATGCAATGTTAAAAAGAACTTATTATTTTATTAAATTTGATCTTTCATAGACATGGGAATTTACATTGGTACAACTCAGCTCTTACGCAATCCTTGAGATGATAAGTGTTTGTAAAACACATCTCTGGGGATCGCCTTCGTAAGCGGATCCGCTATCATCTCATGCGTAGATATGTACCTAATGTCTACCTTCTTGGTCTTATCATAGTCTTTTGTAAAGTTGTATCGGATATCAATGTGTTTGGTCTTACAATGGAATTTTGGATCTTTGACATAGGCTATAGATGCTTGACTGTCACTGTGTATTGGTACAACACCTGAGTCACTTACATCAATTAGCCTGTTTAAGAACTTCCTAAGCCAAACAGCTTCTTGGACTGTCATGCTAAATGCTACAAACTCGGCTTCCATAGTTGAAAGTGCGATGCATGATTGTTTCATGCTACTCCAGGATATTGCACCAGATCCGAGTAGAAAAACATATCCTGAGGTCGATCGTCGCTCATCGAGATCACCTGCCCAATCAGCATCAGTGTAGCCTTCGAGCCTCAAGGCATCTCCTTGATAGCATAAAGTCTAGTCTGCAGTTCCTTTAAGATACCGCATTATCCTCTTAACCGCTTTCCAGTGTACTTGCCCTGGATTGGATTGATAACGACTTACCATTCCAACGGCAAAACAGATGTCCGGTCTTGTACACATCATAGCGTATAAAAGACTACCAACTGCACTGGAATATGGAACTTTTTCCATAATTTCCTTTTCCTTTTGGTTCTTTGGACACGATTTCAGACATAAATTATCGCATTTGCTTAGAGGAGTATCAATGGACTTACAGTCCTGCATATTAAAACGTTCTAGAACCTTCTTTATATAAGTCTCTTGTGAAAGAGAGAGAAGTTTCTTCGAACGATTCCTTGAAATCTTAACTCCAAGGATATATGCAGCTTCTCCCATGTCTTTCATCTCAAAAAATGACGAAAGCCAAGCCTTGATATCCATCACAAAGCCCTTGACATTTCCGGCTATTAAAATGTCATCTACATATAAAGACATAATAACATACTTGCTCTTAATCCTCTTGATATATACACAGTTATCTTCATCAAGCATGGAAAAACCATTTGATAAGACAACTTCTTGAAATCGTATATACCATTGCCTCGACGATTATTTAAGACCATATATGGACTTTCGAAGTTTACAAACCTTATGTTCGTTTCCTTCTTTTACAAACCCTGTTGGTTGTTCCATATAGATCTCCTCGTCCAATTATCCATTGAGAAAGGCAGTCTTTACATCCATTTGATGTAATTCGAGGTCTAAGCAAGCTACCATAGCCAGAATCAAGCGAATCGAGGTAAAAAGCACAACAGGTGAGAAGGTCTCTTCGTAGTCTATCCCTTCTTGTTGCGTAAAACCTTTCGCGACAAGGCGAGCTTTATATCTGTCAATAGAGCCATCAGCCTTATGCTTGATCTTGAGAACCCATTTGTTCCCAATAGCTCTACGTCCTCTGGGTAAGTCAACCAAGTCCCAGACTTGGTTAACTTTCATGGATTCTATTTCCTCCTTCATTGTTTCTATCCATTTGTCTTTTGCAGGGCATGATACGGCCTATTTGAAAGTAGCAGGCTCGTCATCTTCTTGTAGTAAAGTCATAAAGGTTTGTGGGAATTCATCCTCAAATCTTAGAGGAGATAACCTTGTACGACTACTACGTCTTATTTGAGATTCTTCAAGTCCTTGTTGACTCGAATTTAGATCAATTCTAATATCACTCCCACTTGAAATGTCGTTAGAAATGCTCCCACTTGGATCATTATTCCCGTATGGAATAGGATTTACATCATTCGTATCATCCATTGGTGAAGGTTGAAACGTATTTTCGTCTTCACCAAGAATTCTCCCACTCGAATGAGGTAATCCTTCTTGATCATAAATATCAAATAGAGATAAGTCCTGACTTATCTCGCCATGTCTTGGAAACTTGTTTTCCAAGAAAGTGACATCCCTCGACTCAAATTCAATTAGTCCTACATTGTCTTCCTGACCAGTGAAAACATAACCTTTGGAGTTTTCTGCGTATCGTATAAAGATACATTTCCTCCCCCTTGGCCCAAATTTGCCATACTTATGGGAGGAAATATATGCGTATGATGCACACCCCCAAGGTTTTAATATGCTCAAGTCAGGAGACCTTTGGTTCCACAACTCATAAGGAGTGGAGCTAACTGATTTCGAGGGTATGCGATTCAAAATAAAAGCGGCCGTCAATAATGCATCACCCCAAAAGGTGATTGGCAAGTTGGCTTGCGCATCATTGAACGGACCATTTCCATTAAAGTCATATTCCTCCTTTCTGCAACACCATTTTGTTGCGGAGTATAAGGCATAGTTACCTGATGAATTATGCCTTTTTCATCACAAAGTTCCTTAAAACTTGTTGATTGGTATTCATCGCCTCTATCGGTTCGCAAGACCTTAATCTTGTGATCTAATTGATTTTCCACCAAACTCATATAGTTTTTAAAGCAGGTTAATGCTTCACTTTTGTGGGATATCAAATAGATATGATCGAATCGGGTGAAGTCATCAATAAAAGTGATGAAATAGGACTTCACGCGTCTTGTCTTGACATTCATCGGACCACATATGTCCGAATGGATGAGCTGTAATGGAACCTCGGCCCTTGTGCCAGTTCCAAACGGCTTGCGACAAGATTTCCCTACAAGGCAATGTTCGCAAGTCGACATTTCGACTTTTGAAACATTGGATAGAAGGCCACGTTTGGCAAGTCTATCCATTCGTGTTGGTCCAATGTGACCAAGCCTTGCATGCCAACAAATTACAGCTGATTCATAATTTGATGAATTTGCAACAAGGAAATTTTCATTATAAAATGAGGAATCATACATTGTATTTAATACAACAAATCCTTTGAAAACATACCCAGAACCAATTAAAGAATTATTACAAGACAAGTCCACTTTACAACTATGAAAGAACCAACTATAACCAAGACCCATTAAAATGACCACAGATATAATATTCCTTCGAATATCCGGAGCGAAGAGAACATCATGAAGTAGGATAGTGCGGCCGTTGTCCAAGACGAGCTTGCACGTCCGAACGCCTTTCACTTCAACATGTGTGTTGTTTCCTACATAGATCCACTTCGTTCCTTGGGGTATCCGGTGATACTCCACGAAGGACTGTCTGTCCCTTGCTATGTGTTTGGTGGCACCTGAATCAATTATCCAAAAAGGATTAGATTCTACAAGAAATATTGAACTAGAAACACATATGTAACTAGTATTATTACAAGTTACCTCGTCACCTCCACTCGTACATGAACGAGCATAGTGACCTAACTTGTTGCACTTGAAACACTTGATCTTCTTCAAGTCCTTCTTCTTGTGCCATTTCTTGTGCCCACCCTTATGTTTGGGTTTCTTGGTAGACTCTGGTTGCTTATTACGTTCATTAGTAAACTTCGAACGATTTTTCCGTTTCTTTCCCCCGTGTGAGGAACTAGCGACCATGTGCACTTCTGCAGTTGGCTTGGCGGCCGCAAGCCGCTCTTCCTCTAACTCGAGGTGTTTAGAAACATCGCTGAAGTTCTTGATGCTCTCATTATGAGTGAAATGCATCTTCATTTGGTCCCATCCATTTGGTAGGGAACGTATGACTGCTTGGATTTGTTGCTCATCAGTGAGCACATGACCTGCATCTTTTAACTCTGAGATGAGATTCGCCATATGTCGCAGATGCTTCACCATGGAATGATCTGGACGTTTCTTGTACGAATCGAATCTTATAGTTAAAGAACGAAGTTTGGACACCGAGGTGCACCAAACTTCTCCTCTAGCTTAGACCATATGTCCATGGCTAGGTCATGCTCTCGGAAGATCCGCATTATGTCGTCTGCCATACTTGATAGCAACGTAATGCGAGCAATCTTGTTCTTCCGAGACCAAGCATCAAAAGCTTCCTTGTCTCTTCTGTGTTGGGCCGTAGTGCCCAACTCAGGTTCAATCATTATGTTCTTTAGAGTTTCGAGCACATCTTGCTCCTCTAAAACATATTGTATCTTTATGGACCATAGTTTGTAATTATCGTCGTTGAGTTTTTCACCTTTGTTCAACTCAGCGACGATGTTCTTAGCGGCAGAAGACATTTTAGCTTTAAAATGCTGCAAAAGACATAAAACGAAGGTTCGATCAAAAAACATTGCATAAATTTCATATTTATAGTCATCATTTTAGACATTTTCATAATTCAGCAGTCTCGGCCAGCGGACCGACCAGGGGAATGGCTAGTCCAGGTTCACTACCCCCAGACAGCGCCGAGGTGTCCCACAAACTAGTCCAAAACACCACTGGCCGTATCATGATCCATTGAGACACTGAATCAATCGAATGTGGAAATTTTAGACTAGTTTAATATCACTCCCACTTGGATAAATCCCACTTGGAATGATATTATTATATTTGATAAGTTACTTTCGAAAAATATTGAAGATGTTGTTCTAGAATCGGAAAAGTCATTACGATCCCAATTACCATCTAGAACAACTTTCAATATTTCTCCATCACTTCATCAAATAACAGTACTCTTATAGTACTTTGTAGCAGAAAAGTGATTTTGAAAACGTATTTTTCAAAAAAAATTAGGGAATTTCAACTTGGTACCCTTATGGTACAAAAAAATACCCTTGTTGTATTTGCAAAATATTCGGCAAGGCCTACACCCCCTTATAGGGTGACATACCCGAAATATTTCGACAATTCTCTGGCTATTGCCGGGGTCGTGCCAAGGCCGGATTCGTCTCCCTTCCGAAGAGAGAGTTGCCATTGCAACTTGGCCAAGGCCGAACACCCCTTGAGGGGAGTTTTCTGCAAGCCACCGCCGACGGCTCCCGTATGGATCCAGGCGCTCCCCCTTACAGGGGAATTTTGCCGCAGACAACTACCGTCGGCTCCGTAGAGACCGGCATTGCAAGCCATCGCCCATGCAAGTCCCCCCCATTTACTGGGCTGACCGGGGCTTGGCCCTGGCCGAGGCCAAGGGCCGGCAGTGGCCAGGCCCTGGCCGAGGCCAGGGCGCCGGCCCTGGCCTCTGCCAGGGCCGGCCAGGCCCTGGCCTGGGGCCAGGGCTCCGGCCCTGTGACGTGCGTTTATATTTCATATATTTACGCGCGTTTTCTTCCGTGTTTTTCCGTATTTACCGCCTTATTTTATTTGTTTTCTCGTGTTTTCTTGTATTTTCTTGTTTTCTTTCACTTTTCAGTATTTTCTGTGTTTTGCAGGAGTTTGCTGGCATTTGGGGCGTCAAACGATGATATCATGTGTCCCCGGAGCAACGGGAGGAGTCACGCGTGATCCAGGGGGTCAAAACGACGAAGATTGCATCTTTCAACCCCTCACCCGGTCGGTTGGTCATCTCTAACCGATCGGGTGATGCACGCGTGCACCACCTGGGCGCAGCTTGGAGCTCACGAGAAGTCACCCGGTCGATTCAGTGACCGGGTCAAAAGCTCAAAGTCTCTGGAAATTCGAAGCTGATTTCCAACCGATCGGGTGACCTTCACCCAATCGGTTCACCTGTAGCTGAATTTCAACAGCCAAGACTCGAAGCTCCAACTGATCTCCTCACCCGGTCCGCTCCAAGATCCAACCGGTCGGCACCAAGTTCCAACCGACCGCACCAAGTTCCAACCGACCGGTTCATACTGACCGGGTGAAACCCCCGCATTACGATGTGATTTTGTTAAGCGGCTCACCTGACCGGTTGACTTGTCAACCGATCGGGTGATGTCGTTTTCTATAAATAGAACCCTAGGTTTCCCAGATTCGAGAGTTGGTTATTTTTTACTGTTTTCTTCATTTTATGACGGCTGTAATTTTCCAGTTTTTGTAAGTTTTCGGATCTTTGTAAAACTTTAGTATTATCTTAATTGCTTTACTACCTTTGCATTCCTATTGTCTGATTATGATTTTAACGGTTCATTTTCGTTTAGATCGCTTTTTAATGAATATTTGTGAGTAGTTCCCAAATCTGGGATTTTGGCGGAAACCCCTTCGGGGCTCTTCCCGATGCATCCATAGGGTTAGGAAATCGATAGGGATTATGAATCTAACGGTTACGCGGGGTGTTTTATTGTCATCGGCGGGAAAAAGACCGCCTTTGACCGTTGGGCTAAGGGGGAATAAACTTGGTGGTTGACTCCCTAGCCATAACTCACGCCCTTAGCGTAGACGCCGAATCCTAGCGCGCGGGAGCGACAGGATGAGACGTTGGGAGTTATCGTTGCGAGCTTAGTGCTCCCGGAGTCGATCAGTGTTAATGGACACGGAGTGCCCACTGATCAAACCTGGGTAGTCCGGTGTATCATCCTGGGCACCGACCGGAATATCGGGCCCATGGGATGTCGGTACCACTTTTAGAGGCAACGTCTCACCATTAGACCCTAATTCCGATCGCTATCCTACCCGTCGGCCGTATCGGTGAGAGTCACTCGATGGAGTGGAAACCAAAGTCCCGGGTTTTATTTTCATATTGTTTATACCTTGCATTCCTTTACCGTGACAACCCATCATCCGATCTGGGCTAGCTCGCCCACAGGGTGATTTTGGTCCTCTTTGACACAAGCACATCCTAGCCTCCCTGTGTTCGACCCCCAAGCCACACTACAACACCGTGCGCTTGCGGTTACAAATATCTAAACCCTCACGCGGGTCCCCCGACCATTTGCGGCTCACAAACCGGGGGCACGTCAAGTTTATGGCGCCGTTGTCGGGGAGGCAACGTGCTTGTTATTTTAGGATCTCATGAACCCTAGTGTCTTGCGCTTATCCCTACCTCGCGATAATTTTCGCATTCTTCCTTTTTCTTTTTATTTTCTTATTTTTATTTTTTATTTTTATTTCTTATCTTATCTGTTTCTTTCCCACTTGTCGCTTCACGGGTGTTTGTTGTTTTTCATGCGCAGGAGTTCAAGAAGTCTCGACGACTTGATCCCCGTTGATCCAGAGATAAACGCCACCCTTAGGCGTTTGGTCGTCGAGAAGCGAAGAAGAGAGGATCCTGAATCCATGGGGGAGAACACCCCGCCTCATAAGTCCCTGTTGGAGTACTCGATGCCTTCCATCGAGTCCACCTCCGCCATCCGTCCTCCAGCTATAACGGCCCAAAGCTTCGAGCTTAAGCCATCTTTGGTGACGTGGATCCAGCAGGATCAGTTTTCAGGTGCACCCATGGAGAGCCCGATCGAGCATCTAGACTCCTTCTTGGAGAAATGTGACACCTTCTGGATTAACGGTGTCACAACTGAGGCGATCCGACTGAAGCTGTTCCCCTTCTCCTTGCGAGATAAGGCCAAGCTGTGGTTTAGGGGGAAGGACCCGAATACATTCAACACCTGGGAGAAGCTCTCCAATGCTTTCCTGACAAAGTTCTTTCCCCCAGGGAAGACCATGAAGCTGAGGAGTGAGATCTCCTCCTTCTCCCAGGCCAGCCACGAGTCCTTGCATGAGGCTTGGACAAGATACAAGGAGATGCAGAGAAGATGTCCCCACCATGAGCTCCCCAAGTGGCAGATTATAAATCTGTTTTATAATGGGCTGAGGGACGATTTAAAGTCTTCCATGGACGCTGCGGCTGGAGGGTCCTTCATGTCAAGAAGCGAAGAAGATGCCGGACAAATTTTGGAAAATATGGCATCCAACAATGAACGATGGTGTGACGAGAGAGCCACACCAAGATCTGGGGGCATCCATAGAGTCGAAGACATCGACAAATTGTCAAGCAAGTTTGACTTGCTGTCAACCCAGATCTCCGCATTGATGGTAGGCGTCGGTGGCGCCGGTTCAGAACAGATTACTGCGGTAGAATCCGATGTTTTTGGAGAGTTCGACAGTGGTGACATCTCACCACCGTTGGATCAAGCGAGCGCATTGTTTTACAATCCTACGGGGAATGCGCCATTTCCACCACAAACCAACTCAAACCCGGCCTACTCTCCCAACAACCAGAATCATCCGAACCTTAGTTACCGGGCGCCTTACCAACAGCCGGCTCAGCAACAACAGCAGACTTATCAGCCGGCTAGGCCCCAGCAGCAGTTCCAGCAGCAGCAATTTCAGCAGCAACAACCACCACCACAATATCAACAATATGCCCCTAGGAATCAGCAGCCCGCCCCAGCAGCAATACGGCCAACAGAGGGCCATTTCTCCGGTTGAGTCCCTCTTGACTCAATACATAGCCAACCAGGAGAAAATCAATCTGAAGCTGGAGATGGGATAAAGAGTACTCACTGATCAGGTGACCCAGCTGGGGTTGCAAGTGGCGAACCTTCAGAGACCGCAGAATTTATTACCGCCACAGCCTGAGGTGAATCCTAGGGGGTAAATCGGACCTTGGCACTCACACATGAACATGAAAACGTGTCCGCCATCGTCTTGAGGAGCGGGACACAAATTCCTACTAGAGCGCCGCCCAAAGAACCAGAAGCACCACTGGCCATTGAGCGGCCAATTGAAAAGGCTAATGACGACGGTGCCCCGTCGCCAAAAATTGTGGCTCCGGAGGGAACCCCCGAAGAAGAGAAGAAGAAAGAAGAAGGGAATTTGAAGGTATTCAAGCCCGTTGTGCCTTTCCCACAACGGCTTGCCAAGGCCAAAATCGATGAGAAGTATGGCAGATTCTTTGCCATGGTGAAAGATATGAGCTTACAAATCCCCTTCCTCGAGGCCATAGAGACGATCCCCTCATATGCCAAATTTCTGAAAGACTTGGTGACACGGGGATCTAGAAAGGAAAAGGTCGTGTTAACGGCGGAGTGCAGCGCCCTCATTCAGCGTGCAAATCCGCCCAAGCTCAAGGACCCCGGAAGTTTCTCCATCCCTTGCTCTATTGGGGAAGTGCAAATCCAGAGGGCACTCGTCGATCTTGGTGCGAGCGTCAGCTTAATGCCCCTATCATTGTACAAGAGAATAGGTATGTGCGACTTAGAGCCCACCAGCATGACATTACAACTTGTTGACCGTTCGGTCAAGTATCCAGTGGGAGTGGTGGACGACCTTCCCGTCGATGTGAAAGGGGTGCATGTACCAGTTGATTTTGTGGTGATGGACATGCCGGAAGACAAGCATACACCAATTATTCTTGGACGACCCTTTATGGCAACCGCCGGAGTGTTGATAGACGTAAAGAATGGGAAGATTTCCCTAAATGTGGGCCAAGAAAGAGTCGAATTTGACTTAGGCTTGTCGATGAAGCATCCAAACCCCCCGGACGATCCTATTATCAATATGCTGGAGAATGAAGAAGATAAAGCTGTTGAAATGAGTGCCTGGCAAGTGCTCTCGAGGAATCCCCCCGATAGCTTGGGGGACCTTGGAGAGAAAGTTGGCTCCCCTAAGAATGAAGTGGCTAATGAGGCGGTCGCGCGACATGTGATCCCTCTCGGATTCCCTAAGTCTCCTCCCACGAGGAGAAAAGGAAAAGAACCCATGGACCTCACCGGTGATGAGGTCCGGATCCTGAAAAAGATGGCGGTGGATGCCAATTTGAGGGAGAAGCCCCCGGATCCTGTGAACAAAGGGAGGGTAGTCGAGCAAATATTTTTACAGCCGCCGACTACACCAATAGCCACAACCTCTGGAGCTGAAGAGATGCCGGATTTTGGGCATCACCCGTATCGCCCACCATGAAAATCATCAAAGGGCGTCGAGCTAAACGACGTTAAACAAAAGCGCTTCATGGGAGGCAACCCATGTTCTAAACTTTTGCTTCACTTTTTAGGACTTTTTCTACTTTATTTTTCTCTATTTTTATAAATAAATCCAGCCGAAACAACTTCCGTGAAGGAACTTAGGCAATTTTTGGGGTTTTGCAGAAAACAAGGCCTCAACCGACCGGGTGATAACTTACCCGATCGGTTGGGATGTATCAGCTTACGGCCGTGTCTGTCACCAAATGAACCGACCGGGTGAAGAAAGAAGTGACCGGGTGAGCAGACCGGGTGACCTGGGGGAACTCTCGGAAAAATTTCAGAATTCATCAACCGACCGGGTGGCAAGATGCGAGACCGGTTGAGGGACCGGGTGAAAAAAAATCTGAGTTCTCGGGAAAATCTGTGGAGCGGCGAACCGATCGGTTGAGTTCTCAACCGATCGGGTCGCCTGTAGCGTTTTTTCAGCATCAATTTTCGACCTAATGTCAACCGATCGGGTGAAAACTCACCCGATCGGTTCGACTTAAAACCTATAAATACCCCCGACCCACCCGCTCACAAACCCTTGCCCGATCTCGTCGTTTCTCCGTCGTTTCGCCTTCCTCCAACCACCCGACTGCCAAAAATCCCTCTCCCACAACCTCAAATCCTCCATTAACCTCTCTCTCCAACTTCCCCTTGCATCTCACCGTCCATTTCTCTCTTTCCCTCTCATATTTCTCGTTTCTTTAGCCCTAATTCCCAATACCAACCCCCACTTTCGAATTTTTTGCTGAAAAAAGAGTGCCGCGGCTCCACACTTCTCCCATTACACGGCATTGGGTCATCTACAAGCGGGGAACTCTAATTGCTACGGTGTAACTTCGTTCCACTTCTCGAATTTCAATTTTTACCCTAATATTTGATTTGCTTGGTTTTTGTGTGTGTGCACTTTAATAGTATTTTGCACTGTAACGACCGGTTTTTTTTATCATTACCATTATCTGTTAGAGGAAGAGATGTGAGCGCTACCCTTATGTTTTTTTCGATGCCTTAGCCGATGAGATTCTGAGGACGGAATCGTTCTTAAGTTGGGTAGGATGTAACGACCGGTTTTTTTATCATTACCAGTATCTGTATTTCCCTCGTATATTTTCTTCCCCGTATCCGTAGTTAGGCGTATCTGTCCCCGTACACGTATCAACTCCTAATATTTTTACTTATTAATTTTTATTATCATTATTGTCAAAAACACTTAGTTAATATTTGTTATTATAACTTTTCCCTTCAAAAAAATTTATTTGGATTTTCTAATCCAAAATTCAAACTTTAAACTTTTAAATTCAAGTTTCAAATCTTTTAAAATTTTTATATAAGTCAAATGAAACCTACCTTGTTTGGACCCATTTAAACCGTTTTGATTAGCCCTTATTTCTTCTAATTAAACCCATTAATTACAAATTCCATTAAATAACATTTTAAATCTTATTGATTAAATTCAAATCCCTTCCTATATTAATCTAGCCATTTGTTTAACACAAGCTGAAATCAATACAAGCACACACTTATATTTTTGAAACTTAGACTTGCTCCTACTCCCTCTGATATTGTAAACTAAAACCTATAAGCTTTCCCCAGTCACGTGTAGCCTTTACCAATCTCATACAACAGCACATTTCTTTATAATAGAAACCCTAAGGCCACATGTAGCTTCACATGAGCCTACACCTAGCCCTTAAAATTAACTCTACACCTTTATTTTTTTATTTAAATTTTAGGCTAGGCATCAGCTATCCTATATGAAGTGAACTTGGAGCCTTGCACTCTCTCGTGCTGTCAATTAACCCCACACACAGTTTTCTTTGTGTAAGGCCTTTGCAAAAAAATATATAGAATAAGAACCTAAAGCCTTGCTATCTGCTGTACGTTTTCAAACATCCCACACACCTAAGCTAGTCTATATGAGAACCTAGGTTTACCTTTAATTTTCATCACACGGAAATAAAAAAAAACTAGGACTAAACACAGCCGCCCCCCTCTTCCTCCTCCGCGCCTCCTTCTTCTTCTTTTCGCATACACGCGCCGCACTACCCAAGTTCTCCTCCACCTCTACGGCCTTCGCCCCTCGCCGTGGCCGCGCACAACCCCCTCAACGACCCCCAGGCTGAGATCCCCCTCACAGCCTCCTCCTCTCGCTCCACGCAAGCACAGCCCGGCGCCCCTCCGTGATCTGCCCCTGTGTAGCGATCCGCTGCCTCTCCAATGACCCACGCGGCCATGTCTTCACCTGAGAGCTCTGCTGCCCCGAGCGATGCCGCTAACGCCGATCCCAGCCTCCTTCCTTCGCCACTTGCATGCAGCTCACGGATGGATACACACAAATGAACAGTGAGTTCTTTTACGGTTCATGCGTGGCACTCTATGTTTAGAATCATGTTTAGGTTGTCACTAGCTATGTGGGATGTGTACTTCTACCAGTGTACCACCTAGATGCACAATACTCTACCTTGACTTAGGATATAATTTGTGTTATGTCTATGGGTTATTGCACTGCATACATGAATGTATTATTGATGATTATAACTGGTAGACTAGTTCAGTATTTATACTAGTTAGACCTATTACGCTCTGTTGTGTATTAATCACGTTTTGATGGATACCATTAACTTTATGACGCTGATACGATCGTCTTTCCCCTTATACCAGCGATTCGTTATCATCATAGCGTAGTGCCCGTCGAGACGATTCCGACGACACTAGGAACGCTGAAAACAGGTAAGTGTGCAATTCAATATGAATTTTTGAAGTTGATGAATAATTGCGTCCTTTTGCTTTAATGTGTATATCTTGCAAAACGTACTTATAATGCCGCATGAAAATGTCTTTATAATGTTCTAGACCAAAATGTGACACTTTGACATATAACTCGACGAGAATCAAATTTTAAAACATTGGCGAAGTAAATCGTTTACTGTAAATTGTTCATTAAACCAATCTGTTCGACATCCCTTGTATTTATTGTAAATGTTGTAAAACAAGAACATTGACAACATCTAAGTCATGTACATCTTACTTGAGAGTGGCATCGTGAAATCGTGCGCCTCAAAGGCGAACTCGTGATATCGTGATGTCGTGTGAGTCGACTAGGCCGGCTCGTGTTCCGACAAAACTTTTGGGTGGGGTTAGGGTTGAGCGGCCACTGGGCGTATGAAAGGTCTCTCCTCAAGAGCACCATCTGACGCGGTGTGTTAGCGTCAATCGCGGTAAGACCCCGTGAGAGGAACGACCTTCTCATCACGACCTAAAGGCAAGAACCCTAGATTAGATGAGAATTCTTGACATGGACATTGCAACGCTAACTTGGACATCTTGAAATTGAAATGCTAACAAACTCAGTGAAATCTTAACTTTAATCTTGCAACCGTCTAGAACTGCATGCTAGGATTGTTCGTTTCCGTTTCTATAAATTGTTAAATGTTAAATTGCTGCAGTCACTTTTCTTAAAATATTGATGCTTCTAAAATTCATATATTTGTCATACACTTTGCCTTGGGATGCTAACTTTTCTTGCAGACCCCTAGCTGACATACATTCATGTTTGTGGATGTATGTCAGGTTCAGAGCTTGAGTACCAGGAGGACCAGTACGAGACGCCAGAGTTGGTGAGTCAGGAGTTCGCACCTGACGCTTTCTGCGGAAGACTAGAACCTTCGTCACTACTTTGAGTTTGTTTTAGTACCTTGTAGTAGGATTACCGCTTTGTTATAGTTTCCTTTTTGGCCATGCTGAGGCCCAGTTGTCTTATTTTCTTGTATGAATAATTTTGGAAGTGTCCTTTTAATTTAATGAAATGTTTTCTGATTGTTCTGATACGCAAATGCAAGGACCCTTTTCTGTGTTTTTATCACAGACGCTTATTGAACTCGAGCTTCACCGCTCCAGTTCAAGCGAACCGCGTAACGCTCTCGCTTCCGTTATCTTTTGGGAAGTAGGGCGTTACAGGTTTTGGTGGTGGCCCATGCAGGTCCTGCAACTGCGAAATTCAGAACAATGAGAACACTTTTCATTAGCCAAAACATCCAGAGTTAGTTCGTACGTGAAATTACTCGAATGCCTTGTCTCAGCACGATAGGAACCCAATGTCAGATGATAGGAAGAGTTAGTTAGATGCTCGTGCTCATTAGTTAGACACCTTTGCCACAACTTCGTATTATAATCTTAGGAGTCACCCTATCTTTTCTCTGATCGTATTAGCTTCATTAGTCGTTCGCTTGGATTTATCGAATCTAGGGCCCGACCGACCGTTGCGATCGTCACCGTGCAAGTCGAACCTGTGACTCCTGCATGAATAGGCTTCGAGACGTAAGACATCCCAGATCCATAAGATTCCGACCTTGACCCTCTATGAACCACCACCTCGGCTTCCCTATCACAGTCTTGTTCTTTGACGAACCTTAGTGCTAAACCTTAGTCGATCAATGATTATTTTCCCCCGATTTTACTTTTCCGATCACTACACTTCCGTGTTAACGATCGTAAGAAGCCATTGTAGCGCATTCACGAAGTTACTTTCTAGTCATCCTTACGTTTCGACCGTCAAACCTTTCCTTGTTTTCGATCCACATAAACTCTTCAGGCCCACTATCCTTAACCTTGAACCTCCCCATTGCAAATCCATGGTATTTTAAAAAGTATTTTCGATATTTCTTTTATTAAATTCTTTGCTAAGTTTAAAATCCCTTCGAAAACTTTTCACTTAGAATTTCTACTTTTCCGTCGACTTAAACCCAATCTTGACTAGGAAACTCTTTTGACACGATCTTCAATTACTATCTTATAGCGATTTTCAAACATACATCTCCCGCACCTCTATTTCACATATCCTCGTATAGCTACTCTATTTTCCCCCATATAATGAACTTTTTTATATAAAAAAAACTTTATTTCTAATTCGCTAGTTCAAAATAACATCTCCTTTCTTACCAAATATTTCAAAAACAGTCATTCCTATATAAATACCTTCCTAAGTTAAATATAACTTTAAAATCATGTGTGTCAGTTTTATAATCGTTGTCGTTATATATTTTTAGAAAAGAAAAATTTCCTTTTTACAACCCTATTTCCATTTACAAAACAATCACTACAACACCATGCCCATATTACTCTTCGCCTGTTATTTGACTAAACATATTTTACGTTTTAACTTCTACCGTATGCTTACTATTTTGCAAAAGTTATAACGAAGTTATTATTTTTACACGTACCCTTATCTTCTTACTTTTGTTCATAAATATTTCTTGTCACCCGACCCAACTAATCTCTTATCCATGACACTTCCGAGACCGTCCCTCACAACATTAGCTCGTTGCCTCATTCCTGCACCTTGCTTAGTTGTCGCATTAGAGCTCACCTTTCCTTATGTCAGCTTTAGTTTAAGTATAGTGTGACCATTAGCTTGATTATGGCGTTGTGGTGCATGTATATAGATAGTGACTGTGGACCCGCGTATACTAATCTCTATATACCACCCATGTGTGAGTGTGCTTACCCTTAGGATATTACGATGGAGTGACTGTCTTTGGTGCCATATGTGCATGTACGATAATTTGTGATATATATGTATATAGACGGGTATAGAGTAGTAAGTGTTATATTTATATTTAGGCGAGTGATTAGCTATATCACTATAAGAACATCTGTGCGTATTAGATTTAGTATTGGCTAGCTACTAGGCATGTATGTACCTTAGCCGTACTTGTTAATGGTTGTAATTGTACGCTGATACAGTGATGCACATGTTAGGTACCATGGTTGTGTGTGCGGATTTATCGTGTGATTTGTATGTTAGTATGTATGGCGTGTACTCGCGCGTATATATGTACGTGGTTAGTTATAGTGTGTGTATAAATATATATTGTATGAACAAGTGTGTTTTATATATAGTAGAATTGTTGTATCGTATTACCCCTACAGGATGATGTGTGAGCATGTGTATACCAGGAGGTATGCATGGCCGTATGTTTGTGACTACGTATATGTGAATGTAGGAAATAGTATACTTGCCTATGTAAATTGCCATGGTTGTGTATACCAGTGTGTATATTTGTCCTATATAGATACGAGATAAGCGTGTAGTAGTGTAAGTATGTATATGTATGTAAAGTGAACGTATGTATATGTATTTGAAAATGCGTGACGAATGAGTGAGGGTATGCAAATGGATGTGTATGATTTCATTATGATGTATGTATGATTGGGATAAAACGACTTTAGTGTCTAAGTCCCCCACCTCTACGTCGGCTTATTTAAGGAAGTCAGGAGACGGACTTGTTCCTAAGGTGGGTAGATTACGACGACCCTACTGCTAGGGGTAAGGCTTATATAAATCTGTGTATGGAGTAAGATATTACGTGTATGTATATAGGTATAGTGATATATATTATTGGTGTATATAGTAATATGCGGTATGTAAAAGTGATTGTATGATTGAAATGTTAATTGACAAAGAATGATTGTATTTTCATTAGTGGTACGTTTATGTGACATGTGATACTATATCAGTATATATATTGTGAGTGTATAAGATGTATGATATTACCTTGTGTATTGGTAATAATGTGAGTGTGTAAATTGATGGGGTTGAGTAGTAAGTATTACTATTCGCCGAGTATAATATTGGTTGGATTATACTTAAAGGATGGTATTATATTGAATGTGTTAGGTTAATACGTAATTAGTGATGTGTGTATGTACATTGTTACTACTATTGGCATGAACGTTGATTAGTATTATCAGCAGTAACACTATTGGTAGGGATATTAGTATTAGAAATACTATTTAGATGTGGCTTGATGATTATTTATGGTGTGTATACGTTAGAGGAAGAGATGTGAGCGCTACCCTTATGTTTTTTTCGAGGCCTTAGCCGATGAGATTCCGAGGACGGAATCGTTCTTAAGTTGGGTAGGATGTAACGACCGGCTTTTTTTATCATTACCATTATCTGTATTTCCCTCGTATATTTTCTTCCCTGTATCCGTAGTTAGGCGTATCCGTCCCCGTACACGTATCAACTCCTAATATTTTTACTTATTAATTTTTATTATCATTATTGTCAAAACCACTTATTTAATATTTGTTATTATAACTTTTCCCTTCTAAAAAATTTATTTGGATTTTTCCAAAATTCAAACTTTAAACTTTTAAATTCAAGTTTCAAATCTTTTAAAATTTTTATATAAGTCAAATGAAACCTACCTTGTTTGGACCCATTTAAACCGTTTTGATTAGCCCTTATTTCTTCTAATTAAACCCATTAATTACAAATTCCATTAAATAACATTTTAAATCTTATTGATTAATTCAAATCCCTTCCTATATTAATCTAGCCATTTGTTTGACACAAGCCGAAATCAATACAAGCACACACTTATATTTTTGAAACTTAGACTTGCTCCTACTCCCTCTGATATTGTAAACTAAAACCTATAAGCTTTCCCCAGTCACGTGTAGCCCTTGCCAATCTCATACACTAGCACATTTCTTTATAATAGAAACCCTAAGGCCACATGTAGCTTCACATGAGCCTACACCTAGCCCTTAAAATTAACCCTACACCTTTATTTTTTTTATTTAAATTTTAGGCTAGGCATCAGCTATCCTATATGAAGTGAACTTGGAGCCTTGCACTCTCTCGTGCTGTCAATTAACCCCACACACAGTTTTCTTTGTGTAAGGCCTTTGCAAAAAAAATAGAATAAGAACCTAAAGCCTTGCTATCTGCTGTACGTTTTCAAACATCCCACACACCTAAGCTAGTCTATATGAGAACCTAGGTTTACCTTTAATTTTCATCACACGGCAGTCAAAAAAAACCCTAGGACTAAACACAGCCGCCCCCTATACTCTTCCTCCTCCGCGCCTCCTTCTTCTTCTTTTCGCATACACGCGCCGTACTACCCAAGTTCTCCTCCACCTCTACGGCCTTCGCCCGTCGCTGTGGCTACGCACAGCCCCCTCAACGACCCCCAGGCCGAGATCCCCCTCACAGCCTCCTCCTCTCGCCCCACGCAAGCACAACCCGGCGCCCCTCTGTGATCTGCCCCTGTGTCGCGATCCGCTGCCTCTCCGATGAACCACACGGCCATGTCTTCACCTGAGAGCTCTGCTGCCCCGGGCGATGCCGCTAACGCCGATCCTAGCCTCCTTCCTTCGCCACTTGCCTGCAGCTCACGGATGGATACACACAAATGAACAGTGAGTTCTTTTACGGTTCATGCGTGGCACTCTATGTTTAGAATCATGTTTAGGTTGTCACTAGCTATGTGGGATGTGTACTTCTACCAGTGTACCACCTAGATGCACAGTACTCTACCTTGACTTAGGATATAATTTGTATTATGTCTATGGGTTATTGCACTGCATACAGGAATGTATTATTGATGATTATAACTGGTAGACTAGGTCAGTATTTATACTAGTTAGACCTATTACGCTCTGTTGTGTATTAATCACGTTTTGATGGATACCATTATCTTTATGACGCTGATACGATCGTCTTTCCCATTAAACCAGCGATTCGTTATCATCATAGCGTAGTGCCCGTCGAGACGATTCCGACGACACCAGGAACGCTGAAAACAGGTAAGTGTGCAATTAAATATGAATTTTTGAAGTTGATGAATAATTGCGTCTTTTTGTTTTAATGTGTATATCTTGCAAAACGTACTTATAATGCCGCATGAAAATGTCTTTATAATGTTCTAGACCAAAATGTGACACTTTGACATATAACTCGACGAGAATCAAATTTTAAAACATTGGCAAAGTAAATCGTTTACTGTAAATTGTTCATTAAACCAATCTGTTCGACATCCCTTGTATTTATTATAAATGTTGTAAAACAAGAACATTGACAATGTCTAAGTCATGTACATCTTACTTGAGAGTGGCATCGTGAAATCATGCGCCTCAAAGGCGAACTCGTGATATCGTGATGTCATGTGAGTCGACTAGGCCGGCTCGTGTTCTGGCAAAACTTTTGGGTGGGGTTAGGGTTGAGCGGCCACTGGGCATATGAAAGGTACTCTCCTCAAGAGCACCACCCGACACGGTGTGTTAGCGTCAATCGCGGTAAGCCCCCCGTGAGAGGAACGACCTTCTCATCACGACCTAAAGGCGAGAACCCTAGATTAGATGAGAATTCTTGACATGGACATTGCAACGCTAACTTGGACATCTTGAAATTGAAATGCTAACAAACTCAGTGAAATCTTAACTTTAATCTTGCAACCGTCTAGAACTGCATGCTAGGATTGTTCGTTTCCGTTTCTATAAATTGTTAAATGTTAAATTGCTGCAGTCACTTTTCTTAAAATATTGATGCTTCTAAAATTCATATATTTGTCATACACTTTGCCTTGGGATGCTAACTTTTCTTGCAGACCCCTAACTGACATACATTCATGTTTGTGGATGTATGTCAGGTTCAGAGCTTGAGTACCAGGAGGACCAGTACGAGACGCCAGAGTTGGTGAGTCAGGAGTTCGCACCTGACGCTTTCTGCGGAAGACTAGAACCTTCGTCACTACTTTGAGTTTGTTTTAGTACCTTGTAGTAGGATTATCGCTTTGTTATAGTTTCCTTTTTGGCCATGCAGAGGCCTAGTTGTCTTATTTTCTTGTATGAATAATTCTGGAAGTGTCCTTTTAATTTAATGAAATGTTTTCTGATTGTTCTGATACGCAAATGCAAGGACCCTTTTCTGTGTTTTTATCACAGACGCTTATTGAACTCGAGCTTCACCGCTCCAGTTCAAGCGGACCGTGTAACGCTCTCGCTTCCGGTGTCTTTTGGGAAGCGGGGCGTTACATGCACCCATTTGCATCATCCACACACACATGGCCCGGGAGAGAGATAAAGGAAAAGGTATCTTGCGTGAGGAGGAACCGTCTCGTAAGAAACGGAAACAAACACGTCCTCCTCACCGCACACGTGAGCTGACACTTGCCCCTCCCCCGCCTATCATTCCCCCTGTGGACCCCATGTTGGGCCCGCATGGATACATATTTAGGAACCAGGAGTAGAAAGACTTCTACTACAGACTTGACACTCGGGGGCATTTATCAACCAAGTTTGCCCACACCCAATCACTCGTCGACCTCGGTGTATTCACCGAGGTCGAGACTCTTTTTGCTAATCTAGGTTGGTTGGCCTTCCTTAATGCATCTGCGGTATCTTACCCGTCACTCACCCTAGAATTCCTTTCCTCCCTCGTTTGTTAGTCGGGGTCGACCGTCACTTTTCGGGTGCGTAACCAAACCATTTGCACAAACCTAGACACCATCTGCGATATATTTGGTTTCCCTATTCTAGAGAATGATGTTATCCGTCACTACGGATATCCCCCGGAATTTGACGTCGATAATTTCTGGTTCCGCCTCACCATACTCCGCCGCTATCCCTGGGGTAAGGCCAAGGCCTCCTCCATCATCCATCCCATATTTCGTCTGGCCCATAGGATCATATCATCTGCATTTTTCCCGCGGGATGAGTCAGGCACCGTGACTATCCCCGATCTTTTTATTCTCTGGGCCATGACTTTCCCCTTTGTTCGTGATAATGATGGAGTTAGTTTCAGGGCCACGGTTGTCCATGTCCATGCTGGCGATTGGCTTGTTTACAAGCTTCTCGAGATTAGCAGGGCCGGGAAGGGCAAAATCTGCTGTGGGGGCATTATCACTATCATTGTCTCTTACCCCCCCGTTTAATTTCCATATCCCCCGTGGTCTTCCCATCGCCGCAGGACCCTCACATCTAGATCTTGACGTCCTGCGGCACATTCACATGATTAAGCCCCGCCCCGACGGTCGTTTCGAATTCAATTACGGCCACCCCCCTCACCCCTACACTATTCTCCCCAACCTCGCTCGTATGACTGTGGCTATCGTGGCGGATTGGACTTTTCCGCCCGACCCTGAGTTCTTTGAGGGGTTGCACCTTCCTTTCTTCCCCCCTGATGCACGTAGACCTCCTTCCCCTGCCGCCCACTTAGGCGAGCAGGATATTCCTGCGTCCCGGGGAGATATGGGGGCGGGCCCGAGTCGCCCTGTTTCTGCTCCTGGCCCCATCACTTCTGAGCACCTCTTAGCGGCCATTTCTGGCCTTGTGTCATGTGCCGGCATGACCACTGCTGTCGGCACTACTTCCACATTACCTGCCGGCACCACTTCTGCCTCACATCAGTCCACATCCTTTGGTTGCCGCCAGGTCTCTACCCGTCTTGCTCTTGAGAGGGAGGTCGCTGTCCTCTGTGATCTCGCCATGTCCTCTGTCCCCTCGGACCCATCACCATCCTCCTTTCTCACTCACCCATGTTTCCTCGCACTTGGGAGGAACGTGGCCGCCATTCTTCGCCTTCTCACTCACATCCACGGACCACCTCCACCTTCACCACCTCGACGATCCTCTCCTCCACCCTCCCACACATCCCCACCTCCATCACCTCCCCCATCACGTTCTTCTCCTCCGCCATTCCACCCATCCCCACCTCCCCCACCCCCACCTAGGCGATCATCTCCCCCTCCCTCATCTATTCCCATCCCGGTATCCACTTCCCCCCTCCCGACCACTTCCATCGCACCCACACCACCTTCTACCTCCTCCACCGTCACATCATATGTACGCCGCAGGAAATTGCCGGTGCGCTCCAAATCTCTCCCACCCCCACCCACTACCGTCACCATCACATCTTCTCCCCCCATTTCTATTCCTTTCACCACCGCCTTGATCGCCGTCCTTCCACCACCACCCACCTCCACCGACACTCCTCTCATCGTTCACACCACCGATGTACCTATTCCTCCACCTCTTTCCCCACTCCTCCGCACACCCCCTGCCTCCCCCGACCACCCAGCCACACCCTCTTCCGAGGAGGGCGAGGATTCGCCTTCTCCTGATTTTTGATTTCACTTTGTTTTTTGACCCCCCTTGCATATTTCTGCACTTTCACGCTCATATTTCATTCCTAGCATTGTCATGTCCAGCTTGGGGGACGTCTATTTTGGTGTGTTGTCGTGTTTTATTTTATTTTCTTTTTGTGAGTGTGCTTGTTTTTCCCCTTTTTCGTGTCATGTCGTGTGCTTTTAGTCGTGTGGTGTGGTTTTATTTCGTTTTTCGTGTCGTGTGGTTTTATTTCGTTTTTCGTGTCGTGTGGTTTGATTTTGATTTTTCTTTTATTTTCAGTTTCGTATTTGTGTTTTCCTCGTTTTTCATTTCTTTTTGTGTCGGTGCGTACTCCCCCCCATTTTCATTGCCCTCCCGTACTCACTCTTATTGCATTGAGGGCGATGCAAGATTCAGCTTGGGGGAGTCGCACTTGGTGCGTCATTTGAGTCTTTCTTTTTCGTTTTTGTGTCGTTTTCATCGTGTTTTTATTTTTTCTTCTCTTCTTTTTATCTCTTTCTCCTAGAGATGAACCCTATGATGAATCACCATAAAATCACACACACATAGAACCTAGCATCACATTCACTAACCCTAGGATTTCGAGTCCTCTTGCATTTCACGCATCGTGGGTCCACTTAGCTTTTTGTGAGTCGTGTGTCGTGCCTAACCGTGTGGTGTGCTTCTACTTTGTGATTTACTTTATATACCTGTCCAGGAATGACCCCTAGATTATCATGTTTCGATATGAATATGCGGTACTTATTTCTAATGTCTGCTTCTTCTGCATGCTATATATATCGTACGCTTCATTTCGCACGTCTCGGGATTCCACAATTAAGGACTAGGATAACCCATTTAGCCCATGCTATATTTTGCGAGAATAGTTTCATTTGCCCAAGTGTTTAGATGCCGATTTCTTTTTTGTTTTACTTGGTGCAAATCCCCTCGTCGTGTACCGTTCTCCCACTTGGGAGAGTACACATGTGTATAGCCAAAAAAAACCCAAAACCCCAAAAAAAAAGAGAAAAGAAGAGAAAAACCCAAAAAGAAAAGAAAAATTTTGTATAGCCAAAAAAACAAAAAAATATACAAATGCCCAAAACCCAAAAAAAAATTCCCGTGTGAATATTTTCCTACTTGCCGAGAATAAAGGGAAGGCGAGAATTTGCACCGAGTGTTCTTCTCCACATCATCTCAACCCCCATCGGTTCTGAAAACACTTGGCTTAGGAACTTTTTAGCTAGTATCTTGGCTATAGTGGTGTGATTTCCTTAACCCTAGTTGTGGAGTCCCCGATGCATGATACGCTTCTATTCTTATACTCTTCTCATGCATGCTTGAACTAATATTCACCGCAATTTCAAATTCGAATCAGTATTTGGGTCGTTTCCTGGGTCTGTGTATATCAAGCTTTATTGCACATCGTAGATAGTGACACCGACTGCTAGCGCACGACCACACTCACTCGCGCTTCACCGCGTGGGCCCACGACACTTATTTGGACTCGTATTCCTAGGTTTAGTGATGTGATTTGGCGTTGGCTTGCTTGGTGTGTCGTTTTTGATTTTGTTGGCCCTGACGGGCGATCTAGGATATAGAGTTTTCTTTTTCTCTCTTTCTCTCTATTTTTCCCTCCGAGCGCCTACTCTCACTCATCTTCCTCGAGGACGAGGAAGAGTTCAGCTTGGGGGATTTTGACGTGCGTTTATATTTCATATATTTACGCGCGTTTTCTTCCGTGTTTTTCCGTATTTACCGCCGTCTTTTATTTGTTTTCTCGTGTTTTCTTGTATTTTCTTGTTTTCTTTCACTTTTCCGTATTTTCCGTGTTTTGCAGGAGTTTGTTGGCATTTGGGCTGTAAAACGATGATATCATGTGTCCCCGGAGCAACGGGAGGAGTCACGTGTGATCCAGGGGTCAAACGACGAAGATTGCATCTTTCAGCCCCTCACCCGGTCGGTTGGTCATCTCCAACCGATCGGGTGATGCACGCTTGCACCACCCGAGCATAGCTTGGAGCTCACGAGAAGTCACCCGGTCGGTTCAGTGACCGGGTCAAAAGCTCAAAGTCTCTGGAAATTCGAAGCCGATTTCCAACCGATCGGGTGACCTTCACCCGATCGGTTCACCTGTAGCTGAATTTCAACAGCCAAGACTCGAAGCTCCAACCGATCTCCTCACTCGGTCCGCTCCAAGATCCAACCGGTCGGCACCAAGATCCAACCGACCGCACCAAGTTCCAACCGACCGGTTCATACTGACCGGGTGAAACCCCCGCATTGCGCTGTGATTTTGTGAAGCGGCTCACCCGACCGGTTGACTTGTCAACCGATCGGGTGATGTCGTTTTCTATAAATAGAACCCTAGGTTTCCCAGATTCGGGAGTTGGTTATTTTTTACTGTTTTCTTCATTTTGTGACGGCTGTAATTTTCCAGTTTTTGTAAGTTTTCGGATCTTTGTAAAACTTTAGTATTATCTTAATTGCTTTACTACCTTTGCATTCCTATTGTCTGATTATGATTTTAACGGTTCATTTTCATTTAGATCGCTTTTTAATGAATATTTGTGAGTAGTTCCCAAATCTGGGATTTTGGCGGAAACCCCTTCGGGGGCTCTTCCCGATGCGTCCATAGGGTTAGGAAATCGATAGGGATTAGGAATCTAACGGTTACGCGGGGTGTTTTATTGTCATCGGCGGGAAAAAGACCGCCTTTGACCGTTGGGCCAAGGGGGAATAAACTTGGCGGTTGACTCCCTAGCCATAGCTCACGCCCTTAGCGTAGACGCCGAATCCTAGCGCACGGGAGCGGCAGGATGAGACGTTGGAAGTTATCGTTGCGAGCTTAGTGCTCCCGGAGTCGATCAGTGTTAATGGACACGGGAGTGGCCACTGATCGAACCTGGGAAGTCCGGTGTATCATCCTGGGCACCGACCGGAATATCGGGCCCATGGGATGCCGGTACCACTTTTAGAGGCAACGTCTCACCATTAAACCCTAATTCCGATCGCCATCCTACACGTAGGCCGTATCGGCGAGAGTCGCTCGATGGAGTGTAAACCAAAGTCCCGGGTTTTATTTTCATATTGTTTATACCTTGCATTCCTTTACCGTGACAACCCATCATCCGATCTGGGCTAGCTCGCCCACGGGGTGATTTTGGTCCTCTTTGACACAAGCACATCCTAGCCTCCCTGTGTTCGACCCTCAAGACACACTACAACACTGTGCGCTTGCGGTTACAAATATCTAAACGCTCACATGGGTCCCCCGGCTATTTGCGGCTCGCAAACCGGGGGCACGTCACCCTGGCCTGGGGCCAGGGCTCCGGCCCTGGCCTCTGCCAGGGCCGGCCAGGGCACCGGCCCTGGCCGTGGCCGGCCTCCCCCCTTGAGGGGTTCGGTTGCACACACACCCCTCGAAGGGGTGGTGGCTTTGGTGGTCATTGGCCATTGCCAACCCCCTCCGCATGGGGAGGGGGGTGCATAGCCTCCATGGCCCATATGTCCATGGCGATCATGCACCAAAGAGGTCATCTTCTCCATTGAGAATAACTACCATCTTCTCCGATGAGACACCCGTTCGTCGAGAAAGTAGTTATGTTTCAATGGCCATGTGCCAAAAAATAAAAAAATAACATACCTTCACGACCGCAAACTTCACGCTCCATGTGAAGAGAGTTCACATTCCCTATTGAATGGAGACTCAGCATCCATGAAGAGTGCGAGTTTGGCGTGATGAACGGTCAGTTCTTCCCGTCACAGAGAGTTCCTGCCATATCCGTAATGACAGAAAACCCTAACGTGAAAAGAACAACTGCTGCGATTCTCTCCGTCACGATGCGCTCCTACCATATCCATAATGGTAGGAAACTCATTCGTGAAAAAGACAACGCCTCGTTCATCGGTGAGACCGGAGCAAACCCGTATGGCTCTAATACCAATGTAGGAACTCGTCACGCGAGGATGGAGGATCGAAAGAGAACTTACGTTAGCGTACGCTGCACTGTAGTCTCTGAACTTTGCCCTTGGATTCGCCACAACGGTCAGTACTTCGTCACAGAGGATCGAAGCAGAGTTTCCACCGTCTAAATCTCTATTTAGAAGAAGAACAAAATGGAAGGGAGAAGAGGAAAAAGTTTGCCTTATGCAAAACTTATGGCATGAAGGATTAGCCTTAAAAGCCTTACCCTTGGGTCCTATTTATAGGCTTTAGGGGTAGTTATTGTAGGAAATAACTACATATATGCTTATTGGCTTATATTAGCACCATTGCTTATCCTCTTCTTTATGCACTTATCAAGTGCCTTTATGCACTTATAAAGTGACTTTTTCCACTTATCGAGTGGTCCTTTTCATACATGAAAAGGTTCCCTTCGCACATGCTTTCATACACGCGACATCTGAGGTCCGTATACCCTCATACATCCCCTCATGGGTGTATACATGTCGTCCATATCCAACAGTAACGTCTCTTACGAATGGTTCAAAAACCATTGTGGAACGTTTCAAGGGACTCCCCTCGGGACTCTACCAAACAAGTATTCAAACTCCCGAAACATTAATGGCGGAGCACCTGTAGTGCCCCCAAACACCAGAATTCCAACTTTGGCATAGTAGACTGGGACACCCTGGATCTGTTATGATGTACCGCATCATAAAAAGCTCAAGGGGTATAGATTTGAAGAACCTGAAGATTCTTCAAAAAGGTAAATTTCCATGTCCACCCTGTTACAAGGGTAAACTAATTACGAGACCCTCTCCACTGAAAGTGGACCTGGAGTCTCCAAGCTTTCTGGAAAGAATCCACAGAGACATTTGTGGGCCTATACACCCATCAAGTGGTCCGTTCAGGTACTTTATGGTCCTGATAGATGTATCTACTAAGTGGTCACATGTGTGTCTACTGTCCACCCCTAACCTAGCACTGTCTAATCTTTTAGCTCAGATAATCAGGTTGCGGGCCCACTTCCCCGACTACCAGATAAAGAAACTTCGTCTGGACAATGCGGGGAAGTTTATATCACAAGTCTTCCTAGACTATTGCCAAGCACATGACATTGAAGTCTAACATCCTGTAGTGGATGTTCACACCCAAAACGGGTTAGCAGAATCTCTAATTAAGAGACTGCATTGGATTGCTCGTCCATTATTACTTCAATCGCAGTTGCCAGTGAATGCATGGGGCCATGCAATTTTGCATGCTGCATCTTTAATAAAATTAAGACCTTCTGGAGGTCAGTCATCTTCTCCAATGCAACTAGCACTTGGAGCCCCACCAATTGTCTCACACTTGAGAATATTTGGTTGTGCAGTATACATCCCCATAGCACCATCACAAAGGACAAAAATCGGTCCACAACGTCGCCTAGGCATTTATGTTGGGTTTGACACCCCCTCCATAATAAGATTCCTAGAACCCCTTACGGGAGACGTTTTCAAGGCACGTCTAGAAGACTGTGAATTTGATGAAACATCATTCCCAAGACTAGGCTCACAAATAAAGAAGCCCGAAGCTTCAGACTGTATCACTTGGGATACAAAGACACTATGTCACTTTGATCCGCCCACAAGCCATTGCGAGGAGGAGGTCCTGAAGATTCTCCATATCCAAAACACTGTCCATCTCTTGCCGGACTAATTTTCTGATAACCAGAAGATTGTCAGATCACATGTCTCAGCTGCTAACACTCCAGCTAGGATTGACATACCGCAACATGGATGTAATCCGCCTGCAGCAGAAATGATTGGACCTCTTAAAAAGAGAGGACGACCACCGGGATTAAGGGATACAAGGACCAAGTCCCTCGAAAGAGTAGGACCCTTGGTAATGGTAAAACAATACCACCAGAGGATGCTACTATCAGCCCTGCTACCACATCTCTCCCAAACTCTCGAGCAGAGGAAAAACTTGGAGAAAATGAAGTTTCGATACACTATGTACGAACTGGGGAGTATTGGAACAAAAAGAGCACAACCATAGATGACACATTTGCTTGTAATATTGCCATCAACGTCGCGTACTGCGACGATGATATTGAACCATGCTCTCAGACAGAATGTCAAAGCAGAGATGATTGGCCAAAGTGAAAAGCGGCAATAAGAGTGGAGTTTGATTCACTCACAAAACGCAAGGTCTTCGGACCTATAGTCCAGACACCAAAAGGTGTAATGTGGGTTATAAATGGGTATTTGTTAGAAAATGAAATGAACAAAATTAGATCGTTCGCTACAAAGCAATGCTTGTAGCATAGGGTTTTACCCAACGTCCAGGGGTGGATTTTGAAGCCACATACTCCCCGATCATGGACGCGATCACCTTCCGATTCCTCATTGGCTTAACAGCATAAGAGGGTTTAGATATGCAGATTATGGACGTCATGCTTGTATACCTATATGGTAACTTAAACCGAGACATCTATATGAGATTGCCTGACGGTTATTCCTTGCCTGTAGCACTAAAAGAGAGACAACGTGATATCTACTCAGTGAAACTGCAAAGATCATTGTATGGTTTAAAACAATCTGGAAGGATGTGGTATAACAGACTGAGCGACCTCCTTGCAAAACAGGGATTTACAAATGACCCAGTCTGTCCTTGCATCTTTATAAGAGTAAAGGCAACAGGATTTGTCATTATAGCCGTCTATGTGGACGACTTGAACCTCATCAGATCTCCTGAAGAGATCACCGAGATTTCTAGAAGCTTGACAGAAACTTTCGATATGAAAGACCTCGAAAAGTTAAAATTCTGTTTAGGTCTTCAAATAGAGCATCTTAATGAAGGGATCCTGTTACATCAGTCAACTTACACATCGAACTTGTTGAAAAAGTTCCAAATGGATAAGTGCCACCCCCTCAGCACCCCAATGGTCGTCAGATCACTGGATGTTGACATGCGTTTATATTTTAGATATTTGCGCACGTTTTCTTACGTGATTTTCCGTTATTTTCTGCCGTCTTGTATTCGTTTTCCCGTGTTTTCTTGGTTTCTTTCACTTTTCCGTGTTTTTGTATATTTGCAGGATTTAACCGGCGTAGGGGACATAAAACGATGATATCATGAGTCCCCAGAGCAACGGGGGGAGTCACGCGTGATCCAGGGGGTCAAACGACGAAGATCGCATCTTTCAGCCCCTCACCCGACCGGTTGGTCACTTCCAACCGATCGGGTGATGCACGCGTGCACCACCCAGACACAAGTTGGAGCGGTCAAGAAGTCACCTGGTCGATTCAGAGACCGGTTCAAACGCCCCAACTCTCTGGAATTCTGACGCTGAATGCCAACCGATCGGGTGACCTTCACCCGACCGGTTCACCTGTAGCCGATTCTCCGAAGCCAAGACACGGAGAGATCAACCGATCGGTTCACCCGACGGCGCGAAGATCCAACCGATCAGCTTCAAGCCTCAACCGACCATGTCGTGGTGACCGGGTGAAGTCCTATTCTGAGCTGCCGAAGAAACGAAGCAGGTCACCCGATCGGGTGACTTTTCACCCGATCGGGTGATATCGTATTCTATATATATGACCCTTAGGTTTTCCAGAAACGAAAGTTGTTATTTTTTGCTGTTTTTTCTCTCTCTTGACGGCTGTAATTTTTCAGATATTTGTAAGTTTTTCGATATTTGTTAAACTTTGATATAGTGTTATTAGCATTGCTCTTACAGCTTTTCAATCGCCCGATCATGTTTCTAACGGTCGATTTCTATTTAGATTGCTTTTTACTAAATATGTGTGAGTCGTTCCCAAATCTGGGATTTTGGTGGAAACCCCTTCGTGGGTTCTTCCCGATGCGTCCATAGGACTAGGAAATCGATAGGGATTAGGAATCTAACGGTTACGAGGGGTGTTTCATTGTCATCGGCTGGAAAAAGACCGCCTTTGACCGTCGGGCCAAGGGGGAATAAACTTGGCGATTGACTCCCTAGCCATAGCTCACGCCCTTAGCGTAGACGTCGAATCCTAGCGCGCGGTAGTGGCAGGATGAGACGTTGGGAGTTATCATTGCGAACTTAATGCTCCCGGAGTCGGTTAGTGTTAATGGACATGGGAGTGTCCACTGACCGAACCCGGGAAGTCCGGCGAATCATCCTGGGCACCGACCAGAATATCGGGCCCATGGGACGCCGGTACCACTCTTAGAGGCAACGTCTCACCATTAGACCCTAATTCCGATCGTTATCGTACCCGTAGGCCGTATCGGCGAGAATCGCACGATATGGTGGAAACCAAAGTCCCGGGTTTTCCCTTTATATTGTTTGTCCCTTGCATTCCATTTACTGTGACAACCCATTATCCGATTCGGGCTAGCTCGCCCACGGGTTGAATTTGATCCTTCTTGACACAAGCACATCCACGCCTCCCTGAGTTCGACCCCCAAGCCACACTACAACACCGTGCGCTTGCGGTTACAAATATTTAAATCTCATGCCCCAAATCATATTATTGCACACATTAAACACGCACAACGTGGGGACGTCAAGCTTTATGGCGCCGTTGCCGGGGAGGCAACGTGCTTGTTATTTTAGGATTTCATGAACCCTTGTGTCTAGCTCTCATCCCTACCCCGCGATAATTTTCGCATTCTTCTTTTTCCTTTTTATTTTCTTATTTTTATTTTAATTTTTTATCTTATCTGTTTCTTTCCCACTTTTCGCTTCACGGGTGTTTGTTGTTTTTCATGCGCAGGAGTTCAAGAAGTCTCGACGACTTGATTCCCGTTGATCCAGAGGTAAACGCCACCCTAAGGCATTTGGCCGCCGAGAAGCGAAGAAGAGAGGATCCTGAAACCATGGGGGAGAACACCCCACCTCACAAGTCCCTGCTGGAGTACTCGATGCTATCCATCGAGTCCACCTCCGCCATCCGTCCTCCTGCTATTACGGCCCAAAGCTTCGAGCTTAAGCCGTCTTTGGTGACGTGGATCCAGCAGGATCAATTTTTGGGTGCACCCATGGAGAGCCCCATTGAACATTTAGACTCCTTCTTGGAGAAATGTGACACCTTCCGGATAAACGGTGTCACAACTGAGGCGATCCGTCTGAATCTATTCTCCTTCTCTCTGTGAGATAAGGCCAAGCTGTGGCTTAGGGGGAAGGACCCGAATACATTCAACACCTGGGAGAAGCTCTCAAATGCTTTCCTGACGAAGTTCTTTCCTCCGGGGAAGACCATGAAGCTGAGGAGTGAGATCTCCTCCTTCTCCCTGGCCAGCCACGAGTCTCTGCACGAAGCCTGGACCAGATACAAGGAGATGCAGCGGAGATGTCCCCACCATGAGCTCCCCAAGTGGCAGATCATAAATCTGTTCTATAATGGGTTGAGGGATGATTTGAAATCTTCCATGGACGCCGCGGCTAGAGGGTCCTTTATGTCAAGAAGCGAAGAAGATGCCAGACAGATTCTGGAAAATATGGCATCTAACAATGAGCGGTGGTGTGACGAGAGAGCCACACCTAGATCTGGGGGCATCCACAGGGTCAAGGACGTCGACAAACTATCCAGCAAGTTTGACTTACTGTTGACCCAGATCTCTGCTTTGATGGTAGGCACCGGTGGCGCCGGTACACAACAGATTGCTGCAGTGGAATCCGAAGTCTTTGGAGAATTCGACGGTGATGACATCTCACCACCGTTGGATCAGGCGAGCGCATTATTTTACAATCCTACAGGGAATGCGCCTTTTTCACCACGAACCAACTCCAACCCGGCCTACTCTCCAAACAACCGGAATCATCCCAACCTTAGTTACCGGGCACCGTATCAACAGCCGACTCAGCAGCAACAACAACAGATATATCAGCCGGCTAGGCCTCAGCAGTAGCAGTTTCAGCAGCAGCAGTTTTAGCAGCAACAACCTGCACAACAGTATTAGCAGTATGCTCCAAGGAATCAGTAGCCCATCCAGCAGCAATATGGCCAGCAGAGGGCCATCTCTCCGGTTGAGTCCCTCTTAACTCAATACATCGCCAACCAGTAGAAGATAAATCTGAAGCTGGAGATGGGACAGAGAGTTCTCACTGCTCAGGTGACCCAGCTGGGGTTGCAAGTGGCGAACCTTCAGAGGCCGCAGAATCTATTACCGCCACAGCCTGAGGTGAACCCGAGGGGGGCTAATCAAACCTTGGCACTCACGCATGAGCATGCGAACGTGTCCGCTATCGTCTTGAGGAGCGAAACGCAAATCCCCATGAGAGTGCCCCCCAAGGAACCGGAAGCACCGTTGGTCGTGGAACGACCAATTGAAAAATTAAATGACGACGGTGCTTCGTCGCCAAAGCCAACTACTCCGGAGGGAGTCCATGGAGAGGAGAAGAAAAAAGATGAGGAAGGGAGCCTCAGACTATTCAAGCCTGTTGTGCCTTTTCCACAATGGCTTGCCCAAGCCAAAATAGATGAGAAGTATGGCAAATTCTTTGCCATGGTCAAAGATCTGAGCTTGCAAATCCCCTTCCTTGAAGCTATAGAGACCATACCATCCTACGCAAAATTCCTCAAGGATTTGGTGACAAAGGGTTCTAGAAAGGAGAAGGTCGTTCTGACGGTAGAATGTAATGCTCTTATCCAGCGAGCAAATCCTCCTAAGCTTAAGGACCCTGGGAGCTTCTCTATCCCTTGTGCGATCGGGGAGGTAAAGATACATCGTGCACTCGTCGATCTTGGAGCGAGCGTCAGTTTGATGCCCTTGTCGCTGTATAAGAGGATTGGAATAGGCGAATTGGAACCCACCGGAATGACCCTACAGCTTGCAGACCGTTCGGTAAAGTATCCGGTGGGTGTTGTTGATGACCTTCCTGTCAATGTTAGAGGGGTGCATTTGCCTGTGGACTTCGTTGTCATGGACATGCCTGAGGATGCACACACCCCCATCATTCTTGGACGGCCTTTCATGGCCACTGCCAGCGTTTAATCGATGTGAAGAATGGGAAACTTTCCCTAAACGTCGGCACCGAAAAAGTCGAGTTTGACTTTGGGTTGTCGATGAAGCACCCCGATCCCCCAGATGACCCGAGATGCAATGTGCTGGAGTTGGAAGAAGAGAGAGCTGTGGAGGCAAGCTCCTAGGAAATTCTCTCGAGAAATCCCTCCGACCACTTGGGAGATCTTGGAGAGCAAGTTGGCTCACCAAAGAAAGAAGTTACTGATGAGGCGGTCGCCCGACATGTGATCCCTCCCGGATTCCCAAAATCTCCTCCTACGAGGAGAAAAGGCAAAGAGCCCATGGGGCTCACCGGGGATGAGATCCGGATCCTTAAACGAGTGGCGGTGGACGCCAATATGAAGGAGAAGCCCCCGGACCCCGTCAACAAAGGGAGGATGGTCGAGCAAGTTTTCTTGTCGCCACCGGCTACACCAAAAGCTACCAGCCCTGGGGATGAAGCGATGCTAGACTTTGGGCATCACCCGTATCGCCCACCATGAACATCATCAACGGGCGTCGAGCTAACAAGGTTAAACAAAAGTGCTTCATGGGAGGCAACCCATGCTCTAAACCTTTGTTTCCAATTTTTAGGACTATTTTTAACTTTATTTCGTCTATTTTTAATAAATAAATCCAGCCGCAAGAACATTCCTGTTGAGGGACTAAGGCCGTTTGTGCACTTTTACAGAAAACAAGGCCCCAACCGATCGGTTGATAACTCAACCGATCGGTTGGGATGTATCAGCTGCCGGCCGTATCAGTCGCTCAACGAACCGATCGGGTGAAGGCTTGTGAGACCGGGTGACAGACCGGGTGAACGGGGCAGAAGTCTCGGGAAATTTTCAGACTTTGTCAACCGTTCGGGTGATGAGAAGCGTGACCGGGTAGAAGACCATGTGAACAACACCAAACTCTCGGAAAAAAACTGTGAAGCGGCGAACCGATCGGGTGACATTCACCCGATCGGGTCGCCTGTAGCCGACTTTCAGCAATAATTTCGACTTAAAAGTCAACCGATCGGGTGACTTGCCACCCGATCGGTTCGACTTAAATTCCTAAAAATATCCGCCCTCCGCCCGTTCGTTCCGTCCGTTCGTTCCGCCCTCGCCCGATTTCGAATTTCAGATCGCCGTTTCGACTCCTTCGCCTTCGCCCGACCTCGTTCTTCCCCTAAACCGACCCTATTCGATCTCCCCCCTCTCCTTTTCCATCTCTGCATCGATTTCTCCCCCTTCCTATTCGATCTCACCCACTTCAAGCCCTAATCTTCGCCCATTCCCCCCCCCCTTTTCGGAATTTGCTGGAAGGATTCGACGCGGCTTCACACGTGTTCATGTTGCGTTGCTTTGGGGCGTCTACGAGCAACGATCTTCATCTCAATTGGGCAACCTCGCTCCTTAGCTCAATTTTTATGTTGCCCTTGAATTTCATTTTACTCGCTTGCCGTGTTAGTGTGTATTCGTCGTATTTTGCATACACACACACACACACACGACTCCTGCACAATGCCTCCTCGCCGTGCTAAACCCACCGACGCCAACACTTCCAACCCTAGACCCACCCGGCGCGCTCGTCGCACACAATCCACCACCCAACCCACCACCACCACCACCAATCCATCCACCACCCCCACGCCCCTCTGACCCCGTTCACATTGGCGATGCCGAATACGAGGTGTCATTCCATGACGACGACCAAGCCGACCGGTTCATGTCCATGCTCCTCCTAGCTGGAGCTGGTGGTCAGGCAACTCTGGAGTCCGTCGAGCGTGACCTGCCCGTCCTTCAAAGCCTCATTCGTCACATTCGCACTGACCCACCTGATGTCTCCAAGCTTCACATCCCACCCCCCCACCACTCCAGGTCCTCAGCACATGCCCCCATCACTGCCCCTAGAGGGTGGTGCCTCTGCTTGATACTTTCCCATCCAGCTTTTGCCCCCCCCCCCCAATTTTTAGTGCCCATCTGTCTTTGCGAGGCCCTGCTTTACCACTGCTAGGGGAGGACCCATTCACGTGTCGAGTCCCTTCTTTTTTTATTTTATTTTTTTAATTTTATTTTCCATTCTTTTCTTTTATCGTCCTCCTCCTTGCATATCTCTGCATTTTCACGATCACATCCTTTTGCTAGCACTGTCACATCTAGCTTGGGGAGGTCAAATTTTTTGGGTGTGCTGTCGTGATTCGTTTTCTTTGTGTGTTTGTTTATTTGCTGTGTCATGTGATTTTCCTATTTTATTTTATTTTCTTTTCTGTTTATATGTCGTGTGGTGTGCTTTTTATTTTTATTCGTATTTTCAGTCTCGTTTGTGTGATTTTCTTGTCTTTCGTGTCTTTTTTGTGTTTGTGCGTATTCCCCCCCTTATTCATTGCCCTCCCGTATTTAATTCTATTGCATTGAGGGTAATGCAAGTTTCAGCTTGGGGGAGTCGCACTTCGTGCGTCATTTGTCTCTTTTTCTTCGTTATTTGAGCCGTTTTTCTCCATCTTTTTCTTTTTCGTTTTCTTTTCTTTTTTTATCTCTTTCTCCTAGAGATGAACCCTATGATGAATTGCCACAAAATCACACACACCTAGCATGGCATCGATAATCACATTCACTAGCCCTAGGATATCGAGTCCTCTTGCATTTCATGCATCGTGGATCCACTTAGCTTTTTGTGAGTCGTGCGTCGTGCCTAGCTGTGTGGTGTACTTCTACTTTGTGATTTTACTTTATATACCTATCCAGGAATGACCCCTAGATTATCATGCTTCGACTTGAATATGCGGTATTTTTTTCTACTGTCTGCTTCTTCTGCATGCTATATATATATCGTACGCTTTATTTCGCATATGTCGGGATTCCACAATTAAGGACTAGGATAACCCATTTAGCCCATGCTCTAATTAGCGAGAATAGTTTCCTTTGCCCAAGTGTTTAGATTCCGATTTCTTTTTTGTTTTACTTGGTGCAAATCCCCTCGTCGTGTACCGTTCTCCCACTTGGGAGAGTACACATGTGTATAGCCAAAAAACCCCAAAAAATCCAAAAAAAAAGAGAAAAGAAAAGAAAAACCCAAAAAAGAAAAGAAAAGAAAAAATTGTATAGCCAAAAAGCCAAAAAAAATACATATATCCAAAACCCAAAAAAAATTCCTGTGTGAATATTTTTCCTACTTGCTGTGAATAAAGGGAAGGCGAGAGTTTGCACCGAGTGTTCTACTCCACATCATCTCAACCCCCATCGTTTTCGAAAACACTTGGCTTAGGAACTTTTTAGCTATTATCTAGGCTATAGTGTGGTGATTTCATTAACCCTAGTTGTGGAGTCCCTGACGCATGATATGTTTCGATTCTCGCTCTATTCTCATGCATGCTTGAGCTATATATTCATCGCTTAATTTGAATCGAATCGATATTTGGGTCAATTCTTGGATTTGTGTATATCGAGCTCTATTGCACATCGTAGATAGTGACACCGACTACTAGCACACGACCACACTCACTCGCGCTTCACCGCGTGGGCCCACGGCACTTGTCTGGACTCGTATTCCTTGGTTTAGTGATGTGATTTGGCGTCTGCTTGATTGGTGTTTCGTTTTTGATTTTGTTGGCCCTGACGGGCGATCTAGGATATAGAGTTCCCTTTTTCTCTCTTTCTCTCTATTTTCTCCCTCCGAGCTCCTACTCTCACTCGTCTTCCTCGAGGACGAGGAAGAGTTCAGCTTGGGGGATTTTGACGTGAATTTATATTTCATATATTTGCGCACGTTTTCTTCCGTGTTTTTCCGTTATTTTCTACCGTCTTGTATTCGTTTTCCCGTGTTTTCTTGTTTTCTTTCACTTTTCCGTGTTTTTGTATATTTGCAGGATTTTACCGGTGTAAGGGACATAAAACGACGATATCATGAGTCCCGGAGCAATGGGAGGAGTCACGCGTGATCCAGGGGGTCAAACGACGAAGATCGCATCTTTCAGCCCCTCACCCGACCGGTTGGTCACTTCCAACCGATCGGGTGATGCACGCGTGCACCACTCGGACACAAGTTGGACCGGTCAAGAAGTCACCCGGTCGGTTCAAAGACCGGTTCAAACGCCCCAACTCTCTGGAATTCTGACGCTGAATGCCAACCGATCGGGTGACCTTCACCCGACCGGTTCACTCGTAGCCGATTCTCCGAAGCCAAGACACGGAGAGATCAACCGACCGGTTCACCCGACGGCGCGAAGATCCAACCGATCAGCTTCAAGCCTCAACCAACCGTGCCGTGGTGACCGGGTGAAGTCCTATTCTGAGCTGCCGAAGAAACGAAGCAGGGCACCCGATCGGGTGACTTTTCACCCGATCGGGTGATATCGTATTCTATATATATGACCCCTAGGTTTTCCAGAAACGAAAGTTGTTATTTTTTGCTGTTTTTTCTCTCTCTTGACGGCTGTAATTTTTCAGATATTTGTAAGTTTTCTGATCTTTGTTAAACTTTGATATAGTGTTATTAGCATTGCTCTTACTGCTTTTCAATCGCCCGATCATGTTTCTAACGGTCGATTTCTATTTAGATTGCTTTTTAATAAATATGTGTGAGTAGTTCCCAAATCTGGGATTTTGGTGGAAACCCCTTCGTGGGTTCTTCCCGATGCGTCCATATGACTAGGAAATCGATAGGGATTAGGAATCTAACGGTTACGCGAGGTGTTTCATTGTCATCGGCGGAAAAAAGACCGCCTTTGACCGTCGGGCCAAGGGGGAATAAACTTGGCGGTTGACTCCCTAGCCATAGCTCACGCCCTTAGCGTAGACGTCGAATCCTAGCACGCGGGAGTGGCAGGATGAGACGTTGGGAGTTATCATTGCGAACTTAATGCTCCCGGAGTCGGTTAGTGTTAATGGACACGGGAGTGCCCACTGACCGAACCTGGGAAGTTCGGCGTATCATCCTGGGCACCAACCGGAATATCGGGCCCATGGGACGCCGGTACCACTCTTAGAGGCAACGTCTCACCATTAGACCCTAATTCCGATCGTTATCCTACCCGTAGGCCGTATCGGCGAGAATCGCACGATAGGGTGGAAACCAAAGTCCCGGGTTTTCTCTTTATATTGTTTATCCCTTATATTCCATTTACTGTGACAACCCATTATCCGATTCGGGCTAGCTCGCCCACGGGGTGAATTTGATCCTTCTTAACACAAGCACATACATGCCTCCCTGAGTTCGACCCCCAAGCCACACTACAACACCTTGCGTTTGCGGTTACAAATATTTAAATCTCACGCCCCCAATCATATTATTGCACACATTAAACACGCACAACGTGTGGACGTCAGATGTGCTTAAAGACCCCTTCCGGCCGCTGGAAGAGGGGGAGGAAGTACTAGGCCCTGAAGTGCCTTATCTAAGTGATATCGGTGCACTCCTTTACCTGGCTAACTGTACTCGCCCTGACATAGCATTTGCAGTCAACTTACTAGCCAGATATAGTGTTGCACCTACACAGCGGCACTAGGCCGGAGTTAAGCATCTTCTGCGCTACCTTCAAGGGTCCATAGACTTTGGTCTATTCTACTGGAAAGGAGCATCAACTGGTTTAGTTGGTTATGCTGATGCAGGTTACAAGTCTGATCCTCATACAGAGAAGTCTCAGACCGGATACATGTTTACCTATGGCGGCACTGCCATATCCTGGAGATCTGAAAAGCAGACCATAACAACTGTCTCATCCATTCACTCAGAACTTCTAGCGATCCATGAAGCAAGCAAGGAAAGTTTCTGGCTACGCTCTGTGATCCAGCACATTCTCACCTCCACCGGCCTGATGACCGGCGTCCTTGCGCCTACTCCACTCCATGAAGACAATGCAGCATGTATAGCCCAGCTACAGGACGGCTACATCAAAGGCGACAAGATGAAGCATATCTCCCCCAAGTTCTTCTAGACGCACGACCTTCAGAAGCAAAAGCAGATTGAGGTACAGAAGATCCAATCATGTAATAACTTGGCAGATTTGCTTACCAAATCCCTGCCTACTAGTATCTTTGAGAAACTTGAATATGGGATTGGGATGATGAGAGTGAAGAAATGTAAACTGGGTCAGGATGAGAGGACTATGAACACATAGATACATATGAGACTGATATATAGATTCATAGGAAATCTGCAAGCCTCAAGCTTGGTCAGATGAGGGGCAGTCAACTACAGAGTTGTACTCTTTTCCCTTGGCTACTGATTTTTTCCACAGGGTTTTCTGTAGTCAAGGTTTTAACGAGGCAACCTCGTTGACTCTGGATCCTGAAGTATCCACCCCTAGACACATCCCTAAAACAGGGGAAGTTATGGATTAACTGCCCTTTATTTAACAAGGTAGTTATCCTAACTCGGATCCTGAAGAATCCACCTCTTATTCAATGTTGGTTGGATAAGGGGAAGTGTTATGAATAGGCCCATGAGGCCCATTGGGTATCCGGCCCATCATTGAAAGCTATAAATATGAGGTAGGGGCTCTTAACCCCTTACACCTATTACTCTACTTTTCCCTTCACAACAAAATATATATATACATATATACATATATATATATCTATATTATAAAAGAGGGATGTTATCAAGAGAAATTGGATAAGAGATATTGGAAAAGAGAAATTGGATAAGAGATATCTATATTATAAAAGATGGATGTTATCAAGAGAAATTGGATAAGAGATATTGAAAAAGAGAAATTGGATAAGAGATATCTATATTATAAAAGAGGGTTGTTATCAAGAGAAATTGGATAAGAGATATTGGACAAGAGAAATTAGATAAGAGATATCTATATTATAAGAGAGGGATGTTATCAAGAGAAATTGGATAAGAGATATCTATATTATAAAAGAGGGATGTTATCAAGAGAAATTGGATAAGAGATATTGGAAAAGAGAAATTGGATAAGAGATATCTATATTATAAAAGAGGGATGTTATCAAGAGAAATTGGATAAGAGATATTGGAAAAGAGAAATTGGATAAGATGTATCTATATTATAAAAGAGGGATGTTATCAAGAGAAATTGGATAAGAGATATTGGACAAGAGAAATTGGATAAGAGATATCTATATTATAAGAGAGGGATGTTATCAAGAGAAATTGGATAAGAGATATCTATATTATAAAAGAGGGATGTTATCAAGAGAAATTGGATAAGAGATATTGGACATGAGAAATTGGATAAGAGATATCTATATTATAAAAGAGGGATGTTATCAAGAGAAATTGGATAAGAGATATTGGAAAAGAGAAATTGGATAAGATGTATCTATATTATAAAAGAGGGATGTTATCAAGAGAAATTGGATAAGAGATATTGGACAAGAGAAATTGGATAAGAGATATCTATATTATAAGAGAGGGATGTTATCAAGAGAAATTGGATAAGAGATATCTATATTATAAAAGAGGGATGTTATCAAGAGAAATTGGATAAGAGATATTGGACATGAGAAATTGGATAAGAGATATCTATATTATAAAAGAGGGATGTTATCAAGAGAAATTGGATTAGAGATATTGGACAAGATAAATTGGATAAGAGATATCTATATTTAAAAGAGGGATGTTATCAAGAGAAATTGAATAAGAGATATTGGACAATAGAAATTGGATAAGAGTGATGTTATCAAGAGAAATTGGATAAGAGATATCTATATTACAAACGAGAGATGTTATCAAGAGAAATTGGATAAGAGATATTGGATAAGAGATATTGTACAAGAGAAATTGGATAAGGAATATCTATTATATAAAAGACGGATGTTATCAAGAGAAATTGATAAGAGAATTTGGACATGAGAAATTGGATAAGAGAATTTGGATATCTATTATATAAAACAGGGAAATTGAATAAGAGAAAATATAAGAGATGATATTTTGAGGGATAAAAGAGGAGGTGGGGAATTTTGCACATACAACCCCGGTTTTTGTATTTTTGCCTATGGACCCTCCCCACACAGACACCCACACTTTTTATTCTCACCCATTCCGGCCATTTTTTTTCCAGTTCTATGAAGATTTTGAATCTTATCCTACTAGGACAAAGCTTTGTCCTACGTGGCAAGTTTGTCCTAGGTGGTAATGACAATTTTGGGGGGACTTAAATTTTGGGGGAAAACTTAAATTTGGGGGGAAACTTGAAATTTGGGTGAACTTGAAATTTGTGGGGGAGAAAAACTCAGCCATTAAATAAACCGTGCCCTATGGGCACGGGTAATGACTAGTACATATATATATATACATATATATATATATATATATATATACATATATACATATATATATATATATATATATATATATATATATATATATATATATATATATATATGCACCGTTCTCCCTACTTCGTCGAAAATCCAGGTCTCTGGGCCTTAGGAATCTCTGAGATTCGTGCGGAAAGACGAGGTTTAGGGGGAGTGCATAGAAATAAAAGGGTTTAGACAATTCGAGGGAATAGGCCCGAGGTGTCCCTTTTGACCCAAGGCCATTTACCCATCTGGGTTGGGAGTCATTGCTAAAACCTCGCTACATGAATCTCCTAAGCGCCATGAAAAAATATAAAAAAACATATACATAGAAATAAGAATACATATCTATATATGCATGCAAACTGTCATCGTTTGGAGGGAGTGACCATGACATTTCCAACCCAGGAGAGACTTAACTCTACTACACGCCTTCGTGATTTTTGCATTGGCGAGTGTATGATTTGGGTTGATTTCTTGTAGCCTACACCCATCGAGAGGTCATGTCCGAGGTAAGATTCACATGGAAGAGTGGGTTAGACCTGACGTCGTGAGGATGGTAGTGTTTTAGTCCACTGCCGCGTCAGGTAGACATTGTGGGTGTACAAGAATCGATCTCTAGCCTTGGTGTGTACACGACCCATGAGTGTTAGTGGTTCAAGAGGTTGATCATCAGACTTCCCCATCAGATTCCTCCCCATCGTTCATTTCTAGTCTTGCTCGGGGATGAGCAAGAGTCTAGCTTGGGCGAATTTGTTGTGCATGTTTTCTACCTTTATTTTCCACCTCATTCCTGTGTTTTTCTTAGTTCATTTTCCACCATTGCCTCTATTTTCCCCACCTTTTTGTTTTCTTTTATCACTTTCACATTTTGGGTGTTTGTCTCATGTGGTGCAGATAATCGAGCTAAAAACGATGTATTCTTGGTGGCATTAAGGCCGATGGAGAAAAAGCAGAGAACGGCAAGGACTTAGCCATTCTCTGGAGGTTGATTGTGAGGAAAGAAGGCTTTGCACGGCTGTGCATGCATTTGTACAGCCGTGTCAGTGCAGCAATTGCCAAGAAGAAGCTACATGTTCTAATTAAACAGAAGAGCTCAGAGGATGCACTGATGGCTTGCCGACCGTGCTTAATTAGAAGCAGTTCGACACAGATTTTGGACGGCATGGTCGTACGAGCCGATGATGGTGCACATTTACCCTAGGTTTTATTCTTTGGCACGGCCGTGCCAACTAGCGGCATGGGCGTGCATAATGTTTTCTATATAAGGAATGTTTGTAACAAACTAAGGCACACATCTTTTGATTTCCAGAACTTTTCTATTGCGTTTTTGGGTGTTTGCTTGGGATTTCTTGTTGTAATCTTCCTACTATCTTTGTAAAAATATTTTCCCCTTTTTTAGTTTAGTTAATCTTGTTTGTTTTCTTATTACATTATATTGCTTGTGATTGGCTGACATCCAATTGCCCATTTTATTCCTTGTTTAGCTCTGAACTCCATTCCATTGATTCCACTAGTTTTAGTCATGAGTGGTGAGTAGTCCATTAAGCCAGGGACATGTAGAGCCCTATCGTAAGGATTGATCGCAATGGATCGCCCCAAATATTGACCCAAATGTCAATTGTAGTCCCGCTATAGGTTGGATAATGACCCTCATTCAATCTACTCTGTTAGGATGCTATACAATCCAAATCGTCAACTAACCCTTGAGGCTTGGATTTGACGCCCCTCGACAGAGGATTGACTATTTAGTGCCCGACACCGATGACCAATTAAGCACACTCACTAGAACTATCAATATCATAGCTCACGACTAACCATTGGGACTATGATAGGGATGCAATCTATTATCCGAGTCTCCTCTCTCATGGTTAGATGTTGAGGAGATGAGGATTGAGCCTAGCTCTCATCGATGACTACAATCCTTGTATCTAGAAATTAGATCCATTGCCTAAATCCTTGCCATAGCGATGATACGCTAGCCCTAGCTCTTTCATCCATCGAACTTTCCTTAGCTATTTCCCCTTACACTTGACATACTCTTGATCTCACGGCTACAAAAAAATATGACACCAATCTTTGGTTTCGAACCATTGCCTCCTCATGTTCGACACCCGTAGGCTACACGACCCGTGCGCTTGCAGATATTTAAAGCACACAATAAGTGTACCGACCATCGTAATGGAGCCCGAACTGTGTCCTCCTATAGATGCATCCCATCAGCCATTACCCCCTCCCCCTGAGGATGATCATCTCAAGATTTATCTTGCTCATGGTTTTAATTTCATCGGTAATTATGTTAATAGTTTAGATTATTTCTCTTTTGTGTAGGAAGTTGAGATGAGAGAGGAGGAGCATCAAGCCAAATCTACTAAAAACTTCCAGGGAGTTTTTCTACATTACCATAATGCTTTAAATTCTTTTATTTATTTCAATGATTATGTTTGGGAAACGTTTGCTGAAGGGAAAGTGTCCCCATCTATTCTTAACACAATCCATCCCATGCAGGACACAAGAGAACAATTTAAGGAGATGCTAGGGATGGTGTTAATGGTCATACCACTGCTCTGAGTGGAGGTGGAGCATTGGTTAAGGAGGCACTCACTGAGGAGCGCAAGAAGCTGATTGAGCAGCTACCTCCACCTTTAGATATTCGGGATCCGCCATTTGATCACGGTGTGTTCTACCCAGTAGTGTAGAAAAAATAAATAAACTTTTAAATTTTATAGCTTTAGAAGTATATTTTCCTTTCTTATGTTTTTGTTTTTAGCATATTTTGAATAAATCTAATACCCTTCCGAAATTGAGGACAATATTTGTCTTTAAGTGTGGGGAGAGTGTTAGAATTCTTAGGACTTCTTTTAGAAAGGAAACATAAATTTTGCATCACCAATTATTTTACAAGCATATCATTTTTCCCTCTTTGCCTCTATCCATTATTTTGTTACTTATTCCCTTGTATGATTCATGTATATGTGTTTCTTCAAATTAACATTTTCTAGTCAAACTCTTGAAATTGTGATTGGTATGTTTTTATTTTTTTCTTGCCATTTGTGAAAATAGTGCATAATTCCATGAGTTTGTCATCAAGATTGTTTAGATTAGTCTTGTGCTGACCTTTGTTATGCATGACTCTAGGTTGAGCCAATTGGGTAGAGTAAGATTTCAATTTGATGGAATTTTACCGTGGACATATGCTTGATTTAGGCATAAGAAGTTATTGGTTGATATGTTGTATAAAAAAGATGAACAAGTGCAACATTCGTCTAGTTTTGTTGAGTAGCCGGGTCCTCGTACCTTAAGAATTATTGGAGATTCATGCAAAAAAGATTGGGTTTAGAAGAATGCACGAGAGAAGAATAAATATGAACTTATATGATTTGACTTAGTAGGTCCGAGGGGTCCTTTTAGGCCTAATGCCCTAAAATCATCTGATTTGGGAGTCATTGATCGAAAATTCACTATATGGATCATTCTAAGTTTCATACAAAAAAGAATAAGAATGAGACGCATTTTCAACGTCTACGAGTTTAAAAACCCGAGCATTGTTATGGCCAAGTCTTAGACAATTGAGACATTATAATACGCCATTGTGTTTCAATCTTGATGAATGCCAAAAATGGGTTGTGCCTTATTGATTTGAACCAAATTGAAAATGTCGCATGTGTTTGCTATTTTTCATGAATATATATTGAATTTGAGATCACGACTGAAAATTTTCTATGACATGACCAATTACTAGATTTTGATGTGCTTATGGTTTATCCCGAAAAAGATCGCTTATTTTTCTACGGACTAGCAAAAGGCTAGTTGGGAGGTGTGATTCTAGCATTTTTAGACTATCATGAAATGTTAGAGCATATCATTTATTTAGGCACAAAACATAGTTTTTATATATTATTTTTGTCTTCTCATATTTTTCATGTGAAGATGGCATTATTACGAGACCAACGACTATTTTTACAGATTTTTGGGAGATCGGATGCATCTTCTATAGCTTCTGGAAGAAGATAGCTCAATAAGCAACCAGACCTCTGGTTGCATCAAACCAGACATCGACACAAAGCTTCAGCCATCTGATGCTTTCGATCAAAGGACTGTTTACATTCAACTGGACCAAAAACTTGATTGTCTCAAAAAAGTACTACTCGCAAGTGCAGGAGGTCAAGAAGTAATAAAGATCTAGTGAGTTCATAGTCGTATTCCACAGGGATAAGTCGTTCTACAATTACGCAAGTTCAATTGATTAGGGAAAAATAATAGTGAGAAGAGTACTATTTCACGCTACAAAATTGGATTGTAGGATAAGAAATGTGGGTTGTGATCTTGGATTCACAAAAGTTGGTTGGCCAATTGGGGAGAAAAGATAGGAGGATTTGCATGTTTTGTGGGGTCACATATGGTTAATTCTAATTGTGATTCCAAAGTTACTCATGCGTCCTTTTTGGGGACCTCCTTTTTGGGGAGTGCACGAGGGATTTATAACGCAATCTCATATCCATGCCAAGGTGTGTGGATTGGAAAGTCTAACATTCAAGCGTAATGAAATTTAGCATCTTAGGCAATTATTAAATTCATGGGTTTTATATCCTATTGCGCTAGATAATGCCTCACGACACATCACCCTATTACGGTCCCTCGACAAGTATTATACATGTAGAAGATGCATCGCAGCACATCATTCTCGGATCCCTCACTGATAATACAACTGCATATAGATAATGCCTCATGGCACATCATACTTTTGAGACTAGTTAATGAGTAATTCAATTACACGTATGTAGTGACTCGCGGTACACCATCCTCATTGAATCCATCACGGGTAATGCATATGTAACACAATATAAATATCCCATCAATCTAATGATTTAAGCTTTCAATAACATTAGAGACAATGGAAATCACAATAACAAAACACTAAATTAGTCACAACACATACAAAGAAAGTTCTAATCCATTATAACAAGAAAGAATGTGTTTTTACTCAAAATCATCATCCAATTCAATATTACAATGCAATAAAATGAAAATACATAAGAGAACGGTGAGAGAGAGAGAGAGATCAAATATGCAATCTTTTCGAGGGAGAAGAAATCCTAAAACCCCTCGTGAGCCCCTCCAAACCCTAGTTCCAAAAATGATGTCCCCTAAGCTTTAGCTCATCCAAAAATAAAGAAAATTAACCCCAGGAACTCCTATTTATACTTCCCTAAGCCCCTCTTACTTTCGACTGTTGATCGAAAGATCCAACGTTTCCAAATGATTTGGGTTCAGCTGAAATCACAGTAAAAATAACAAGGAAGAAGCAACATCAGACATCTAAAGAAGGCTCTCCAGATGGCTGGAGCTGCTGATGTGGTCTTCATTAAGTTCAGCCAATCAGACTCTAGTGAAGGGCATCTAGACGTATGTCTGCTTGGTGCTTCAAATGGGTAGTCAGGTAGTCAGGTGTCTGATTTGGAATGCCCAGATGTCTTGCATGTTTGAGTGGCATCTGCTTGATAATCCATACTTCTTGCTCTTCTTCTTCAGACGACTGGGTGGAAATGGCTGTAAATATTTTGACCTCTCTGTTTTTTCCACCCATGGAGTAAACTGTAAATAGATGTCAAATGGGAAGCATCAGATAGTTAAAGCTTCATGTCCAGACGTCTGGTTGGATGCAACTAGATGTCTGGTTTCTTGTTGAGTTGTCTTCTTCCAGAAGCTGTAGAAGATGCATCCGAGCTCTAAAAAATATGTAGAAATAGTCATTGGACTCGTAATAATGCCATCTTCACATGAAAGATATAAGAAGACAAAAATAATATATAAAAACTATATTTTGTGCATAATTAAATGATATGCTCCAATATTTCGTAATATTCTAAAAATACGCATATCGTAGTGGAAATGAATATAAAATATGCATAAAATGCCTATGAATGAGGGAGTAAAATATGCAATTATCACCTTAAATCAGTATATATGCCTTACTGGCTACTGTTATGACACTCCATCTACATCTTCATCTCCCTCTAACTATACGTGGTATTATTAGGTATAAATTGATTCTGCAAAGAAAATTTGACTCACCCTCCTCTACTTATGCATGCACTATTCATAATTTACCGTGTATTGCAATGATTACACGTGACCTTACCATTCACTCAATTAGACTCCCGTTAATTAAAATTCACATGCACTAGTCTCGAGCAATTGACCTTCAAACCTTCTTAAGAAAACTATCACTATACCCTCCTGCTTCACACTAACAACCAAGGGTGAGAGGATGTTGTTATACATATATTATCTTGTTATTTTCTACAAATCCTAACAAACAGGTCTAGCCAATGAGAAATTGTTCCATGCATATGAAGCAAGCCCAAAAGAACTATAAGCTATATGATAAGAAAAAGCCTAAGGCGACAACATAGCTGCCTTAGCCTATGAACCAAATAAAGCCCAATAAACAAGACTACTTTAATGGAATCCCAAACTAGTAGGACTTCATATATCCACAAAATTACATCAATATCAAAACTCTTTGCTATAGCTAATTTTAACCGAGCTCAAGCCTTAAGCTAAGGTTTCAACCAACTCTCTATGTCAATAAATGTAAGGACCCTGCTATGGAAAAAATACTAGAAGGGGGGTTGAATAGTGTTTATGCAATTTAAAAAGATAGTTACACCAAATTAAATTCCTAACCAACAATTAATGTAGAATAAAAGAGAACCCCAAAACGAAACAATGCAAACGCAAGGATGTTTCAAGGGTTCGGATCCAAGCCACTTCCCGACTTGTTCCCGGTAATCCTACGTCCCTTCCACCTGGATACCATCGGATACTCAACTTAGAACCCTAACTTGATGTTTCCTTAAAACCCCACTTGTAGCAACCCTACAAGTGAAATCGAAATACACTCAATGTCCTTGACTCCCACAACTTGGGAGTAAGCAAACCACTCTCACAGCCCGAGAGTTAATCAAATAACGAAAGTTATGAAATCTGAAATTAAACAACACTTACAATCACATATTCCTTGAATAGAACTTGAAGGAGAAGAGTGTTGTGTGTAGAAAGACTCTCTTGGAAGAGAGGAAAGCCCTTTCTCTTGACTGCACCAAATGCCTAGAAGATATCTCTTTGGTTCTAGGTTGGAGAGCAAGAGATTGAAGATTGGAATTCTAGGGCTTTAGGATTTGATAGCTTTGATCTTGAGATAAAGATAGCTTGAATGTTTGAGCAAATGAACCTTGAATGGATCTTAAAAGTCTAACCTCTCAATGGAACAGTAGAGGCTTCTTTTATAGGTTTCTCAAACCCTTCAAACAGAATTCCCAAACCCCCCTTTGAAATCCGTGAAGAAAAACTCGACGGATATAATCTGCACCCGCGACAGTCGACTGTTGAACAACACACAGTCGACTGCTGCATAGTGACAGAGGGTATGTGAGAATTTATAACGGTAACTTACCACGTGGACAGTCGACTGGTAAGGAGTAGATAGTAGTCGACTGTTAAACCAATAGGCGACTGTAAATCCTTAAACAGGCGACTGGCTGAAACAGGGGTAAGTCAAGCAAGTCATAGAAAAGTCTGGGGGTACAGAACAAGCGACTGTTGAAGAGAAGACAGTCGACTGTAAACTCAACATGCGACTATAATTCCTTCTACAGGAGACTATCAAAACCCCTGCCATTTTTCAGAGAGTTGAGTCTTCAGAGAGGCTCAAAGACAGACGACTGTTGAAGCATTGACAGTCGATTGTGCCTTTAAACAGTCGACTGTAAATACAACAATCAAGATAGAAATGACAATCTAGACAGTCGACTGTTTTGAGACAGGCGACTGTAAATCGTTCAGCAGTCGACTGTAGAGATCATGACATGCACAATCTAGATAGAAATGAATTGGTGTCTAAGGAAAGTTAATATAATGGTTTCCTAAGACTGAAATGAAGATGTGTGTGTGCTCCAACAAAGTTCTACTTCTAAGCTACATACTAGAAGAGAAACACGAAAATTACATTTGAAGAACTTTCTCTTCTATCTAACGCATGAGCTTGAAGTCTTCAAGGAGCTTCAATCACCATCTATGATCATCCAATCCACTTCCTTTGCTTTTAATGATCTTTGAGTGTCATCTATTGCTAATTGATCTTCATGATATGCTTAGGCAATGGATTAACTGCAAATAGGAGATTAGTCACAAGTATTTATGTTTGCTCATCATTAACACAAGTAGGGAGAAGTCCAATACTCAACAATAAATACGGTTAGAATATGATAGCCAAGGTACATGCTCTTCTCCACACCTCTGTTATGAGATTAAACCCCTAGATTTACTTGTTTCTCTCTTTTTAGTACTTGTTCTTCATCAAATACCATACTAACTTGAGCGATGGAAGAAGTTGAAGGAGAATCTTGCCCCACTCAGGGTGTGTCCATCTATACAGATCATGAAAGGATTAGATCTTCTTTGTCATTATGGGGTCACTTCAGCATGTATTCATTTATCAAGTGGTTGAAGATCATAAACTACACTATTTCTTATCGCTTATAATCGGATCTCAAAAATCTATGTTGCAATAATAACAAAACAAAATATTTATATATAAACCTTAAGGACCAAATGGAAAAAATGCATGATAAATTATTTTTTGATATATTCAATTTGCATGAAATTAGTTGTTGTTCTATAATAAGTAATAACAAGAAATAAAGGGTTATTAGTATGGTTTAACAAGCCTTTCACTATGTCGTCGGTATGGGGGTTAGAGCAATTGTGGAAGTTTGTTATGATTCTAATGAAGAATTATTAGTATGAGCTAATTCTCGTTTATGCGATCTTTTTTCTTTCACCTTAGTTAAGACATCTTTCCTTCATTAAAGGCTTTGTAAGCCTACTGGACTTCCTGTGAGACTGAGAGTGAGAGAGAGAAAGAACACTATGCTTGGCACTACATAATTCAAAAGATCTATCTTGTTTGTGCTGGTATCAAAATTCCTCGGAAGCATTCTGATAATCTTTTAATAGTGTAAACTACTGTCTAGGGAAAATAAAAAAGGATTTTTTGAGTTAATGTTATTTATCTAAATTATGAATTCGTATGGGCTATAACCCTTTTTTTAACTGGATAAAAAGAAAAATATGTCAATAATTAAAGTAATTCATAGACTCCAAATTTTGCAAACTAATGTTTTTGGTTTACTAAATATTAAAATTTCAGGAAAGTGTTCATCTGATAAATATAGATACAAATGAAGCAATGTATCACGTACAACATATGAACATATGCATATTGTGGATTGTGTAACATACGAGATCAACATGAAAGAGATCAATTGCACTATGGGATATCCATAACTAATCCCGAATCATTGCAAAACAAGTCTGATGTAGCTCCTAGTCGATAATGGATGAAGACATCACAAAGTGGAAAGCCTTCACGATTCACGAAACAACGACCGGGTTGCTAGGATCCAAAGAACATGAAATCTAACCTTTTGGTGGCTCTTGTTGTGTCCTTTCAGTCATCTTTCGATATAGGTAAAATCTTAATCATTCTTAATAGAAGGAGCCCTATGAGCGGTGAGTTCTAAGATCAATAGCTTTTGATGCACTTAATCTATTCCTAATATTAAACTTAACCCTAGCTCTAGCATAGCGAAAGCCTGCTCATAACTTAGGTTACTTTGGGTTTGGGTTAAATCCATCCACATATGGGACATATATCCGATAAGCCCGACATCATCCCACTCGACCAAATGGGTCACCATGCCTAAAGGATCCAATAGTTTTACCACAGCAGACATTATCATTATATTGCATATGGCCATTCATTTGCTACATTTGAGACTTACAATACATCAATCAAACTATACAACAAACCCCCTAATTAGAGAGAAAGCATAATGCATCCACCATAAAGGTAAAGAAGCTACTAGTGAACGAATCTTGTTAGGGTCTTGAAGTACTCCAAGTCCAACTAGACGCACCTTAGTAACAATATTTATAAATCACTTGCCTTATTTACATGTTTAGGAGTATATACTTGATCGTCGGGTATCTTTAGTAATATCCAAAACTTTGTTGTTGAAAAGACACAAATAAAGATTACTAATTAAACGTGGATCATTTATCAATACATTGCATTGTTGATCTTTTTCTTATGCTCATGTCATTCCAGTCAAAGTTAATAGCATTTCTAACCATCTCCTTTATACTGAATCAATTATGGCCCTCAGAGTTAGAGTCAATGTACCTTGCATTGACCGTGACATTCCTAACATAGCCAAATATTATAAGGGCACTCATGGAATAACTCTGGGCAATAATAAAAGGATTAATAATAAGGATTTATATGGAAAGGATGTAGGTTATATGTAGTGAGATATCACTCAAGGATATTCATTTTTATCTAAAAAATAAAAATTAAAGTGTCGACGTATTTATATCCATCAAGCAATATTCTCTCATCTAAAAATCAATTATGGCGAGGTATGGATGGAAATATGTTTATCTCATTTGATATGAGAAGCGGATAATCAATTCCTATATAAGGGCATGTATTTGTATGATTAGATAGTGGATGTATATGGTAGAATTTATACCAATTGAATCACATTGCATATTTATTTTTTGTCACATCTCTACGCACATAGGAGCTGTTTGGTCATAGTAGATATTATTTTATATATTTGATCACTCATTGTGTTCTTAATATTTACTATCGATCATGTTTATAATGATTTATTTCATAACTATCTTCGTCGTTATATGTACTTTTGATGAGATTAAAATGGGAAGAGATGTTAACATTTGGTGACATTATGGTGTTGAGATTTGATATAAGTTTGATGATTATATGATGTCTTGAGAATTTTGGATTTTATGAGAATATTTTGAATTTTTATGTGGTTGGTTATCTTATGCGTCATTGATATACATACTATGTGTATGGATGCATTTGTGTAAGGGAGCATGTTAATATGGAGAGTTTCATTGAGTTCTCGGATTTTTCATATTCCATTGACATGCATACTTTATATTCACACACACTCAACATTTGTATATCATTTTGATTAAATCTTAATTTTAAGTTTTTTATCATCAAAATAGGAAGACTATGAAGAATAACAATCGATGAATTCATATTTGTGTTGGATATTGGCAATTAAGCCCAATATAGTTTTGATGATGATCACCACATTATGTTTGGCTAATGTTTCAATACGTTTTAGTCTCAAAATAATTTCAATGGTATATCTTCTTAGAGACAAAACATAGGAATGATGGGTTGATGGATTCAAGACATGGAGCATTGAAGCAAAGAGAACCATGAAAAAACAATATGTTCAATGTATTTTCATTTCATTCTTTATGTATTTTCTCTTTATTTTGTAGAATAACATGTATGCCTTGATTACACACACACACACACACACACACACACACACACACACACACACACACACACACACACACACACACACACACACACATTCATGTCATTTTCTACTTTAGAGAATCATTGGAATATCTTATAACCCGCCCCAATAGGTTCCTTGGCGAAAAAACTCTTCATTGGGTTTTTGACAAGGACCAGACGTCTAAAATATTGTCACCAAACGTCTAGTGTGTCTACTTTTAGCTTGCTACACATAATTTATTTTCAGCCATCTGAAGTACATTAGTCAGGCGTCTGAACAGTTTATTACACATCTGATAGGTGAACTACAGCTGTCTGATTTTAGTGGGTTTATTTTCTGATAGTAGTCTCTCTCCTCACCCACTTGACCATGCCGTCTGAAGTAGGATTGTCAGACGACTGAACAGTGCATCAGACGTCTAGCACTTGTTCTCCAGACGTTGGATTGCTTAGAGTTGGTTGCTTTGTTAATTCCAAAACCAACTCACTTTCAGTCGTCTGAAGTTGATGTTCCAGAGGACTGAAACGTTGATCAGCCTTTTGAGAGCTTTACTTCAAGCATCTGATGACGAAGATTTTCTGCCCGTTTATAGCCGTTAGTCTGTGGATTTCTGGGTTCGTTTTCTCGGTTTGTATGCGGTTCTGAGAGAGTATTTAAGCCCAATTGTGAGGTTATTTTGGTCACTCATATATATTGATAGAGATCATTTTTGTGAGCCAAATCATATATAAAATTCATCTTTCAACTCTACGTCATTCCCTCTTTGAGCTACATTGATTGTTAGCGGTTGATTCCAAATGCTCAAGGGAAGTTCACAAGTGCACAAAGCTGAATCTAGCACTTAGACAATCTCTCTTCATTGCCTCTGCACTTCACATTTGTAAGTTCATTTAATCAAGGCAAGAGGAAGATGTATTTTCTTATTTCGTTTTGTTGAGAAACCTAGCTTCTGGTTGTGGAAGTGTTCTCTCTGGAAAGAGAGGTGATGTCCTTGGAATATGGTGAGCTATCTTGGAATAGATAGTGAGCACTTGGAAAAGTATGTGGCTCTTGAAATAGAGTGTGTGAGTTATATCTCGGAAGAATGTGTATTTGCTTTTCCTTGAAAAAGGCTTTTATAGTTGAAAATTCACAAGACTCTTGAAAGAGTGTGGGACTGGAGTAGGCGTAGCCGAACTAGGATACATCATGTTGTTTGCGTTTGTATTGTCTCCTTGTGGATTTGTTAATTGTCTTGTATTTTATAATTCCGTATTGCTAGTATTTTATTAATTATCTTTAAATTCCCATTACACTATTCACCCCCTAGTGTGTTGCTTAGTACTGCAAGTAGATTCTACAGTTGGTATCAAAGCATAGGTTGAATCACTTTAAAAACAAATAGCATCAGCACCTCCATGTATCTATCAGGAAGAAGGACAATCAACCGCTCGTCCTCCATTCTTCAACGGCACCAATTATCCCTATTAGAAGCAAAAGTTGATGATATTGTTGAGAGGTCGAGACATTTGGGATATCATCGAGGATGAATATGTATAGATCACAAAACCCGTGAAGAAGGGAACAAATCTAGAGAAGGAAGACATCAAGAGCAATGACAAAGAGATGTCAGCTTTATATTACGCCATGGATTCCAACGAATTTAATCGCATCTTAACGTACAAATCTGTGAATGAAATATGGCATATTCTCCAAGTCACCCACGAAGGAACTTCTAGGGTAAAAACATCGAAACGAAGTATGTTTCAATCTTAATATGATATGTTTAAAATGCAGGAAGGAGAAAGTATAACAAGAATGTTCACCAAATTCATAGAGATTATGAACACGCTTGAAGCACTAGGAAAAGTCATTTCATGGAAGATAGAGTGACAAAGATTTTGTCATCTCTAACACTTGAATGGGAATCGAAGGCCAACAGTGTTAGGTATTGTCTTTTTAGACCAATATAGTTTTGATGATGATCACAACATTATGTTGTTGCTAATGACTCTCAATGTTTTAGTCTCATGTTTAACAATTGAAGAATAGCATTTTGGAGACTAAAATCTAAAGTTTATTATGTATTCAACACTTTGTGAAATTGTCATGGATGTCATCATAATATTTTTGATTGATGACAAAGGGGAGAAGAAAAATGGAAAAGCAAAAACAAATATGAATAATATATTACTATTGGTAACCAGCTTTAATGCAGGGGGAGTATGATTATATCATACCTCATCTAAGCAGGGGGGGTAAGTAATCTTACTCATCATTTTATTTTTCTATTATTCATTTGTTTTTCATTTGGGTGTAATCATCAAAAGGGGGGAGTGATGGGAAATATAGTCCCACCCCTAAGTAGTTTTGATGATGAGCACACCAAATGTTGTTAATGTACTAATAGCATTATCTAAGTGTGTAGGTTGTGCAATCAATTGATGAAAGCTCTAAGCATACTCCGAAAAGAAGAAGATCAACCACACTCAGAAGATGAAGAAGAATTTTGTGGCTCGCATTCTATGTCAAGCACAAAATGAAGCTTATAGAACGTGCTCAAGCTTAAGCTACATAGGAGCTCAAATTCAAAGTGAATCGTGCATCTACAAAAAGATCTTATTGGCTTCTAAGTCTTCATTTAAGTATAAGTGTGTGAGTTGTTTCTTTTTTAGGAATATGTTAAAGCCAAGATAATTGCACACGCACAAAAATGTTTTTCGAAAACAAAGTTTTTAAAACTCTTCTTAAAAAAATTTGAGAGCTAAGCTATTTGATTCAAACTCTTGTAGTCAATCTCCAAACACCCAGGAATTGATTACTCACTTTTATAGCTGAGTGTCACTTAAAAACTGCTCTGGGAGTTGACTACCAAAGGAGGGAGTCGACTACCTGCTGTGAGCAGAGTTTACATTGAAAACTCTTTGGGAGTCGACTACCTCCCTTGGGAGTCGAATACCAGATGTGTTTTGACTTCCCAGATTTTGCTCCTTCATTTACTCGTTGCTTGATTTGTCGGGCTGAAGTCAAATCATTTTTGAATTTTGAATTCTCCTTTGAAACTCTATAAATAGAGACCATATGAGAACAATTATATATAACTAATTCTTTCATTCTTGAGCTAAGCAAAAAATCTCTTGAAATCTCAATCATTCTCATCCCTCTCAACAATCGTCGTAGCCAAAAACTGTTTTTCAATTTCTGATCTTATTGCTCTTATTTAAATTCTTTTAAGATCAAATTATTTTTTGGCTATTGCATATTGATTTTTCAAAATCCTCTCTTTGATTTTTATACTCTTTAAAGGATTTTTGAAACTCGAGATTCTAGATCACATCTAATTCATTTATATTCTTTATGTGATCTAAGAACTATTTTAATTCTTTAGCCAAATAAGTACCATTGCAATATTATCTTGACTATAGGATTATTTGGGTATAAAACCAATCTCCACTAATTATTGCGGTGAATTGGATTTTGATTTTATCTGGAGTCCATTGGTGATAAGGGTTGTGGAAAATCCTAGTCATGATTAGGTGGTTGGAAATCATGGTGGTGATACTAGGTCGCTGGAAATCCTAACGAGTGAAATTAGGTAATTGTATTGCTAAGGCAATAGTGGATTAAATCTCGATCCGTGTTGGTCAGGGACTGGACGTACCCAAGTTGCGGGGAACCAGGATAAAATCGCTTGTCTCTCTGTGTGCTTTCGTTGTTTGTCTTTCTTATTTATTTTGTACAAAGCTATTCATTATTGTTAATATATTCTCATTGTAATTCCTCGTTAATAATTATTATTGCAAAGATTACATTTTTATTCTGCTGTGTAATCTCTCTATTGCTTGTAATTAATCTTTAAATTCTTTTAAGTTTATCGTGTTGATTATGGACCAAGCGTAGATCACCCCACTTGGTTCCTTAGGCAACATTGAAATGGAAATCTGTTGTGTTCGAATAATCAAAGAAAAAGTTTTAACTTATACAATACTATTCAACCCCATTCTAGTGTTGTTTGTCATCCACATGATCCAAAACTTGGTATCAAAGTAAGGCTGAAAGACGATGGCATCAACATCTTTCCCCTCCGAAGGACTTAACACCATGCGACCACCGTTGTTCAATGGAATAAACTATGCAAGCTGAAAGATACGCATGAAGACTCATCTAGAGTCGCTGGATATTGAGGCATGGATCATTACCAAGGATCCATACAAAGCACCCACTGAAGTTGACACCAAAAAATGGTTTACTGATGAAAAGAAGAAAGCCAACCTCAACGCTAAAGCCATAAACGCGTTATTCTGTGTGGTAACAGGTATTGAGTTCAACTGTGTCTCCTAATGTGAGACGACACACCATATTTGGCATACTCTTCAGGTAAGTAACCAAAGAACCGAGAAGGTAAAAGAATCTTGCATAAATGTTTTACATTCAAAATTTGAATCATTTAAAATGGAAGAAGGAGAGAGTATTACCGAGGTGAATACTCGTTTTACTAACATAACAAATAAGCTTACAGCTCTAGGCAAAAAGTTATCTGAATATGATCAGGTACTGAAGATATTGAGATCGCTTAGACTCGAATGGAAAGGGAAGATGACGACCATTCGAGAAGCTCACAATATAAGAGACCTCACCATTGAAGAATTGACAGAAAATCTCATGGCATATGAGATTGAGCTCGAGGAAGACAAGAAGACAGAGGAGAAACCAAAGAAAAAAGAACCTAGCGTTCAACGCCAACGCAGAAGACTCCGACTTCACTGACAGATAAGATCGCATTGCTTTCATCTCGAAAAACTTCAAGGACTTCATGACAAGTAAGTATGGTAAATCTCTTTAAAGAACATAGAAGAACACTGAGATAGGGGTGCATATAAGGAGCTTTGCTCACTGCATGAAAATCTCTTTAAAGAACATAGAAGAACACTGAGATTAGTTAAAAAGGATACAAAAGATAACGAGGACTTCTTAAGGAAAACATTGCACTAAAAGAGAAGAACGAATCACTAGAAAAAGACATGCAATCCATGAAAAAGAAAATTGAGGGTTTGGATAATCTTCTCGTGTCTATCAAAGACTATACGATTCTACGATGAAGATTGTCGAAAACTTCAATAAAGGAAAAGGAAAATTAGATACTCTAATTAATAGTCAAAAATCATCATCTAGCAAAACCGGACTTGGTCATGATTCGAATCATGCCAAGAAAAGAATTAAGCATATTAGGATGCATCATGCTAACACAGTTTTTGAGCATGTAGATTCCTAAGCATGTGACGGATCAACAGAAACAAAGGTATGCAATCGATTTTGTTCAAAATGTTCATTTAAATAAAAATTATAAATATGTCTCCATTGAAGGAACTAAACCGTATTGGGTTTGGCTTCCTACAGACTAATCTTCTGAATTTAACTAAATAAAGAGTACCACAATGTTTATATTTTTCAGGTACTCTAAAACAAAGGAGGAGGAACACTAAAACATCAGTTCAATATGTTGAACAAAAAAATCAGCGCTTTGCAGAAAGATTGGTTAAAATTCGTCGCTTTGCAAATGCTTAATAAATATGGATGATTTAACTTTAATATTTTTTTGCTACATATGTATGTTTATTTGTGTTATTTAATTCACTAGTTAAGATTTTTGGCAAAACACTCAAACCAGCACGTCGAAAACCCTTCGGGAAGAGAAAAATCTCAAACCCAGGAGGGAGTCGACTACCACGACTTCATATCACTGTTAAATATCTAGGTCAAGCTTTAGGGATTCCTTACACTAGAAAACTGCTAGACGATATTGAGATGGTTGATGAAAATGTTTTAGATAAGATGTATCAGCCTGGAAAACTTTTTCTTACAAAATTATCTAGTAGAGATCTTCATTATCCTGCTAGAATATTAGCGAACTTCTTAGCTTACAACATAACCCAGAAATCTGGCAGCCATTCAGTTCTTTCTGAACGTCAAGTAAAGTGCATTTATGCTATGCTTGGCAACATTAAGGTCAATTGGGCAAGAATAATCATGGATTCCATTCTTCATTTTGATGTGTCTACTAGAGTCATATCTCTTTCGGCTTATGGTTATTTTCTAACAATTCTCTTCAATGCTTATGATATCCCGTTGGATAATAAGTCTGAGGTTTTGGGACCTTCTCTTATGTTTGATGCTCATACACTTGGCTGAATTGGTCTTCACCGAGACCATGACCAAAACGTTCCGAAAGAAAAGCTAGTTGGTGACACTAGCTCCACCTTATGGAAGGGTAAGAAAATTGTTATTAAAGACTCAGATGAAGAAGTTGAAGAATATAGCGAAGATAAAGATGAAGCACCATCTAAAAAAGTTCCCCACTACATTCTTGAGCTTCAGGACATGCTCCTGAAGAAGATTGAAAATTTGAAGATCTCTCAAGCTAAGGGATTTGAAGATCATAACAAGAAGGTGGAGAACTTAAACGACGTTGTGGTTAGTAGCAATCGGATGACGGAGAAGACTCTTGCTGCGATCCTTAAAGAAATCAAGGAGTTGAAGAAAGAAAAGAAGAATGGCAGTTTTTCTTGAACTTTGCTTATCTTGGTTACTTGGTTTAAAACAATGGTTTTAAAACAACTATGGTGTGTAATATTTTTTTCATATACTCTATTTTGCAGTTGTGCGATGGTTTCTAAAACATTTGGTATCAACTCTTGGTAGTTGATGCAATGCTACTATATTATCCTAGTTGGTATGCCATGCTTTAACTTTTGATATTCATATACTTTGCTTAAGTATACATGAGATGACATGAAATATATCTTGATTAACTAACTCTATTTTGTAGATATTTTTGGTAGATTATTTTTTCTCTCCTACATTTGGTATAAACACTTGGTTTGATTGTTGCATATATTTGGTTATGAAAATGATTAAGTTTATTATGTATTCAACACTTTGTGAAATAGTCCTGGATGTCATCATAATATTTTTGATTGATGACAATGGGGAGAAGAAAAATGAAAAGCCAAAACAAACATGAATAATATAGTACTATTGCTAACCAGCTTTAATGCAGGGGGAGTATGATTATATCGTACCTCATCTAAGCAGGAGGAGTAAGCAATCTTACTCATCATTTATTTTGCTATTATTCATTTGTTTTTCATTTGGGTGTCATCATCAAAAAGGGGGAGAGTGATGGGAAATCTAGTCTCACCCCTAAGTAGTTTTGATGATGAGCACACCAAATGTTGTTAATATACTAATAGCATTATCTAAGTGTGTAGGTTATGCAACCAACTGATGAAAGCTCTAAGCATACTCCGAAAATATGAAGCTCAACCACACTCAGAAGATGAAGATGAATTTGTTAGCTCGCATTCTACATTAAGCACAAAATGAAGCTTATAGAATGTGCTCAAGCTTAAGCTATAGAGGATCTCAAATTCAAAGTGAAGCGTGCATCTACATCAAGATCTTATCGGCTTCAAAGTCTTCATTTAAGTCTAAGTGTGTGTGATGTTTCTTTTTTAAGAATATGTTAAAGCCAAGATAAAATGCACACACACAAAAATGCTTTTCGAAAAAAAAAAATTTAAAACTCGTCTTAAAATTTTTTTGAGAGCTAAGCTATTTGATTCAAAGTCTTATAATCAATCTCCAAACACCCAGGAATTGATTACTCACTTTTATAGCTGAGTTTCACTGTAAAACTGCTCTAGGAGTTGACTAACAAAGGAGGGATGTAACGCCCCGCTACCCAGGATACCCGAGAAGTACGAATTTGTCCTAGGTTCTCTCAGAGCAGGGTGTTACAAGGAAAGAAGGAAAAGAAAATAAAATTGAGTCAACAGGTCCACTGTGCATTGCTGGGATAGTACATGTAATGTTCCTAAGAAACATACACACATAACACAGAAAGAACACAGAAACCACAGAGAAACACTGAAAACAAGAACACTGACCTTTATATACATTACCATCTATTATACATTTTCACAGTTATACATCTTATACTATCACTACAACTCTCCCCCAAACAACCCAAAAGTACATGGCCACTCACACTCATCTTACTACCCAACCCACATCAACTCAACTCCAGCCACTCTAATTCTAATTCCAGCCACTCCTGCTGCCAACTCCAACCCCAACACCTGAAAAATAAGGCGGAGCACGTCAACGCGTACTCCAGTAGGGTATACAACTCCCATTAGCATGCCACTCCTAAATGCAACTACTAAGTGAAAAAGTACTTGAAGTGAAAGTGTGATAGGTACATGGCATGGCAATACATACTATATGTAAAAGGAGTAAATGAAATAAGGCAATTAAGATCCATTACTACACTACAAGAGATAAGTAAACTGCCAGGTAAAACTATAAAAAGTTACAACAGGAAAATAGGAACAACACATTGGAAAGTTAAAGCACTTAGGTATGTAATTAAATTTTGATTGGAAGCATGTGTATGTCGTTGAATATGAGGAACTGGACTCCACCCCAAGGTGGGGCGGTAAGGAGCACCTGCCAGTGGTACACGAGCACTGTTTCCTTAACGGTACCTCTCACTACACTCATTCCCTCACATCGGAGTGCGAGTGAGGAAAACTCCACAACGTCACAACTCATCATACCTGAAACTGAGCAAGGTACAGAAATCACTACAAAGTACCCGAAACTGAGCAAGGTACATAACACTATCACAAGTAGTCCAATCCTCATACCTACTAGTACCCATTTTCCCCCAACCCCTTTCTAGGTGCTCACCTGTCATATGGCTGACCGAGACATCTCCTTTAGTAGCATTTAAGTCAAGTAACCAAGCATACAACATTAAGGAAATTGTATTAAACTACATTAAGGTAACATGGTAACATAAAGGTGACATAAAGGAAACCATAAGGCTATCATATTAAAAGTGCATTCAAATTAAGAGACTAATATGCAGCATGAACATAACTTCACTCTCCATGCAACATATACCATTCTCCATGCAACATCAATCCTTAAGAGAATAGCATACAACATAAACCTTCTCCATGCAACATCACCATTCTCCATTAACATATACCATTCACCAAAACATAACCATAACTTCATTAAGGATCACTTGCAACATGAACCATTTTCCATGAAGCATCATTAAGAATGCAATCTCATAAATGCAACCAATTAAATGCAAGAAAACCAAGGTATCACCAACATGTAAATTTTCTCCACACAAAGCTATAAATGTTTCTCATGTAAAAGAAGGCAACTTGCATGCATATATCTTTACGAAAGATTATAGCTTTGCATGAAACATACAAGGGGGTAACCACTTTAACTATCTACATTAAAAAGATGGTGCCCTAGTTAAATAAATGAGAGCAACATACCCAACTGAGCAATTTTAGAAATTTTAATTAGGAAAGTTAGCAACTTTATACAAGATTCTTTAATAAAGAGGCATCCATAATAGATGCATTTCCTCAAGTTACTAACTTGTACATATCAATAGAATAAACATGCTAACTTGCATACTAAATTGTGACTTTAACCATTAAAGAAGTAAAGATAGAAAATTTACTCATGAATTAATAAAGGAGCTCACTTTCTTTATAAAGGTATCATCTTTTTCACAATTTCTTAAACAAGATAACACCTTCCATGAGAATTAATAGTAAAGGCATAAGCTTGATCATCACAACATATTAAAAATGATAACTTTCACAAAAGCATGCATGAGTATACTAAAAATGAGAGCTTTATGCTAAAGCCATGCAAAATAGCACTCTAGAGAAGTTGGATTCCTACCAAATAAAGAGGCTATCTTCATTACCTTTAGATCCTCCCATTAAATCCTTTGAATCATCCCTTTAAATCCTCACCTTAAAAGCCTTCTTTCCTTTTTCTTTAGCATTCCTCTCAATTACCATGAATAGCATGCAAATTAAGGAAAGAATTAAAGAGAAATGAGAGGGGGAGAGGTTCGGCAATGGTAGAGAGAGAGAGAGAGAGAGAGAGAGAGAGAGAGAGAGAGAGAGAATTAAAGAGAAATGAGAGGGGGAGAGGTTCGGTAATGGTAGAGAGATAGAGAGAGATGAGAAAAATAATGAGGGGGGAGAGAGTTGATGGCCAATAAAGGGAACTAGAGAAATCTACTCATCTCATCTCTTTTCTACAAAATTCTTTCTCTTATGTACACACCTTCATTAAATTGCTAAAAACCCATTACTGTACACACACATACACACACAAATTATTTCTTAATTCTTAAGGGTCAAAGGTCACATGGCTAAAAATGTCATTTTAGCTTAAAAGACCAAAAATACCCTTCTATGAAAACCCTCTCCAACTTAGGTAAATAATTACAACATATGCCATACATATAAAGCCAATACACTGACATACATTATATATATTAGTACACAAATACACTCAAGACAATATGTGTCACACAATGTACTCACTACAAATATTCCATACAAGTATTTACTACAAGTATACACCATAGTCAAAACACCACAGTCAAAACACCCCAATATCTATTAAGGCACCCCATATACCATAGGATCATCCATAATAATACACTAACATAAGATATACAACAAGCCACGTCTAATATTAATGCCAATAGTAACAATCCAATACCGATACTCATTACACCACAAATACTCGCTACCTATCACTACACCACATCCGTTAGTAGCAAAACCAACCAATATTCACTTCCATTATAGATAATACAATAGTCCCTTAGTTATCCAGGACATACACTTGGTTACTATACACACTACATATGTACTATATACACTACATAAGTATACATGCATATACACACTATATACAACACAAAAATACATACCTTACAGTATCTGGCACTATGGGCCATTACATTCTACCTACCTTAAAATCAAGTCCGTCATCAAACTTCCTTGACTAAGGGCCAACTTAAGGATGGACATTAAGGTCACTATACCCCAGGCATACATACACTATAACAGAACGCATGACATACTCACAGACATACACGTACAACCATACTAATCTATACACATGCACCTATCATATCTCTATCTCTAGGTATACACTATATTCATCCATATGCATCACATATACATGCATGTGATGCATGCACACGGTTGCCATCACACATTTGCCATACACACGTGTATGTCCCACACACACGTTCTACAATATATCAACAAGACAATTCAATATCGTATAAGTATTCCAATACAATATCAGTACAATTAATATCACTACAATTTGGAGACACCCCATGGACACTTAAGTCATGCAACCACTTATATCTATAGATAAACACATTCATAGATCACCTCACAACCAAAGAATCATGTGCATACACACTCATACCACATAAATATGCACCACAAAGCAGATTGCAAATAAAGATAATACACATATATTTAATAGACACAAACATATAGATACACATTTATGTATACATATTTACATACATACTCCTGCTTACACTATTACACACTTTCCTCTTATCTATGTAAAACATAAACACATGTACTATATGTACACTTCTATACATAGCTATGAGCATACCACCAAGTATGCCTCCTAGTATACATCCAAACATACAAATGTATATCACCACGTAGGGGCATGCATTACAATACAATATTATATCCACACTATTCAGAAGGCACACGCATCCATGTTATGTATACAGATACATATAATTAAGCATATATCTCTTCGCGCATGGGCACATGCCCATACACGCTAATATACAGATCATACAATTAAATAATGCATCCAACTATAAGTACACCTATCATATGTGTATAACACCTTACATACACATAATCTTACTAGCATACTCATACTTAAATAGGTACATCCCAACACATACATATATAGTATGCCCACTCGCACTTAAGCAGCATACATAGATCTACTCACCATGCATACACTACATGCATCTCACCCTATACAATAGTTCTACTACAGATACACCTCAGAGTTCAACCGAATACTAACACAGATATGTATAGCATTAGACATACAATACTTGCACTTCTATGCAAACATATAGCCATTCACATATTCAACCGACTATGCATGCCTACTACCCTTAGGGACTCTACACCTAGGCTTCTAATGTCAGAACTCCATCATAAGGATGGACACCTACTGTCACGCCCCGCTTCCCAAGAATATGGAGGCGAAGCGTGAGAAGGTCCGCTCAGACTTGAAGCTACAAGGCTGCAAGTCCGATAAGCGTCGATCAATTTAAAACGGCAGGTCCTTGCAACGCGAACGAAACAAAGATAATAATAAAATGAGTTGAGACAAAAGAGACATCTCAGAATATCCATAAAATAAGTTTCCAACATCGCAGAAAAGCCACAGGCTAAAAGAAAGAGACTAAAGGCCCAAACATGGCCAACAAAAGTACAAAGTACGAAACAACGGTGCTACGCACCAACAACTAACAAAAGGCCTAAAGCAACATAAAGCTCCACAAAAACTCAAAGCATAGTCACCGGTGTCCACCAAAATCCTCCTGTGCAATCATGGACTCAGACTCAGCGTCAGGAAAACATCACGTACTCAGCAACGGTCTCTGGCTCAGGGTCTAACATGTGACACCCAAAAGAGCAAGGGGCACATGTCAGCAAGTCTGGAAGACTTGTGCAAGTGAAACTGAAAGTACAAGTAAGAGCAACCTAGCAGTTCTAGCATGATGCAATGACATGGCAGTTAAAGTTTGAGTGCAGCAGGTAAAGAAAACAACAAGTAAACTAGCATGGCATGGCAAGTGTGGCAAGACTAATAATATTTACAAGGATTTCTCTACTCACGTTTTCATGTCATTTGCAGAGTTTACGCCTTACAGCTGAAATGACTTTCTTTCACACTGATTGGCCGCTTAACTCCGCCCCACCCAGAGTTTACGCCTTACAGCTGCAGTTGCTGATCAGGCAGACTCCCAGCTGATTGGCCGCTTAACTCTTACCCCATCCCACGTGTATCGAGCCAGGGCCTTACCCCCGAACGGTAATGCTCGCTTCTGGATCACGAGCCAGGAAGTGTTTTTAACAAGTATGGCGTAGGGGTGCACCTAGCCAGGACAAGCAAGTACAAGTATGTAGCGTGTGCTACGAATGCAATATTCAACTTGGATGACATGTAGAATGCAATGCATGGCAGTTAAAAGTGCGTACAGATAAGGAAAGTAAACGTGACAGTTTAGTATGCATGAACATCAAGTTTAAAGGGTGGATCTAGCTTCGTTGTCAAGCTAGATCAATTAGGTGACGGATCTAGTTTCGTTGTCAAACTAGATCAAATAGGCGTCTAGCCAGCTATCATTTCACTGGCTAGTCTCTTTTACGCTAAAGGCAAGGAAGTGGCCTAAAAACATGGCCCTACACAAGAGTTGGCAAGTTTCACTTGCCTGCAAATACGACGTCTGAGCACACCGTCCAATGAGTCCAAAAATCACAATTATCTACGTGCACAAGTCCACCGGCCTAAAGTCCATATTATTAATCTTGATTAGTGAATTTAAAACATTTAAAATACTTTGAAAATACTGATTTTAGTCTTGATTAGCATGCAATTGGGTTGGGGGTCCTAGGGGTGCAAAGCGTTACCTCAACACGACGCGAAAGATACACCGGCGTCGGGTAGCGACGCCGGGGGTCGGAATAATAGAACGCGCTCCAAGTCCTGATTCCAATATAGTTTCCTCGCTGGAAAGTTCAGAGCATCAACCCGGGCGACGATTTCAGATTCCAAAGCTCGCACGTGCGACGACGGGCTACGACGTGCGACGACGTCGTACGCGGCAAGTCGTCGAAGAGAACACTCCTAGGTGGGGCCCACAGCAGTCCTAGGGGCCTTTGGGGGACCCACAATAACTCTGGAGAACTTGGGGGCCCACGGTGGCAAGCGATGCGACGGATGCGGGGTTGCGACGTTTGCTCTCGGTCGTACTCAGCCAAATGCGGGGATCTCCATCGGTCGCTGCGGGGGAACGGGCTGTGCAGCGCTTGGGGTCGGTGCGGTCGTCGGTCACAGCGGTCGCTGCGGGGGAATTCTTCGGTCAGACACTGCGGAAGCGGGCTGCAGCGCTGCGGGGGTTGCAACGGAGCGGGGAAGCGGCGATGCGGGGGAGCGCTTCGGTCGGTGCGGGCGGGAGCGTCGGTCGGTGCGGGGGTTGCAACGTTGCAGTTGCAACGTTGCGGAGCGGAGCGGAGGCGGGGCAATCTCTCGGTCAGACCGAGAGATGTCCTCGGTCGGAGCGGGGAGCGGGGGAGCGGTGCGGGCTAGGCTGGGTGCGGGCGGTGGCCTCGGTCAGACCGAGGGAACGGGGCGGAAATCTCCGGTCGTGCGCATGCGACGGCTGCGACGTTGCGACGAATCGTCGCAACGTCCAATTTTGGTTTTGGAAGAGGCTAGGGCTAATTTCTTTGGAAAATAGGTCTTGCTAGGGATTGCTTATATAGTATAGATGGGTTGACTTGGTCTAGGGCTAAATCTAATAGGATTAGAAGTTTAAAATAATTTAAAATTTGAAATTAACCTTCTCCAACTCATCCAAGGATTTGACTTGGTCCAAATGAGCTGGAAATTGGCTCAAAAATTCTTTAAAACGTTTAAAACTTAAATAAATTTTATTTGGCCGAATTTAACATAAAAATTAATTATTAAAAATAATATAAAACTTGTAAAAATTATAAAAGTGGTCAAATAAACTCCAAAAATTATAAAATAAATATCGTGGTGTTCGTGGCGACGAATGTGAGCTAACTAAGAAGACGGATCTCAAATTCGACGTCAGACGACGAAACTAAAAATAGAAACGTCTCCCGTCAAGAGTGAGAATCGTCACGTCTCATCGAGTAAGTTTAAATTGTGGGAAAACGACTCGAGACACGTCGTTCCAAATTAGTGCCACTATTTAATACTCTCAGAGACGTTCCCAACGGCATCTCACACGAAAGTGTTCACAAACACACAAAGTCTAAAACAAACACGTGCACGGCCAAAAGCACGTGCACGAACAACGCACAACGAAAAGTGGTCGTTACACCTACCCACCTTAAGATTCAACTACCCTCGGAACACTACACGCACTACCCTTACACAGCCGAAGTAAGGAGACCTCCATGGGCCACCAAATGTAACGCCCAGCTTCCCAGGATACCTGAGAAGTATGAATTTGTCCTAGGTTCTCCCAGAGCAGCAGGTGTTAAGAGGAAAGAAGGTAAAGAAAATACAATCGAGTCAGTAGGTCCACTGCGCATTAATGGGATAGTACATGTAATGTTTCCAAGAAATGTACACACATAACATAGAAAGAACACAGAAACCATGTAGAAACACTGAAAACAAGAACACTAACCCTTATATACAGTATCATCTATTATACATTATCACAGTTATTCATCTTATACAGTCACCATAACTCTTCCCAAACAACCCAAAAGTACATGGTCACTCACATTCATCTCGGTACCCAACCCACATCAACTCAACTCCTGCCACTCTAATTCCAACTCCAGCCACTCCTGCTGCCAACTCCAACACCAACACCTGAAAAATAAGGTCAATTGCAACATTATCTTGGCTATAGGATTATTTGGGTGTAAAACCAATCTCCACTAATTATTATGGTGAATTGGATTTTGATTTTATCTAGAGTCCCTTGGTGATAAGGGTTATGGAAAATCCTAGTCATGACTAGGTGGTTAGAAATCCTGGTGGTGATACTAGGTCATTGGAAATCCTAACGAGTGAAGTTAGGTAATTGTATTGCTAAGGCAGTAGTGGATTAAATCTCGAGCCGTGTTGGTCAGGGACTGGATGTAACCAAGTTGCGGAAAACCAGGATAAAATTGTTTGTCTCTCTGTGTGCTTTCTATGTTTGTCTTTCTTATTTATTCTGTGCAAAGGTATTCATTATTGTTAATATATTCTCATAGTAATTCCTTGTTAATATATTATTATTGCAAAGATTGCATTTTTATTGCGATGTGTAATCTCTCTATTGCTTGTAATTAATCTTTTTATTCTTTTAAGTTTATCGCGTTGATTAAGGACCAAGCTTAAATTACTCTACTTGGTTCATTAGGCAACATTGGAAGGGAAATCTGTTGTGTTCTAATAATCCAAGAAAAAGTTTTAACTTATACAACATTATTCAACCCCCTTCTAGTGTTGTTTTCCATCCACAGGATCCAACAAGGATCATTATAGAAACCAATCCAATAGGTTCCCCATGCCAAAAACTCAATTGGAGTTTTTGGACGTCCATCAGGCACCTGTTGAAGGCAAGACAGGCGACTGGTGGTTCACCAGGCGCCTGGCCATCCTTCAACATGCGACTGTTATGCACTAGCTCAAGTTAATTTTCTTGACTTCATACTTGAGACTTCATACTTGAGCATTTGGTACAGGAAACTGAAGTACAATTGACAGGCACATGTCATCCAACATGCGCCTGAACTTTTTTCTACAGTCGCCTGGTGCACGAAGTGCATAAGTTGTCATTTTTGAGCTCCAATCCTCCTTTGTGGCAGTCACCTGATGAAGCCTTGACAGGCGCCTGTATAGTGGTATATGCACCTGTGTAATCTTCTACAGCCGCATGTCCTGGTTCAGAATGTAGTCGTTACATTAGACGCCTCACTCTTTGCCTACATGCACCTGTCCAAGCAGTTTCGGCCAAAATCTAGCCGTTGCAAATTAGAGATTTTTTGGCTTTTGGCTTGGGTTTAATGGGTTATTTTGTCTTACTATAAATAGGGGTTGGCTTAGTTCAGCTAGAACTCTTGATCATTATTGATTATCTTTGAGAAACATCAAGCCACTCCTATTTCTCTCATTTCCCTCTGTTGAGCTTATTTCTATTCATGCATTGAAGCCTAGCTCTAGAGAAATACTCCAAGTGCAATCAAAGTTCATTTCAACACTTGTAGATCCTCTTACATGCATTGCATTCATCTTTGAGTAAGTTCATCTCATCAAGGCATAGGTAAGAGTCCTTTTATTTCATCTTTTTGATTGAAACCCTAACTCTCTTTATGAGAGTTAGCTTCTCCCTTTGTTGGAGTTTGAGTCCTTGTGTAGGACTAACCATTGTGTGGGGTTTGGTGAGTCCTTGTGTAGGACAAATCCCTTGTGTAGGGAGTTGTAGTCACTACCTTGTGTAGGATCATAGTGAATATTGGTGTGGCTGGATGTACCCAAGTTTGGGGAATCTGGGTAAAACCCTATGTGTTTGTGTTTGTGTTTGCTTAATTGGGTTGATTAATCTCCTCTTGCACTTATAATTCCGCATTTGCAAGTTTAATTTTTAATTGCAAAATTATTGCCATTACACTATTCACCCACCCCTCTAGTGTGTGTTGTTTAGTATTACAAGGTAGACGGTCCTTACAATTGGTATCAGAGCGAGGTTGAAGCATTCATACAACTATGGCATTCAATGCTTCATCATTGTCTCAAGTAGAAGGTGTATCAACCGTTCGACCCCTGCTCTTCAACAAAACAAACAAACCAAGTTGGAAGATCAAGATGATGATCTACTTGGAGGGTTAAGACCTATGGGACGTCACAAAGTCTCCTTTTGTGAAGCCTACTACACCCTCTGCTACAAGGACAAAGGTGAAGAAGAATTTGATTAAATACAATGTTTTGGCAATGAACGCATTCCATTGTGCCATTAACCAAAATGAGTTCAACCGCATCTCCATGTGCCAAACGACCAACGAGATTTGGCATACCTTAGAGATTACTTATGAAGGGACTTCAAATGTAAATAAATCTAAACAAAGTGTGTTTATATCTAAATATGAATTGTTTAAGATGCATGAAGGAGAGAGCATCTCTGACATGTTCACAAGGTTCACAGATATCGTGAATGCTTTGAAAGGACTTGGGAAGGTGATTTCTCAAGAGGATCGAGTGGAGATGATCGAGTGGAGAATATCCTTGATTCTCTTACACCTCAATGGGAGTCAAAGGCCAACAGTATTGTGGAGTCAAACGATATGACCAAATACACCATTAAGGAGTGCATTGGGAATCTCATGGCATATGAAGTAAAGCGTCAACATATGAAGGAGATTCAACCAACAAGCTTGAGAATCTAGAGAAGCTAAAGGAGATTGCATTCCATGCCGTGAAGGAGACAATAAAATGGAGACAGAAATTCCATCAAGAAGCCTCAAGTGAAGAAGATGGAAAGGATGAGGCTAGTGATGATGATATCATGGAACTTGCCAAGTAGCTCAAAGCGTTCTTAAAGGACAAGCAAGGTAAGTCTTCATCAAAGTTTTTCTCTAATGTTGTTTTTTGTGATTCAAACTCTTCGGAGCAGTTTTCCCAAGTGTCTCGGTCGAGCAGCAGGCTACTCGGTCGAGCAGCGTGAAGCTACTGGTAAACCAAGAAGGCAGAGAGCTGGGGAAGCTTTTTCCTCCAACTTGGGTGACTCCTTCTTGGTCGAGTAGGAGGCTACTCGACCGAGCAGCATGGAGAGTTTGTTTGCCCGAGCAGCCCGAGGGATTTTGGCTTGAAGAGGGATACTGACACTCGGGCCGAGTAGCTATTCTACTCGACCGAGTCGACTCGACTCCACCTAGGACGTGTCTGCTCGACCGAGCTCGACTGAGCAGACAGCCGACTCGGGCCGAGTCGGTGCGGGCCCATACGCGAGATGCACGGTTTTGATGCGGTTTTTCCCCATTGTTTTGGGTTGGTATTTTAACACATCTATTGTTTTAGATTAGGTTAAGCCTATATTGAGTTTTGCAAGCCTCCTTTGAGTTTTGGCGAGCCTCTTGCTACCCCATTGGAGATTGGAGAGAGTTTTAGGGTTTGGGTTCTTGAGAGAAAGGTTTGGTTTTTTTTTCTTCTCTTCCTCTTCCATTGATTTCTTCCTCTTGAGTGGATTCGTGAGGTCTTGTTCCGTTGACAAGTTATTACTCACGTATGAGGGAGCATTTTGTAAACCAAATTGTTTGGATATCTCTACTAGTGGAATCATCTCGGATTGGATTGCTGGACGTAGGTTGTTTACAATCGAACCAGGATAAATTCTCTTGTGTCTGCGATTGATGTATTTGTTGTTGTGATTCGTTTGCTACTTTCTATTGCAAGGTCATTTGGAAATTTTGTTGGGTCATTGGGATGAGATTTTTGCTACCCTAATATTCCTGATCAGTTTATTAGGGTTGGTTTCCGCATTGATCCCAAGGCGTTTCGGTTTCATACCCCCCAACAAGTGGTATCAGAGCTTGTGGTTTTATTGTAAAGGAAGTTAGTGGCAAAGAAAAGATGGTGTCATTGGCAACTTTGAACATTGAGAAGTTCACCTGTCATAATGATTTTCGGATTTGGCAGACGAAGGAGAAGAATGTTCTTAGGCAGACGGTGTGTTACCAGATCGTATTCGATGTCTCGAATATCGATAAGGAGGTGACTGCATCTGCTAGGGTGGAGATGGAGAGGAAGGCGTACAACACGATTCAGTTGTCATTATCAAATAATGTTTTGAGGAAAGTCCTAGATGAGGCGACGACATCTGATATGTGGAAGAAGCTTGAGGGACTCTATATGAAGAAATCATTCACGAGTCGCCTATATTTGCTTCAGTAGCTGTATACTCTCAAGATGAAGTCTCGTTCAGCGGTGAAGAATCGTATGGATGAATTGAATAGGATTGTGCTAGAGTTACGTGGTATTGATGTGAAGATTGAAGATGAGCAGCAAGCGGTTATCTTTTTGTGTTCATTGCCTGAAGAGTATAATCAGTTTGTTCAGTAGATGATGTACAACCGAACTACTCTCGCCGTGGAAGAGGTGAAGGCGGCACTTCACACTGAGAAACTATGTGGCAAGGTTCAAGGGTTGGGAAATTTTGATTGAATTTTGCGCATGAATGAGTTACTCGACGCTGTGCTCCCTTTTCTAGAGTCCGCTGCCCAAGCCGCAGCAGAAGCGGAAAAAGTGGTAATTCCTTCCCCTGAAATAAGCCAAGGGGAATTGTTGGGGGATTCATCCAATCCGCCACAGGCTCCTGCTCCGCCAGCGGTTGGAACCTCAGCGGGGGGGCGAGGAGACCCCTTTTCAAATCGTCCGCAATGAGAGTTTCGAATGCTCTCTGCACGGACGAATAAGAAAACTTGAAGAGGAGGATTGTTTCTTCCTTTTAGATCTGAAAGAGATCATGTGAGTAACCGCGAGGAGGCATTGTATGTAAGGGATCGACAGGAAAGGAGAGGAGGCTTCAGGAAGAATAATGACCGCTCCAAGTCGAGACACTCGTAGGATAGGTTTGCAAACATCACATGCTACTATTGACATAAGAAGGGTCATTATTCGAATCATTGTCCAATCAAGAATAGGAAGAAAGGAAAGGACACCGAGAAGGATTCCGGTTCGGTATCTTTAGGGATTAATGGTGAGCAGGTCCATGATGAAGGTAGAGATACCGAGATTTTTGCTGCGGGGATTGCAGGTGATGCCAGTATGGCATGGCTCATGGATAGTGGATGCTCGTATCATGTGACTCCTCATAGGAGTTAGTTCGCGACATACCGTTCCAAGCAAGATGGAGGCTCAATCCTCATGGGAAACAATGCAATGTGTAGAACTGCGGGTATTGGAACCGTTCGGATAAAGATGCATGATGGCATAGTGCATGCACTTGCCGATGTGAGGCATGTCCCAGATTTGCGAAAGAGCCTAATATCCATAGGCGTGTTGGACAATGCCGGATGTAAGTCGGTCTTTGAGAAAGACCAACTTCGAGTTTCGAAAGGAGCTATGGTTGTAATGAAGGGAAAGAAGGTTGGAAACTTATATGCCCGTCAAGGTACCACAGTGGAAGGTGAAGTAGAAGTAAGCACTACGAGCGCAGTTTTCGGAGATTCGGCCAAGTTATGACATTATCGTTTGGGTCATCCGTGTGACAAAACGCTTGATGTACTCCGAAGGAGAATGTTGATTGAAGCCTTGAATGAGAGTGTAGAGTTCTACGAATCCTGTGTGTACAGTAAGAAGACAAATCTGCAGTTTAACATGGGGAAGCATACTAGAAAAGTACCACTTGACTATGTACACACCGATGTGTGGGGACCGTACCCAATGCCGTCAAGAGGGGGAGCTAAGTATATTGTCTTGTTTATTGTTGACTACGCTCGCAAAGTCTGGATGTACTTGATGAAGTCAAAGGACCAGACTTTTGATATGTTTCGAGAGTGGAAAACCATGGTGGAGAAGCAAACCGGAAGGCACGTGAAGGTGCTTAGATCTGACAATGTAGGTGAGTTTACCTCGAGGGAGTTTAGAAATTTCTGCAAACTCCATGGAATCTGCAGACACTTTAGCACACTCGATGATCAGCAGTCGAATGGTGTGGTGAAGCAGATGAATAGAACATTGTTGGAGAGAGTGCGGTGTTTGAGGCACTCAGCTAGTTTGGGGAAGGAATTCTGCGGAGAGATACTCTCGACTGTTGTGCACATTATGAACAGAGTTCCTTCAGTAGGATTGGCTACAAGATCCCTGAGGAGATGTGGAGTGGCGAAGCTGGTGATTACTCGTATTTGCATATTGTGGGTTGCCTGGCATACATACACGAGAGGGGTGACAAGTTGGATCCAAGAGCAAAGAAGTGTGTCTTTTTTGGATATGGCCACGGCGTCAAGGGATATCATTTGTGGGATCCAGAGGGTCAGAAAGCGATAGTGAGCCGACATGTCACTTTTGATGAGGACGCAATGCTCAGGGCGGAGCATTCTCATTTAAAAGATGACACGTCCGTAGAGGAGATTTCATCAGAAAGAGTTGATCTTCCGGTCCAGCCCACTCAGCGACCAGGCAAAGAGTTGATGATCGATGCTCCTGTGGAGGGAGATGATGAGGTCCATGCTGAGGTCCATGTGCAGACACCCGGTACATCTCAGGTACATGTTGAAACCTATGCAGGTGATGATGGAACACGGAGATCGAATAGGGTGAAGAAAGCGCCAGAATGATTGGGAGCATGGGATTATGCAGGTTATTCTTTCGATGATATGGCGCCTTATGCACTCAACCTAGAGCACAAGGAGCCATCGACATATGGTGGAGCCATAGTCTCGGGAGATACTGCTCAGTGGCAAGGAGCTATGGAGGAGGAGATGGAATCCCTTCACTGGAATGACACTTGGGATTTGGTGCCGTTACCTAGCGAGAAGCGTGCTATTGGTTGTCATTGGATATACAAGGTCAAAGAATGTTCAACTCAAGATGGAAACAATGTCAGGTACAAGGCAAGGTTGGTTGCCAAGGGATTTGCACAACATAAGGGTGAAGACTACAACGAGATATTTTCATCGATTATGTGTCACACGTCCATTCTTATGTTATTAGCGCTAGTTGCTAGCATGGACATGGACATGGAGTTGGAGCAACTCGATGTGAAGACCACTTTTTTGTATGGAGACCTTGATGAGGAAATCTATATGCAGCAGCCTGAGGGGTTCAGAGTTGAAGAAAAATAGACCTAGGTGTGCAGATTGAAGAAATCGTTGTACGGGTTGAAGCTGTCACCTAGGCAATGGTACAAACGATTCGATAGCTTCATGATGGGAGTAGGCTTCGAGAGGAACATCAAGGATCAATGTGTGTATGTTCGCACACTTGAGAATGGCTTGAGGATTTATTTGTTGCTCTATGTGGATGACATACTAATTGCTTCTAATAGCATGTCAGAGGTGAAGAAGCTGAAGGAGAAGCTAGGGCAAGAATTCGACAAGAAGGATTTGGGGCCCGCTAAGAAGATTCTTGGAATGGAGATTGTTCGAGATCGGAAGAAGCATGAGCTTAGATTTTCACAGAAGGGGTATATTCAGAAGGTACCAGCCCGGTTGGGATGGATAGTGCAAAGCCCATGATAACACCTTTGGGAGCTCATTTTCAGCTGTCAGCGAGTCAGTCGCCAAGCACCGATGAGGAGATGACTTACATGTCTCAGGTGTCATATGCAAGTGCAATAGGAAGCTTGATGTATGCGATGGTTTGCATGTATCCAGCTATTGCACAGGCCGTGGGAGTGGTTAGCAGGTATATGGCTAATCCTGGCAAGGAGCATTGGTAGGCCATCAAGTGGATTTTGAGATAAATGCGAGGCACAGCGAGAGTCGGGATCCTCTATAGGGGAGGAGACGGAAAGGTGCTGACATATGACTGCGACAGCGACTACGCAGGTGATAGAGACAGGCGGCGATCTACCACGTGGTATGTGTTCAGTTTGGGCACTGCCGTGGTATCGTGGAGTTCGGTCTTACAGTCTGTGGTTGCGCTATCGACCACAGAGGCCAAGTTGATTACATCGGTGGAAGCTACGAAGGAGGCCAAGTATTTGAAGAGTCTACTAAGAAATTTGGGGGTGTCGCAAATTTTATCACATGTGCATTGTGACAGCCAGAGTGCCATTCATCTAGCAAAGCACCAGGCATACAGTTCGAGGACGAAGCATATTGAGATACGTGATTCCTTTCTTGAGTTGGAGAAGAAGGAGATAGAGCTTCAGAAGATCTCAACTGATTTCAACCCCACAGACATGTTTACCAAGCCAGTTCCCGCCGTCAAGCTCCAGGTTTGCATGGAGCTGATTTATTTGTTGGCTTAGGTAGCGCCGGAGGGAGCACTTTTCGAGACAATGGTAATTCTAGAGAGAGGGTCAGGCACTTAGCGTGGAGCAGCTGGAGTCATTGGTGAGGAGATTTGAATCAATGTAGAGTGTTTTTTTTGTGACTCAAACTCATCGAAGCAGTTTTCCCAGGTGACTCGATCGAGCAGCAGGCTACTCAGTCGAGCAGCGTGAAGCTACTGATAGAACGAGCAGGCAGAGAGCTGGAGTAGTGTTTCCCTCCGTCTCGGGTGAGTCCTACTCGGTCGAGTAGGAGGCTACTCGGTCGAGCACGAAGCTACTCGACCGAGTAGCATGGAGAGTTTGTTTACCCGAGCAGCCCAAGGGATTTTGGCTTAAAGAGGGGTACTGACACTCAGGTCGAGTAGCTATGCTACTCAACCGAGTTGACTCGACTCTACCTAGGGCGTGTCCGATCGACCGATCTCGACCGAGCAGATAGCCGACTCGAGCCGAGTCAGCGCGTGCCCATGCGCGAGATGCATGGTTTTGATGCGGGTTTCCCCCATTGTTTTGGGTTGGTATTTAACCTATCTATTGTTTTAGATTAGGTTAAGCCTCTATTGAGTTTTGCAAGACTCCTTTGAGTTTTGGCAAGCCTCTTGCTACCCCATTAGAAATTGGAGAGAGTTTTAGGGTTTGTGTTCTTGAGAGAAAAGTTTGGTTTTTCCTTCCTTCTTCTTCCATTGATTTCTTCCTCTTGAGTGGATTCGTGAGGGCATGTTCCGTTGACAAGTTATTACTCACACGTGAGGGAGCGTTTTGTAACCCTAATTGTTTGGATCTCTCTACGAGTGGAATCTTCTCGGATTGGATTGCTGGACGTATGTTGTTTACAACCGAACCAGGGTAAATTCTCTTATGTCTGCGATTGATTTATTCGTTGTTGTGATTCGTTTTCCATTTACTATTGCAAGGTCATTTGGAAATTTTGTTGGGTCATTGGGATTAGATTTTTGCTAGCCCAATATTCCTGATCAGTTTATTAGGGTTGGTTTTCGCATTGATCCCAAGGCGTTTCAGTTTCACACCCCCAACATCCAATTCTAACAAGACTCCTACTTGTTTCAATTATAGATGTAAAGGTCATCGTTCTACCGAATGTCCATCCAAACCCTCCAAAGAATCTTACAAAAGGAACATGAAGAAATTTTGGAAAGGGGAGTCCAAACACAAGAACAAGAAGAAGGGTCTTGTTGGCACGTTTGATCACTTAAGTGAGGACTCATAAAATGATAAAGAAGCAGATCACAAGGACAAAGCTCACGTGCTTCTCGGCATTCGATGATCTCTCTTCAAGCTCAAGCGATGAAGATGTGGTGGCTTGGCTCAACCCCAATAAAGAAGTGTGCTTCATAGAAAATGGGGAAGATTCTTCATCAAGTTTTAGAAAGGAGGAGTGCGAAAATGAGGATGAAGAAGATGAGGATGAGCCAAAGCTATCATATAAGGAGCTTGAATATTGCAACGAGGAGCTCTACAAAGGGGTAAGTAAATTCATCAACGCTTACTCTAAATTAAAAGCTAAATTTGTTGATGCTAAGAGTAGGTTGATGAATTAGAATCTACTAGTGTAAATAATAATGCTTTGCATATTTGTGACACTAGTGAGAGAGACATACTTCTCTCTCAAGTTAAAGATTTGAGCATTTCAAATAAAAAATTGGTAGCTCAAAATCTGATCTTAGAGTCTCGCATTCAACAACTAACTTTGAAATGCGAAGAGTAATCCCAAAACCTCATAAGCTTTGTACATTCTAGGGATTCACTCCACGATTTGTTGGAAAAACAACATCCGACAAATCATAGAGGAGGATTGGGTTATATTCCAAATGTGGTACCCAAACCCATCTCTATTTCTTCTTTTAGTGCAAAATCAAGACTTATTGCTAAAGCACCTAAAAAGAACCACCATGCATTCTTGTACAACAATAACCATAACAAGAAGCATGTAAATCACAAGGTGATGAGGGAGAATGAAAATTCTTCATTTTTTGCTAAGAAGTAAGCCCCTCACTTTATGCATGCCAAGAAACATTCTTCTGCACCTAAGCATGCTATATCCACCCCTCTTGCAAAGACAAAACCATTGCTTAGGAAATCCTTAAGTCTTTGGATTCCCACTAGGGTTAGTGTGCAAGAGAGAGATAGTTATATCAACTCTTTAGTTTGGGATGTGATCACCTCTTGCGATTATATTAGGAAATCAAACTATTCTTGGGTTTGGTTCCCTAATGTATAGGTCTCTCACACTTGTGCATATTGCATGGGTATCATGCTTATATTTCTACATCATAGCATACACATTGATTGTGTGTGATTTTGCATGCTTTTAAAAATATTTTCAAACTATTTCTTTTCATGAAAATAGGACCTTGGGGATTTCATTATCATACATGCATTTGTTAATTCATGTGCATGACAATGAGGGAGTTAGGATCTTATGCATGTTTAAAATTATTTTAAAATATATTTTGACTCTAATTTTGGGTTATTTTTTAGATCATTATCTACAATTGGTTATTGTGGTCTCAAACTCAACCCATTGATGTTACCAACATTGTATATGCTATATTTTCTCTTGGCAATGCCATTTGTATCAATGCTTGATCTTTCTATATCAATGCAATGATACAATTTTGGCTCATGACTCCAATTAATTTTTATTAGATCATAGAAGTCAACATTTTGACATTTTCTATGATCTAGGGGGAGCATGAGATAGTGATTGATACTCACTTAAGATTACATATTAGGTTTCAAACATCTCTTAATCTCTTGCATTTTATCACATTTTTAAAGAGAATCATTGACAAGAGTTATTTCTTGTATGTTGTATTTACCTTTTTGACAATGACAAGGGGGATAGAGATATGGATTATGTAAGTTATATGGGGAGAGATATGGTTTATGCAATCTTGCCTATTATATTTCATAATTGATTTGAAGGCTTTATTGGTTTATTATTTATAATTGGTGCATAACAGTTGTGGGAGCTCATTAGCATTGTGCTTTAGTTATTTATCGTTTACATAATGTGTGTCATCATCAAAAAGGGGGAGAATGTTAGGTATTGGCTTTTTAGACCAATATAGTTTTGATGATGATTACACCATTATGTTATTGCTAATGACTCTCAACGTTTTAGTCTCATGTTTAACAATTGAAGAATAGCATTTTGGAGGCTAAAAGCTTGGTGAAAGGATGGACATCAAGAGGAGCATTGCATAGTTAGGAGCTTGATGAAAGAAAGCTCATCAAGAGGTGCCAAAGCTTGGAAGATGTTGGGGAGAATCAAGGCTACTCTAGCTTGAAGAGTAATGCACTTAGAAGTAAATGAATGCAATCCGTGTAATATTTACATTTATGTCTTTTACTTCTTTGTGTGAGTTAAGTTGCCTTGATTAGATGGTGATACTCATTCAGGCATATTCATAAACCATCTTAGTGTACCGTAGGATCATTATAGAAACCAATCTAATAGGTTACCCATGCCATAAACTCAATTGGAGTTTTTGGACTTCCATCAGGCACCGGTGGAAGGCATAACATGCGGCTGTTATGCACTAGCTCAAGTCCATTTTCTTAACTTCACACTTGAGCATTTGGTATAGGCAACTAAAGTACAATTGACAGGCACCTGTCATCCAATAGGCGCCAGAACTTTGTTCTACAGTCGTCGGGTGCACAAAGTACATTAGTGATCGCTCCTTATTTTACACCTTTTTCTGCATGTTTTCATGTCGTTTCGATCGCCCATATTGTGTTTTTCACGATTATTCGACGATATCGCGTTGATTTTCATTATTTCTTGTTTTTGTCGATTTCAGGAAATATGGAGCGATCTGGAGCGTAAATGAGATCAAGGGACTTTCATGCGCACCGGAGCACCGCCCACGGCCTTATTAAGGAGCAAGCAGCTCTAGATGATGACCAGAAGAGGAAGAAGTTCGATAGAATCGACGAGGAGGCGAGGAGGAGAAGAAAGAGCACCAGAAGCAGCTCACTCAGCCGACCAGGCAGTTCACTCGGCCGAGTGAAGGAACGTGTTCGGCCAAGTACAACGGATTCGGGAGCACATTAAGTCGAAGTCCACTCGGGCAAGTGAAATATCTCACTCGGCCGAGTGAAGAAGTCCACTCGCCTGAGTGTGACAAGGTTTTTCTCCTGAGATCTCAGCCGACTTACTGGAATTTGAAGAAGACTCACTCGGTCGAGTGAGAAAGCCCACTCGACCGAGTGAGAAAGTCCACTCGCCCGAGTAGCACAGGGTGACAGACCCCCGAAACCCCAACTTCTCTGTTTTTTCTTGGGTCCGTCACTCGGCCGAGTGATATGTTCCACTCGACCGAGTAGCGCAATCCGACTGTATCGTGAATTAGGGTTCTGGGCTGTGCCAGGGGCAAATCTGTTAGAAATTTCTGGATGATTTTGACTTGTATTTAAGGCTAGTTTTATTCCTAGTTTTAGGAGAGACAAAATATTAGTTTTGACGGCTATTCTAATTGTAATTCTCAGCTGGAGATCAAAGACTCGCAATTTGGTTTGTTCTTTCTATCAAAATTTCTAGTTTTTGTGAATTATTTTCTCTCAACCATGAATTGCTCTATGATCTTATTCGTTATTTCTGTGATTGCTATGATTAATTGTGAGTAGTTTCGTCGTTCTAGGACATGGGGATGAACCCTATGGATCCGATCATAGAATTGTGATGAATGAATTGAATTGTTGCTAGGATTTATAGACGGTTAGGTTGTGATTGATTTACTACGAGTAGCTAGGAATTTCAATTGATTGGGGTTTGCAAGAGATTGGATTTCAATCGATGGGAAGGCCTAGATATTCGATTTAGGTTTATAATCGAGATTCTCTAGACTTGGTTTGCAAGAGATTGGACCAAAGCTAGGATTTTTATTATAAATCTATACTCATATTCGTTTGCAAGAGATTGGACGAATACGAACTATCATAACCTAGGTCGCAACTCGAGTTTGCATGAGAGTGGGCTCGAGGTGTAATTGGACGATGACATCGATCTTCATGCTATTGGCTTGGTTAGGGTTTGCACGAGAGTGGGCCCTAATTTAGGTTGCTATAGACCGGCAATAGCACGAGAGCGTGAGCTTGGTTCTATATTCAGTTACGACTAGTTCAGCTCAATTCAAGCCTTGCAACATTAAGATTCACGATTCACAAGGATAAATGACGATTCGTAGTGGGGATTCCCTAGCCCCTGGCGCTTTTATTATATAGAATTCCATTTGTTAATTGAACGACAGTGACATTATTATCCAAACCATTCCACTCAACCATCAATAGCTAGGTGATTAAGATAGAGTACTGTCAATTGTCCTCCCTGTGTTTATACCCGCTCGCTACTTCACCGTGCGCTTGCAGTAAGACTACAGTCGTTTTTCGGGTGTATATCCGGGCGCGATCAAGTTTTTTTGGCGTCGTTTCCGGGGAGGCAACGGTATTTTATTTTGCTCACCCAGCTATATCTCATCTTCTATGTTTCTTTTATTTTTATTTTTATATTGAGCTGTAATTGACGTGCTCTTCCAGGTTTTCCAATAGAATTTTAAACATGTAACATGGGAGACACGATGATGAGAACAGACTCTAGCCAGCAATATGATGACACCTTTGCGCCTCTTCTGAAAGAACTTATGGATGAGGTCCAATCTACAGGGGCTTTGGATATCGACATAGAGGACCCCATTGAACAGCTCTTCGCCAGCTTTGTAATTGATCAAATTTCTCCAGAAGGGACTATCGAGGGCAACATTAGAGTCGATGTAAAGGACGATAATTTATACTTCGAAGTTAGCAAGACACCTCAGCCCGGAATAAGGGAAGGTAGCGAAGCATGCAATGGAGAGGTCTGTACTTTTGAAGAGTCCATTTGGCATGCTGAGATTCAGGAAGTACACTTGACCATCCTCTCTTCAACATTTATAAACGCACTGACCTATCTCTTGATTTCAGGAGTGAACCTGAGGAAAATGGTAGTCCCGCCAACATCAGAGTAGAGTTGTGCAGCATCCACTCCGATGCACCTTCCTCGCCGAAAAGCGAATCTGAGCTGGCATACGAGAGCCAACTCTCCGAGGGGGAACTGAGCACGGATGTGACAGAAGACGCCATGCTTTCAAGGAAGAGGAGGTAGGGGTACATCGCCCCCTGAGGTAGAACTGAAACAATTACCTCCTAACTTAAGGTATGCTTTCTTGGAGGATAAATTTACATATCCGGTGATTGTTAATGCCAACCTCAACCACCACCAGCTTGAGAGACTTTTAGATGTCCTTAGGAGCCATAAGGATGTCCTCGGCTACACCATCTCTGACCTCATGGGTATAAGCTCTAGACTTTGTATGCACAGGATCCTCCTAGAAAACACTGAAGCCACCTCCATAGAGCCTCAAAGGTGGTTAAATCCTAACATGAAGGAGGTAGTTAAGAAGGAGATCCTTAAACTGCTTGAAGCCGATATCATTTATCCTATTTCTGACAGTAGATGGGTTAGCCATGTTCATGTCGTCCCTAAAAGGGGGGATGACCGTCATAAAAAATGATAAGGGAGAGCCTATATCCACACGCACCATCACAGGATGGCGGATGTGTATTGATTATAGGAAATTGAATAAAGCCACCCGTAAAGATTATTACCCATTGCCCTTTATTGACCAAATGTTAAAACGCTTCGCTAAACATAAATTCTTTTGCTATTTGGATGGGTATTTGGGATTCTTTCAGATTCCCTTACATGAAGATGACCAAGAAAAGACTACTTTTACGTGCCCTTATGGAACATATGCTTTCCGTAGAATGCCCTTCGGACTTTGTAATTCCCCAGCCACCTTTCAAAGGTGCATAACGTACATCTTTCTGATTATATTGAAAACATCATGGAAGTCTTCATGGACGATTTTCTGTCTACGGTAGCGAGTTTGACTCATATTTGGCCAATCTTACTAAAGTCCTTAAAAGATGCCAACAAAATAATCTTACTCTTAACTGGGAGAAATGCCATTTAATGGTCACTGAGGGGATAGTTCTTGGGCATCTTGTCTCATCCAGAAGGATCGAGGTTGATAAGGCGAAAATTGAGGTAATCGAAAAACTTCCCCCTCCTATTAATTTCAAGGGCATTAGGGGATTTCTTGGTCATGCGGGATTTTACCGCCACTTTATCAAAGACTTTGCCCTAATTGCCCGCCCTCTTACTTCTTTACTCGCTAAAGATGCTCCATTTTGTTGAGTATTGGACTCCCCAGATTTGGTTTTGGATGATGAGCAAACATAAATATATCATGAACTAACAATTTGTGAGCGCAGTTATGGAGATCGTCGCCAAATTCATGTGAATATCCAAAGCGACGTCTCAAGACTTCTCAAAGCGCGTGATCGCAATGCCTAAATCTTCGTTGAAGCTTTTGGACCTTTTTGGAGGTCATGAAGATTTGATCGAAGCTCTCGAAGACCGTTCCTTAAGGTTTTATTTATAGTCTTTTAGTTTCGTTCTATAGAATGTTAAGCCTTGAGTTTATCTTACATTTATATCTTCATATCGCTCCTATCTTAGCGCTAGGATCTTAGTAGAAGTCCATTCTAACTTTCCCGAAGCATCGCGCTTCGATTCGGACTTCTTGTGCATGTTAGTTGGTTCAAGAAGAAGAACTGACCGACTAGATGGTGATCTAGTCGGTCGGCAAAGCTTCTTGGACCGACTAGTTTCAGTCTGTCTTTTCTTGCTCAGTACTGTTTACAGTTAGTCGGTCTACGTTGATTCACCGACCGACTAGTTTGTGAACTAGTCGGTCAGTGATGCTTCTTTGACCGACTAGTTGAGCTTTACTGTACATGCCAATTTTCTCCTGAGCTACTGTTTATCGTTAGTCGGTCTAAGAACGTTTGGTAACCGACTAGTTGATAATCTAGTCGGTCAACATTTGTTCTTGGACCGACTAACTCAATTTGTATTCAGACTATTTGTTTTTGAATCTTAGTCGGTCTAAGTTCACTGACCGACCGACTAGTTGTGAAACTAGTCGGTCAGACAGTCTTCTTGGATCGACTAGATTTCTAGGTCTGAAATTCAATCTGTTCTCTGTTCACCTCGTAGTCGGTTCATGTTGTTTCACCGACCGACTAGTTGATGAACTAGTCGGTCAGTGGTTGTTCTTTGACCGACTAGTCTGCTTCAGATTTAGTTCCGTTGGAGATTTGAAAGCGGCGTTTCTCTCTCTCTTTTCCCTTGATCCTTTAAATACCTGGAGGGGTTATTTCATAGGATCTAAGGCTGCTATTTCCAGAGTTCTATTGATTCAAAGAGAAGCTTTCAACTCTCATCTTCAAGCTCTCCCATTCTCAAGAATCTCTCCCTCACTCTTATTCCTCAAGAGAGATTCATTGGTTGTGAGCCTTCCAAGCCAATGGCTTGATTCTAGGTCATCATCTCATCCCTAGGCTTCCATTGCTGGTCATCTTCTTGAAGCTAGGGTTTGGTGACTCTTCCTCTATCAAAATCCTCTTTGCCCTAATTTGGTAAGAATACTCAAGGCATAGGTATTTTGTTGGTAAGCATTTCATTTCATTTACATTTGTTATTTGAATTGTATATTCTCGGTTGTGAGAGTTTGCGTGATCCCGGTTTGTGGGATTCACAGACATCGTTTGTAGTTAATTTGCACTTGCGAGGTTTTCGCAAGTGGGCATATTGGAAATCTTGAGTTAGGGTTTCTAACTCAAGTATCCGGAGGGGATCCGGGTGGTTGGGACGTAGGATCACCGGGAACAAGTCGGGGAGACTTGGGTGGATCCGAACCCATTAAACCATTTGTTTGCGTTTGCATTTATTCTTGTTGATCGTTGTTATTCCGCATTGTTGTTTGTTAATTGCACGATAATTAGGAATAACTCTCCCTATTATTTAAAAGTACTATTCACCCCCCCCCCCTCTAGTACATGTACAGTAGCTATACAGGGCACTACAATTGGTATCAGAGCCAAGGTTCAAAGCTACACATAGCCAAAGTTCAAAGCTATGACGAACAACGACTACAACGTCTTCAAGAACCGCGATGGAGCTTCTTCAGTTATGGAAGGACTATCCTCAGTCAGGCCTCCACACTTCAACTGTACCAACTACGGGTACTGGAAATGCCGGATGCAAATTTTCCTCCGGAGCGCTTCACTATGGAGAGCCACCATGACGAAGTATGTCGAGCCTTCCGAGGAAGATTTCGCGAAGTGGACTCCCGTGGAGGTCACCGCGGAAGTAGCCAATGCCAAGGCAATGAATGCCTTGAATTGTGCGTTGGAGCCCGAGGACTTCAACAAGATATGCACATGTAAGAGTGCATATCAAATATGGAACCAACTCCTCATATTGCACGAAGGATCGAGTACGGTAAAAGATTCTAAACTCGTCGTTGCTAATAAAGAATTTGAGTTGTTTCATATGGAGCAGGGCGAAACCATGAAGGAATATTACGCTCGCTTCGTGGATATATCAAACGACTTGGAAGCTCTTGGGAAGGTCTATACCCAAAAGGAGAAAGTCGCGAAGATTATCGATGGTCTTCCATCATATTGGGAAAAGCGTACCTTCGCCATCGAGGAAGGTAACGACATGAATAAATATACCGTCATACAACTAATGGGTACCTTGTTGTCTTACGAGGTACGTAAGGATAGTAAGATCCGAATGAAGGAAAAGATGAAAGCATACTTGAAGCAAGATGAGCCAAAGAAAAAGGCGATTGCCTTCAAGGCCGCTCCATCTACCGATGTTGAAGAATCGGAAGACGAATTGGACATGGAATCCATTGCCCGTATGGCAAGGAAGTTCGATCGATTCCTCCGAGAAGGTATATCTTTGAATAAATCTAAAGTTAGTTCGACTAATGCTTCTACTCCCGTGTGTTATAAATGCAACAAGCCAGAACACATCAAACCGGATTGTCCTCTCTACAAACACAAGGAGAAGGGAAAAGCATCGAAGTACGACAAGTCGAGAAAGTACAAGAAAGGACTTGTTGGCACATTCACTGAATCCAAGGAGGATTCCTCAAGTGGAGAGTCGGATGTTGGACCTGTGGAGAAAGCAAAACTTTGCTTCATGGCTAATGAGGCAAAAGATCGAAAGTCCTCATTCGATGATAGCGAGGATGAAAGCGAGGATGGTAGCGAGGATGAAAGCGGAGAATCTACTATTGATGAAATGAGGTTAGCAAACCAAGAAATTTGGTCTAAATTTACTAAATTAGTAGATAGATATAATAAGACCAAAGATGAACTTGTTAGCCTCCAAACCTCTCCTAAGTCTACCATCACCAACAATGACACCATTGTTGAGACACTCGCCAATGAGAAAGCAAGTTTGCTTACTCATAATGGCATGTTGAGAAATGAGGTGAAGTCCCTCAAATCTCAACTTGAGCATGTTCTTGTTGAGGATTCGGATGAACATGTGATAGCGGATTTGACGTCTCAAAACTCAACTTTGAGTATTGAGAATAAGTGTAACGACAGGTGTTTGTAATAAATATACTTTATCTGATTAATGTTGAATTTCTCCTCCTTGTATGTTTTTCTCGATTAAATCCTCATATTTTAGCTTAATAACGCCGTAATTCTAGGGTTAGGACGATCCTAGAAGCCATAGAATCTTTCCCGAAGCTTCGCGCTTCGTTTCGGCACTTCTGGTGCATCTTAGCTGATTCACGAAGGAGAACCAACCGACTAGCATGAGATCTAGTCGGTCGGCAATCCTTCATGGACCGACTAGTTCAACATATTAAAAATAGCTGAGTTACTGTCTATCGTTAGTCGGTCTAAGTTCAACCTTCGACCGACTAGTTCTCAAACTAGTCGGTCAAGCATTGTACTCAGACCGACTAATTCTGAGTTTCACTGAATAGTAGAGTTACTGTTTGTCGTTAGTCGGTCTAAGAACAATTTCCGACCGACTAGGTTGCAAACTAGTCGGTCAGCTGTTGTTCTTCAACCGACTAGTTCTTGTACAGTCCTTTCTACAGTAGTTACTGTAAATTTTTAGTCGGTTAAGAGTTGCTCTTCAACCGACTAGTTCTAATTCTTATCTTTTAGCTTTTGGTTGCCTTTTAGTCGGTCAACGTTGGTCGACCGACCGACTAGTTCTTAAACTAGTCGGTCACCAGTTGAGCTCTGACCGACTAAAGTAGTCGACCTGTACCAGACCCTATTCTCGGTCTGTCATTTAGTCGGTCTACGTTAGGTGACCGACCGACTAGTTCTTAAACTAGTCGGTCAACCACTCTTCTTTGACCGACTAGTTGACCCCGAAACCCTAGATCTGTTTTTAGCCGCCGTTCTTATTTCTATTTAATCCGTCGTTCCTTCATTTTTCATTCATTTCTTTCTGAGCTAAGATCATTCACAAATCATCCCTAATCTTCCCCAAAACATTTCTTTCACCCTCGGAGGTTATTTCTCACCGTATCTTGCGCCGGACACCGATCTAGGTCACCGAGATCCCGTTTTCGGCCATAGTTTCCCGGGATCGTTCTTCGTCACCAAATCAAGATTCGTTTTGGTGTCTTCCATCTGCTGCTCTACGGTTAGTAATCTTAATCTTGTAATCTCTATTAACCCACACCGTAAACTAGAAACCCTAATTAAAAATGGATTATTAGATATAGGATTTCAATGCAAATGATTTAGAATTTCCGTCTAATCCTTATTCTTACCATAAACAGTGAATTCATCTACCGTAGGACATCGTTCTCGTTACTCACGTCGATCAACAATTCGGTACCAGGCAAGTGAAACTTGCCAACACCTCTTAGGGCCATGTTTTGGGCCAATTCTTTGTACTAGCGTGAAAGAGACTAGATCGTGAAATGATAGCGATCTAGGCGCAACTTTGAGATCTAGCTTGACAACGAAGCTAGATCCGACACCTTGACATATCATTCATGCATTGATAATTGCCATGTTTGAATTCCTTTAACTGTACGCACTTGAATTGTTAACTGCCATGCATTGCATCTTACATGTCATCCTAGTTAAACTTGCATCGTAGCACACGCTACACTACATGTACAAAATCCATTTTTCCGTGTTACCGGCTAGGCACCCGTTATGCGGGCATAACCCTACGCCATCCGTGTTAAAAACACTTCCTGGCTCGTGATCCAGAAGCGAGCATTCCGTGTTCGGGGGTAATGCCCTGGCTCAACACACGTGGAGGGGTAGGGATAAACGATCACTTGAGCGTAAGAGTTGGCCCGTACAGCCACTCTAGCCAAAGGGCGGAATCTCTGTGCACGACGTGATTACAATTCCAGTACTTGTCTTTTACTTGTTACTTGCCATGCCATGTTACTTGCCATGCCATGCTATTTGCCATGCTATACCATGTCATACTTTACTTTAGAACTGTTAGGTTGCTTCCTTTTTATAGTTTCCTTGCACAAGTCTCTTTAGACTTGCTGACATGTGCCCCTTCTCTTTGGGTGACGCATGTTAGTTGCTGAGCCAGAGACAGTTGCGGAGGGTGACGAGTTCGTGGAGTTCGTGCCCGAACCTGTTGGTGACGTGGAGTACGAAGATACCGGTGATCAATCTTAGAGATCTTCCGTACTTTTCTTTGTTAGCTGTGGTTGTCGGTGAGTAGCACCGTTTTGTTAGTTTCTTTTGGCCATGCTGGGCCTTGTACTTTTGACTCTTTTGTTGCCTGGTGGCATTTCTGGTTGTGGATTTTTGTTGGATTATGAGTTGGAATAATGTTATATTATTGTCTCTCTTTTCCTATCATTATTATTGTCGTTCTGAGTCACATTACAGGGACCTGCTACTTCCTTTTATTTGACGCTTATCAGACTTACGGCTTTGCAGCTTCAAGTCCGTGCGGACCTTCTCACGCTTCGCCTCCATGTTTTTGGGAAGCGGGGCGTGACAGGTTTCTTTGGTGGCCCATGCAGGTCCCGTTTTTCTGTAACTGTGACTTAATCAGAATAACAATAAGAATTATAGAAAGTCCAATAAACAAAATTCAACACCGTGCCTTAGGCAAAGAGTCTGATTTGTTTCGTTTTCCTATGTCAATAGATGGCTGGGAGACGGAATACCCGTGCTGGTGGTGGTGTGCCCCCTCGCGACCAGGAGCCGGACCGAGAGCCCACCACCGGGGAGATGATGAGGATGATGCATCAGATGATGCAGGTGCAGCAAGGAATTCTGCAGACTGTCCGGAATGTTCCGCCTGCTCGTGCAGCGCCGGTTGTCCAGGCTGCTCCTCGCTTCGAGCCCGGAGCGAAGCAATTTCGGGAGCTGGGTCCCGCTTACTTCGATGGGACCGAGGGACCCCTGGCTGCAGATGAGTGGACCAGGAATATGGAAGATAATCTGAAGATGTCGAAGGTCGACCCGACTGGATGGGTTGATCTGGCAAAGCGGCAGCTGAAGGACAACGCGCGGAACTGGTGGGATGCTGAGGAGAAGTTGCTGGAGGAGACGATTTCTTGGGCTACTTTCAGGTCCAGGTTTGATGAGGAATATTTTCCTAAGGCCGCAAGGGGAGAGATGGCTCAGTGTTTCATTGACTTGAAGCAGGGGAATTTGACGGTGGATCAGTACCACCAGGAATTTACGAGGCTGAGTCGTTTTGCACCAAAGATGGTGCAGGATGCTGAGGAGAGAGCCCAGAGGTTTCTGCAGGGTCTTTCGTTGGATCTACAGAGCTATGTCACTTCTTCCGATGCGGAGACTTACCAGAAGGTTCTGATTGCGGCGAAGAGGCAGGAAAGGATTGTGAATCAGAAGAGAGGACAGGTTTCTGGCACTGGGAAGAGGCCTATGGAGCAGGCCAGAGCAGTGGTGAGACCGGGGCACGGGCCCAACCAGCCTGTGCAGTTCAAGAGGCCCGGAGGACCTCCTACTTTGAAGACTTGCAACTTCTGTGGCAAGACTGGGCATGTCAAGGAGCAGTGCCGGAAGATGCTGGGGCAGTGTTTAGTTTGTGGTGATCCTGCGCACACCATGAAGGATTGCCCGAGGTCGAAGCAGCCGTGGAGAGCACCTGTTGCAGCTCAGCCGTTGCAGCAGAGGGCACCTGTTCCTGCTGGTCGTGGAGCGCCTCTCGTTCCGCAGAGGCAGGCGTTTCAGCAGGCTGTCCAGCCGAGACGACAGGCATTTCTGATGACTGCTGCTGAGACCGAGGCACTAGATGAGGTTATCGCAGGTAAAATTCATTCTAGTTGTTCCTCCCCTTAGTTAGTTTGGTTATTAGTTACGCTTAGTTGTTTGATTATGTTTGTTTGTTAGGATAGAAATTGATTGATAGACTGTCTGTTAGGTGTAATTTTGGTTTGCGCTTTTCCTGCACCAGTTCTCTTTGACTCTGGTGCATCCATGTGCATCATTTCTCGGAGCTTCGTGGAGAGGCATTCCTTGTTGACTTCCTCTCTTCCCCAGAGTTGGAACATCGTCACAGGGAATGGTGTGATCTCGGTGCATCGTGGGTGCAATTCTTGCCCGTTGGTGGTCTGCGGACACGAGCTGTATGCTGACTTTATTGTCCACAACATCATCAATTACGATGCTGTGCTTGGAATGGATTGGCTTGCGAGCTTCTACGCTACGATCGACTGTCGGAGGAAGAAGTTGGTGTTCGAGATTCCCGGACATCCAATGTTTGAGTTTAGTCGTGGTAGCAGTTCGCTTGGTCCGGTCAGGTTTCGGGCCAAGCCGGTGGAGGCTGTGGCTATGCTGATGGAGCAGGGTAGGCCTGCTGTGGTGCGTGAATTCGATGACGTCTTCCCCGAGGAGATGTCTGGTCTGCCGCCCGATCGAGCTCTAGAGTTTTCGATTGACCTGATCCTGGGAGCGCAGCCCATTTCGAAGGCACCTTATCGTATGGCTCCAGCGGAATTGGGGGAGTTGCGGAAGCAACTGGACGAGCTTTTGCAAAAGGGTTACATAAATCCCAGTGTGTCTCCGGGGGGAGCACCGGTCCTGCTGGTGAAGAAGAAGGACTGTTCGCGTCGTATGTGCGTGGATTATCGAGGGCTGAATGCGGTGACTGTAAAGAATAAGTACCCATTGCCGCGGATTGATGATATTTTTGATCAGCTGGGAGGATCGAGAGTATTTTCTAAGTTGGACCTGAGGAGTGGATATCACCAGCTGAAGGTGAGGAAAGAGGACATTCCGAAGACGGCGTTCAGGACGAAGTATGGTCACTACGAGTTCGTGGTTATGCCTTTTGGTGTGACCAATGCGCCCGCAGTATTTATGAACCTGATGAATTTGATCTTCTATGACTATTTAGATAAGTTTGTCGTTATTTTCATTGACGACATTCTGATCTATTCCAAGTCGGAGGAGGAGCACGCAGAGCACTTGAGGACTGTTCTGGAGATTTTGAGAAAGCATCGCTTGTATGCCAAGTATTCGAAGTGCGAGTTCTGGCTCCATAGAGTGGCTTTTCTGGGGCATGTGGTGACTGGTGATGGGATTTCGGTGGATCCCGAGAAGATCAAGGCCATCAGAGAGTGGCCGGTTCCACAGTCAGCGACTGAGATCAGGAGTTTTCTTGGGCTTGCAGGATATTATCGGCGTTTCATTAAGGATTTCTCCCGGATTGCCGAACCGATGACTAAACTGACAAGGAAGGATATACCGTATGTTTGGTCCGATGCTTGTATGGAGGCTTTCTCTGTTCTGAAGGAGAGATTGACGACTGCACCGGTTCTAGCAGTGCCTGATCGTAGTGGAGGATTCGAGATCTTTTGTGATGCTTCTGGCAAGGGTCTCGGTTGTGTGTTGCACCAGCATGGGCATGTGGTTGCGTATGCTTCTCGTCAGCTCAAGACTTATGAGAAGAATTACCCGACGCACGACCTGGAGTTAGCAGCAGTCGTGTTTGCACTCAAGATTTGGAGGCACTTCCTGCTGAGTGAGAAGGTGAAGATCTTCACCGATCACAAAAGCTTGAAGTACATTTTTACACAGAAGGAGCTCAACATGCGACAGCGTCGATGGTTAGAGCTCATGGCAGATTATGAGATCGAGTTGCAGTATCACCCGGGAAAAGTGAATGTGGTTCCGGATGCGCTGAGTAGGCTACCAGCGGTGATGATGTTGACTTCACAGTGGAGGTTGCAGCAGGTTTTCTGTGGGTCTGGTATTGAGGTTGTACTTCCTGGAGAGACTTCGTCGTTGATGTGTATGCAGATACAGTCGACGATCGTGGATCGGATCAAGGCAGGTCAGGTTGGAGATTCGAAGCTGAAGAGGATCCGTGAGCAGGTAGAAGCCGGTCTGCGGACTGATTTCGTGATTCACGAGGATGGCTCGCTGAGGTTGAGAGCCAGGTTGTGTGTGCCTGCGGGAGATATCAGAGAGGAGCTGTTGGTGGAGGCGCACAGTTCGCCGTATTCTGTGCATCCCGGTGGGACCAAGATGTACAAGGATATTCGTTTGAATTTCTGGTGGCATGGGATGAAGAGGAGTGTGGCTCGGAGTGTGGCCAAGTGCTTGGTTTGCCAGCAGGTGAAAGTGGAGCATCAACGTACGGCGGGGTTGCTACAACCGCTTCCGATTCCGGAGTGGAAGTGGCAACACATCACTATGGACTTCGTGACTGGACTACCTCGGAGTCCGAAGCAGAATGACGCGATTTGGGTGATCGTAGACCGATTGACCAAATCCGCGCACTTTATTCCCTTCCGAGTAGGACAGTCCACTGAGGTACTGGCAAGGAGATATATGGAGGTAAATCCTTTTACTTTCCATTTCTATTTCCTTTTCCTAGAATAGTTAGTGATGTAACGTGTTCATGCAGGAGATCGTTCGACTGCATGGAGTCCCTGTGAGTATCGTGTCGGACAGAGACACGAGATTCACATCTCAGTTTTGGCAGAGTCTGCAGAAGAGCTTGGGTACGAGTCTGAGTTTCAGTACGGCGTACCGCCCACAGACGGACGGCCAATCAGAGAGGACGATTCAGATCTTAGAGGACATGCTGAGGGCGTGTATGTTGGACTTCAAGGGTTCTTGGGAGGATCATCTCCACCTTGTAGAGTTTGCCTACAATAACAGCTACCAGGCGAGTATTGGCATGGCGCCATTCGCCGCGCTATACGGGAAGAAATGTCGGTCGCCATTGAGCTGGGACGACATTGGAGACATGGAACTGTTAGGGCCCGAGATGATTGTGGAGGCAGTGGATGTTGTGAGGAACATCCGGGAGAGGCTGAGAATTGCCCAGGACCGTTTCAAGCATTGGGCTGATGCTAAACGGTGACCTTTGGGGTTTCAGCCTGGAGACCATGTCTTTCTGAAGATTTCTCCGAACCGCGGAGTTATCCGATTTGGAAAGAGAGGCAAGCTGAGTCCGAGGTACATTGGGCTGTTTGACATCCTGGAGAGAGTTAGTGAGGTGGCTTATCGCTTGGCGTTGCCACCGTCACTGGAGGGAGTTCACGACGTATTCCACGTATCTCAGCTACGTCGATACGTCAGTGATCCGTCCCATGCTGTGGATTTCTCGGAGATCACGGTTCGTCCGGATCTTACCTATGACCAGCAGCCAGTTGAGATTTTGGATCGACGGCAGAAGCAACTGAGGAATAAGACCGTCGACTTGGTTCGAGTGCAGTGGCGGCATGGTTCACCTGGTGAGTCCACCTGGGAGCGTGAGGATGATATGAGAGAGCGCTTCCCGCACTTGTTTTCGAGTAGTGGCTGATGTTGATTCCGAGGACGGAATCATTCAAAAGGTGGGGAGGATGTAACGACCGGTGTTTGTAATAAATATACTTTATCTGATTAATGTTGAATTTCTCCTCCTTGTATGTTTTTCTCGATTAAATCCTCATATTTTAGCTTAATAACGCCGTAATTCTAGGGTTAGGACGATCCTAGAAGCCATAGAATCTTTCTCGAAGCTTCGCGCTTCGTTTCGGCACTTCTGGTGCATCTTAGCTGATTCACGAAGGAGAACCAACCGACTAGCATGAGATCTAGTCGGTCGGCAATCCTTCATGGACCGACTAGTTCAACATATTAAAAATAGCTGAGTTACTGTCTGTCGTTAGTCGGTCTAAGTTCAACCTTCGACCGACTAGTTCTCAAACTAGTCGGTCAAGCATTGTACTCAGACCGACTAATTCTGAGTTTCACTGAATAGTAGAGTTACTGTTTGTCGTTAGTCGGTCTAAGAACAATTTCCGACCGACTAGGTTGCAAACTAGTCGGTCAGCTGTTGTTCTTCAACCGACTAGTTCTTGTACAGTCCTTTCTACAGTAGTTACTGTAAATTTTTAGTCGGTTAAGAGTTGCTCTTCAACCGACTAGTTCTAATTCTTATCTTTTAGCTTTTGGTTACCTTTTAGTCGGTCAACGTTGGTCGACCGACCGACTAGTTCTTAAACTAGTCGGTCACCAGTTGAGCTCTGACCGACTAAAGTAGTCGACCTGTACCAGACCCTATTCTCGGTCTGTCATTTAGTCGGTCTACGTTAGGTGACCGACCGACTAGTTCTTAAACTAGTCGGTCAACCACTCTTCTTTGACCGACTAGTTGACCCCGAAACCCTAGATCTGTTTTTAGCCGCCGTTCTTATTTCTATTTAATCCGTCGTTCCTTCATTTTTCATTCATTTCTTTCTGAGCTAAGATCATTCACAAATCATCCCTAATCTTCCCCAAAACATTTCTTTCACCCTCGGAGGTTATTTCTCACCGTATCTTGCGCCGGACACCGATCTAGGTCACCGAGATCCCGTTTTCGGCCATAGTTTCCCGGGATCGTTCTTCGTCACCAAATCAAGATTCGTTTTGGTGTCTTCCATCTGCTGCTCTACGGTTAGTAATCTTAATCTTGTAATCTCTATTAACCCACACCGTAAACTAGAAACCCTAATTAAAAATGGATTATTAGATATAGGATTTCAATGCAAATGATTTAGAATTTCCGTCTAATCCTTATTCTTACCATAAACAGCGAATTCATCTACCGTAGGACATCGTTCTCGTTACTCACGTCGATCAACAATTCGGTACCAGGCAAGTGAAACTTGCCAACACCTCTTAGGGCCATGTTTTGGGCCAATTCTTTGTACTAGCGTGAAAGAGACTAGATCGTGAAATGATAGCGATCTAGGCGCAACTTTAAGATCTAGCTTGACAACGAAGCTAGATCCGACACCTTGACATATCATTCATGCATTGATAATTGCCATGTTTAAATTCCTTTAACTGTACGCACTTGAATTGTTAACTGCCATGCATTGCATCTTACATGTCATCCTAGTTAAACTTGCATCGTAGCACACGCTACACTACATGTACAAAATCCATTTTTCCTTGTTACCGGCTAGGCACCCGTTATGCGGGCATAACCCTACGCCATCCGTGTTAAAAACACTTCCTGGCTCGTGATCCAGAAGCGAGCATTCCGTGTTCGGGGGTAATGCCCTGGCTCGACACACGTGGAGGGGTAGGGATAAACGATCACTTGAGCGTAAGAGTTGGCCCGTACAGCCACTCTAGCCAAAGGGCGGAATCTCTGTGCACGACGTGATTACAATTCCAGTACTTGTCTTTTACTTGTTACTTGCCATGCCATGTTACTTGCCATGCCATGCTATTTGCCATGCTATACCATGTCATACTTTACTTTAGAACTGTTAGGTTGCTTCCTTTTTATAGTTTCCTTGCACAAGTCTCTTTAGACTTGCTGACATGTGCCCCTTCTCTTTGGGTGATGCATGTTAGTTGCTAAGCCAGAGACAGTTGCGGAGGGTGACGAGTTCGTGGAGTTCGTGCCCGAACCTGTTGGTGACGTGGAGTACGAAGATACCGGTGATCAATCTTAGAGATCTTCCGTACTTTTCTTTGTTAGCTGTGGTTGTCGGTGAGTAGCACCGTTTTGCTAGTTTCTTTTGGCCATGCTGGGCCTTGTACTTTTGACTCTTTTGTTGCCTGGTGGCATTTCTGGTTGTGGATTTTTGTTGGATTATGAGTTGGAATAATGTTATATTATTGTCTCTCTTTTCCTATCATTATTATTGTCGTTCTGAGTCACATTACAGGGACCTGCTACTTCGTTTTATTTGACGCTTATCGGACTTGCGGCTTTGCAGCTTCAAGTCCGTGCGGACCTTCTCACGCTTCGCCTCCATGTTTTTGGGAAGCGGGGCGTGACAATAAGAATCTCAAATCACGTGTTTATGCACTCACATCGCAAGTATCCACTTTGGATGCTTCTTTGCATTCTCTCAAAGAGAAGTATGAGTGCACGTTAGGCCGTATCAATGATTTCAATAAAGTTAAGGGCCATTTGGATAATATCCTAAATGACTTACTTCCGGCCAAACACCACATTGGCTTGGGGTATAAGATGGGAGACTCATCCAAATCGCCTACCACCTTTGTTAGGCCGACATCCGATGCCTCGACGAGTGGGAGCAAACACCCCATTGGTAGTTCTCCTACCAATAGTGCTTCCACTTCGTACACACCCCCGATTGGAAAGAAACCCACTTTGGGTAGACCTCCAAAGAGGGGTCATGCATTTTTGTACTCACATGTTATGCCACGTAGGAACACACATCCTACTCCACCGGTGCATGCAAATAATGATTTTTATGCTCCGCACCCACGAGCACATGCACGTAATCATGCTCATGCACATCCTAATGCTTATGTTCACACATCTAATCCACATGTGAATGCCTTCTCTCATAATCATCCTCATGCATACACACCTCATGCTTATCCATGTATGTATGCTACACCACATCATGGATCTCATGCTCATCATAATGCTATTGCTAGATCTCATGCTCCTAGGCCACATGCACCACATAGAAATTAACCTTTTGTGCATGCAACCACTAGGAAGAGGATTCCCAAAATTTACACTATTTGGGGTCCCAAGAACACTAGCAATCATGATATGAATGTTTATGTGCAATCCTATATTAATGATGTTATTTTGAATGATGATTATGTTGGAAAGTCAAGTTCCTCTTGGACTTGGTTTCCGAAGGGTTAGTTCCTTTAACTCTTTAATGCTTGGTACCATGAGTTTATGATCAAGTTATGGGTACCAAGGCATTTGATTATAAAATTGATTTTGATTACATTAACTCATGGGTTACAATTAGTATAATTTCGTATTTCAAATTTTTTGTCTAACCCATTGGATCCAAAAGGGTTTTTGGATACCAAAATGAAGTTTTCTAGGTTCAATCCACCGTGGGATACCAACCCTACCAACTCCTCGATTTACGAAGACTTTCATTCAAACGGAGTTGATGGTGCTTAGGTAATGCACCAATGTTGGGGGAGCTTAATGTTGTAAGTATGATATTACATTTGGTATCCATGAGGGTTGAATGCATGCTTGGTTAGAATCTATTTCTTTACATTGGTATCATTTTGTTTCTCCTAGCATGATAGAATTGTGAATGCCATAAATTCTTTGAAATTCATATCTATTTTTGGCATGACATGTTTAAAAAAATTATTATGATGATTTTCGTATTACTTTTATCACCTTGTCACTTCTCATCGCACACTTCACTTAGTTTTGATGTGCTTTTACTTTATGTTCATTTTCGATCGATATTGTGACATTTGATATTCTATGATGTGCACCACTCTTCTGATGGTTCATTCCTTTGTGCACACTTTATGTATGTCTCTGATATTGATTTCGTCGCTCGACGATTTATTTTGATTCAATAGCTTTAGTTGTATGAAAACATAGAATTGTTTTCCATGCACTAAAATAGCTATAAATGTTGATATTGGAGAGTAAATTCATTTCATCAATAAGTGAATTTACATTTGATATTTTGATGATTTAAGTTTTCGACTTTCGACTATGGTCTCATTGACACGCTTTGATTTTATTCGAATTTTATTTTGGTGTCATATGAAACGTGGTCGTATTCTTAGACTCACATGCTTAATGAATTATTTGGCCATGATTTATTGTCATTGGCTTCCTCCCGCTCTTTTTGGATTATGCCAAAGGGGGAGAGATATAATAATGGCATGTGCTAAATGATAATTTACCATGAATCTAATTTTATATGTTAGATTCAGGGGGAGTTAAGATATAAAAATGGATTTCAAATCCTAAATTTCAAATATTGGATTTGAAATTTATTCCTAAATTTCAAATATTGGATTTGAAATTTTACTTTCCTTGTCTGCTTGATGTATGTGCTTATTATTTCATATGGAACTAATGTGTCATCAATGCAGGGGGAGTAAGTATATTCCATTTAGTTCATTATTTTTTATTATTATTTATGTTGGTTTATCATCACCAAAAAGGGGGAGAATGTTGAGTATTGGACTCCCCGGATTTGGTTTTGGATGATGAGCAAACATAAATATATCATGAACTAACAATTTTTTAGCGCAGTTATGGAGATCGTCGCCAAATTCATGTGAATATCCAAAGCGACGTCTCAAGACTTCTCAAAGCGCGTGATCGCAATGCCTAAAGCTTCGTTGAAGATTTTGGACCTTTTGGAGGTCATGAAGATTTGATCGAAGCTCTCGAAGACCGTTCCTTAAGGTTTTATTTATAGTATTTTAGTTTCGTTCTATAGAATGTTAAGCCTTGAGTTTATCTTACATTTATATCTTCATATCGCTCCTATCTTAGCTCTAGGATCTTAGTAGAAGTCCATTCTAACTTTCCCGAAGCATCGCGCTTCGATTCGGACTTCTTGTGCATGTTAGTTGGTTCAAGAAGAAGAACTGACCGACTAGATGGTGATCTAGTCGGTCGGCAAAGCTTCTTGGACCGACTAGTTTCAGTCTGTCTTTTCTTGCTCAGTACTGTTTACAGTTAGTCGGTCTACGTTGACTCACCGACCGACTAGTTTGTGAACTAGTCGGTCAGTGATGCTTCTTTGACCGACTAGTTGAACTTTACTGTACATGCCAATTTTCTCCTGAGCTACTGTTTATCGTTAGTCGGTCTAAGAACGTTTGGTGGCCGACTAGTTGATAATCTAGTCGGTCAACATTTGTTCTTGGACCGACTAACTCAATTTGTATTCAGACTATTTGTTTTTGACTCTTAGTCGGTCTAAGTTCACTGACCGACCGACTAGTTGTGAAACTAGTCGGTCAGACAGTCTTCTTGGATCGACTAGATTTCTAGGTCTGAAATTCAATCTGTTCTCTGTTCACCTCGTAGTCGGTTCATGTTGTTTCACCGACCGACTAGTTGATGAACTAGTCGGTCAGTGGTTGTTCTTTGACCGACTAGTCTGCTTCAGATTTAGTTCCGTTGGAGATTTGAAAGCGACGTTTCTCTCTCTCTCTTTTCCCTTGATCCTTTAAATACCTGGAGGGGTTATTTCATAGGATCTAAGGCTGCTATTTCCAGAGTTCTATTGATTCAAAGAGAAGCTTTCAACTCTCATCTTCAAGCTCTCCCATTCTCAAGAATCTCTCCCTCACTCTTATTCCTCAAGAGAGATTCATTGGTTGTGAGCCTTCCAAGCCAATGGCTTGATTCTAGGTCATCATCTCATCCCTAGGCTTCCATTGCTGGTCATCTTCTTGAAGCTAGGGTTTGGTGACTCTTCCTCCATCAAAATCCTCTTTGCCCTAATTTGGTAAGAATACTCAAGGCATAGGTATTTTGTTGGTAAGCATTTCATTTCATTTACATTTGTTATTTGAATTGTATACTCTCGGTTGTGAGAGTTTGCGTGATCCCGGTTTGTGGGATTCACGGACATCGTTTGTAGTTAGTTTGCACTTGCGAGGTTTTCGCAAGTGGGCATATTGGAAATCTTGAGTTAGGGTTTCTAACTCAAGTATCCGGAGGGGATCCGGGTGGTTGGGACGTAGGATCACCGGGAACAAGTCGGGGAGACTTGGGTGGATCCGAACCCATTAAACCATTTGTTTGTGTTTGCATTTATTCTTGTTGATCGTTGTTATTCCGCATTGTTGTTTGTTAATTGCACGATAATTAGGAATAACTCTCCCTATTATTTAAAAGTACTATTCACCCCCCTCTAGTACATGTGCAGTAGCTATACAGGGCACTACACATTTTTCTTTTGAGGAGATTGTTTGCAAGCTTTTAATACACTGAAGGAAGTCTCATTTCTGCCCCCATCATACAACCGCCAGACTGGAATCTTCCTTTCGAGCTAATGTGCCACGCAAGTGACCAAGCAGTTGGAGCAGTACTAGGACAAAGGAAGGACAAAAAGCTTCACGGAATATTTTATGCAAGCAAAAATCTAGACGAGGCACAAAAGAATTACACTACCACCGAAAAAGATCTCTTGGCGGTTGTCTACTCCATTGAGAAGTTTCGCTCTTACCTCCTTGGATCCAAAGTGATTGTGCACACCGATCATGCGGCATTGAAGTACTTATTGAGCAAAAAGGAAGCCAAGCCAAGACTAATAAGATGGATACTATTATTGCAAGAATTTGACTTGGAAATCAGAGACAAAAAAGGCACGGACAACGTTGTGACGGATCACTTGTCTAGGATCATTCATGATGAAAGGGATGATGGCATGCCGATTGATGACACTTTTGCTGACGAGAGACTATTCGCCGTCAGACCCGGAGAAGTGCCTTGGTATGCAGATTATGTGAACTATTTGGTGTGCGGGATAAAACCGTGCGAGATGGCCACACAATAAAAAAGGAGGTTCACGCACGAAGTCCACAACTATTTCTGGGAAGACCCGTATCTCTTCAAGATATACAAAGATGGGATTATACGAAGGTGCGTTTCAAAGGAAGAGGCCACGTCTATCATTTCACATTGCCATGATATGCCTTGCGGGGAACATCATGCCGCCTTCAAAACCACCGTGAAGATATTGCAGTGCGGGTTCTTTTGGCCAACCATGTTCAAAGATACACATGACTTCGTCAAGTATTGCAATAGATGCCAACGGACAGGAAACATATCCAAACGGAATGAAATGCCAATGAAACCCATTTTGGAAATTGAGCTATTTGATTGTTGGGGAGTGGATTCCATGGGGCCTTTTCCATCAAGTAAAGGAAACAAGTATATTCTATTGTTCGTTGACTACGTCTCAAAATGGGTAGAGGCCATTGCAACCCCAACCAATGATGCGAGGGTGGTATCCAAATTCTTCAAGCAAAACATATTCCTACGCTTTGGAGTGCCACAAACTTTGATAAGCGATGAAGGAAGCCATTTCATAGAAAGCAAGTTCAAGGTCATGCTAAAGAAGTACGGGATGAATCATAGAATCGGAATATACCACCCTCAAAAGAGTGGACAAGTGGAAGTGTCAAACCGGAAAATTAAAGATATTCTAGAGAAGACCGTCGATAGATCTAGGAAGGATTGGTCCATGAAATTGAATGATGCACTATGGGCATATCGCACGGCCTTTCGAACTCCCATTGGAACCACCTCCTACCGGCTAGTCTATGGGAAAGCATGTCATTTGCGGGTAGAGTCAGAACATCGCGCCTATTGGGCAATCAAGACGTTAAATTATGACTACAAGAGCGTGGCATTGCGACGACTCCTAGATATCAATGAGCTTGATGAGATTAGACGGGATGCTTACGAGAGCTTTAGGATTTACAAGGAAAGAACCAGAATTCTCCATGATGCACACATCACCGTTATGGACTTCAAGGTCGGAGACAAGGTCCTATTATTCAATTCTAGACTTCGACTCTTTCCCGAAAAGCTTAGGTCACGATGGTCGGGACCCTTCACCATTAGGCACATACAACCGGAAGGGGCCTTCGAGTAAGAAGGAAAAGACGGTGTCACATTTAAGGTAAATGGACAAAGGCTCAAGCGCTATTCAGATGGAGCCCCCACCGGGGAAGTAAGTAGCATATACCTAATGAAGGGTTGGTCCTAAGATCTTTCGTACCTCCTCGGCGAGGTGATTGACGACGCCATGCCATTTGCCATCGGGGCCAAGCACGATGACGGCATCGAAGAGGGCCAACTCACCAAAGATGGCGAGATGATGGGAGACACGTCGAACCCTCTTATAGACGAGGAGAAAGATAGCGTTGACGTCGTCAAGATTAGAGAGGTATGCAAGTTCTCAATGGTGAAGCATATGAAGAAAGCTCCAGCGGATAACAAATCTTCACCGCCGGCCAAGAAGAAGGATGTCAATAGATCAAGCTTGGGGGACTCATCCCCCACTACTACCCATGATGAAGGGGATCCGAGGAATGCCAAAGTAAATCAACAACTAAACCCAAGCAAACTTCCCGGCAAGTTTGACGTGCGCATCTCACATGCGCCGAACATCGAGCTCTAATTGTGAATCTTAAGTGGTCGAGCTCAAGACCTTAAACGAGCGCTTGTCGGGAGGCAACCCGACGGTTCTATCTCATTTCTATTTGAATTTTTCCTTTTATTTTTGTTTTAGATCTTTATTAGTGTTTAGAGTCAAGTGTTGAAGAAAAACCTGACAACGTGCAATATTTTTCATTTCAGGAGATAGAGAATAGGAGACCATATGAATGGAGGACGACCATGGCAAAGGAGAGCGCTCCAGGGATGCGCTCAGGCGTCAGGAGAAGGAAGAAACTGACGGGTAAAAGAAAATCAGAAAGTGGAGCAAAAACATAGAGTTGGAGCTGAAAATAGCAGCCCACTCGGCCGAGTGACTTTGTCATTCGACCGAGTGAAGACCCTACTCGGTCGAGTAGGGTACTGATCAGGGAAGATTCGAAAAACCCCCTCTCTGTCATTTATATGCCACTCAGCCGAGTGACTTTGTCGCTCGACCGAGTGAATCAGACACTCTCAGCACTTGAAAAGCTCTGAGTGGCCTTGCCACTCGGCCGAGTGACTTTTGTCTACTCGCCCGAGTGGGAAGTGCTACTCGGCCGAGTCGGTACTTTCACAAATAATTTTAAAAACTTAATAAACTAAGCCACTCGGCCGAGTGGACACGCACTCGACCGAGTGACTTATCCTATATATTCAAAAGCTCGCGGCCCAAAAATCAAATTTCCCAAATTTCCCAATTCGACGCCCGAGCTTCACCCAATCGCCTGAACGCTCTGATCCTTCGCCCGAGCCGCACCACCCCCATGCTCGAGTGGTGCAACCACACGTCGGCCACTCCGCCACCCAGCCGTCGTCGACGCTGCCTCTCTCACCGTCGTCCGTTCCCCATTTTGCCCTAATTCCCATCTTTTCTCCAAATCTCCGTTTCGTAAGCCTTATTCCACCCTGAATCGAAATTAAACTTTATACACATCTATTTCTCTTGATTTTACCCCAAATTTATTGATATTCATTGCTAATTAATCAATTTGTGTTTCAGGATAGCTTGGGGCAGAATCAGGAGCAGATTCGAAGCTTCTAGGAGGAGGCATTCTCAGCTCACATCGACTGCTTGCATTCGCGTCGTGCTCGGGTATATTCTCTCCTTTTCTATAGCACTTCGCATTGGTAGGCACATCTCACAGCACCCATGCCTCCACGCACTAGATCGCGTTCGCGGGCGCTCGCCTCCAAGTGGAGGAAGACTAGCGAGCCTGGCTCTTCCTCTGCTAGAGCGAACTCCCCGTCGCCTAGCCCACCACCACCTACACTTCCGCCTCCTACCGCACCCATTCTACCCCCACCAGCACAGACCGTCCCCGCTCTCGACACGATGGGGATCACTTTCCCAGACGACGCACACCGTGTCAGATTTGAGAGGATCTCCCATCGATCGATCATCCCCTCTAGGTTTGTGCACATTGCAGATTTTAAGCACCTAGGGGTATTTGTGGGCCTACTCCAGTTGTATGACAACATGGGGTGGCGTGATTTTCTGTCTGTGTCGGTGGACACCTACGTCCGGCCGACACTCGAGGTCCTTAATTCTATCCGTAGGACTCCTGGGGGTTGCTCATTTAGTCTGATGGATCGTGAGTGCGAGATCACCCTCGTCATGCTTCGAGCCTATTTTCAGTGGCCCCCAGTCCCGAACCCCGATCGCGCTTATAGTCCCACGCACATCCCCCCACCGTAATTCGATACTCATGCCTTCTGAACACTCATCACGAGATCACCTCTTGCCTTTGACCCTAGCCGGGCCAAGGCCTCCTCTATCGTCCACCCATGCCTCCGCATTGCTCAGCGCCTTATGGCGACCACTTTTCTCGTGAGGTATGAGCCTGGGATGATGTCTACACCTGAGCTTTTGTATGCTCTATGCGATGACTAGAGCGAGAGCCTTTGAGGGCACCACGGACGTCTTGGTCCCTGTCGTTCATATCGATAAAGCCAGCTGGTATTTAGACCGCATAGTTTCTACTGTCAGCGCCAGGACGCCGATCTGTTGTGGCGGTCTGATTACCCTTCTGGCTCCCATGTGCGGGGTTGACCTCCCAGCTGGTTTGCTACGACCCACAGGCCCCACTTCCCTTTCCATTAATGGCATGGCCCGTATGAGTATGTTGCATACTCATGGTCAGCACCACTAGGTTTGGCTGCACTGTCCATTTGGCGCAGATTAAATGATGCTTTCGAGCCCCGCTCGGGACCATATTAGACCCGCAGGAGGGGTGTGGAGACCAGAGATGGACCTCCTCATCCCAGCTGCATACATGCTCGAGCCTGAGGGCGCTCAGCAGGAGCCCCTCCTTCCCCCTCTGGACCCGAAGATCCTGATCCCTCAGCCTGCACCTGATTTGACCTCTGCTTCTGATACCTCTGTCCACACTTCTGTCAGTGTTGGGAGCACACTTGCTGAGTCCACCACCACCACTACCTCTGTGCCGTTGACCTCTGATCCCATTACTTATATGAGTTTTGAGACCGCCACCACCACTGTTCTCGAGAGAGACGAGCCTTCCTTTATTTACGCAGCCGAGACCCTGTCCTCACCTGATTTCTCGACCGCTGGGGAGTCATTTTCAGTTGATCTCACGACCTCCCCAGTCGTCGACACTTCTGTCTCTGCTGCCGCTGTCTTCACCGAGAGTGTCGTGACGTCTGTCCCCATTTCTGTGTCAGCGACCTCTCTACCCTTCTCGTCCTCTGTCACCGCTTTAGATTCCGCCGCTGCTCACACTTTTGAGAACATTCATATGTCTCAGCCTTCCACAGAGGCTGAGCGTCTTTTAGTGAGCACAGCACCTCACCCTCACCCTGTAGTGGTACCACTTGTCTACGGTAGCCGTGTTCAGCAGCCTCGATCCCCACATGTTCGACCCTCTGCCCCTCCCTCCGACACCCTAGTTCAGTACCTGCGTGCTCTAGAGGGGACCGTTAGTGGGCTCAGAGGATATTTTCGGGCTTTAGCCACCACGGTTAGCTCTGTACAGTCTCGCGTCGCTCTACTACCTGGTATTCAGGTCACCCTGAACCAGATTCTTACGCGACTGTCACAGCCTCCACATGCCGCTATCCATCCCATTTCACATCAGCTCCCTCCACCACCTCCTCCACCACCACATGACGGTGCTGGTGCTCCACCACCTGCTTAGGCACACACTTGATGCCTCCCATATTTTTGCCGCTGCCGTGATTGATATCATTTTTCTGTCGATTTTGTGCACCTCCTCCCCACACATTTTGGTCATTTTTTGTTTAGATTTGTCTATATCATCCTGGGAGAGAGGAGGTATTTTTGGGACCGTTATATTGCACCATCTTGATCTCTGCACGCATCACATGCATTTCCATCTCATTTTCTTTCATTTTCATCCTTTATCATGCATGCATCCTCACCCTCCCCACCCCTATCATGTTTCTCCTTGTGCCACACTTAGCACATTGAGGACAATGTGCAGTTTAGCTTGGGGGAGCGAGTGTCTCACGCACTTTTCGTTTTCTTCATCTTCATTTTCATTTTTCCCACCTTTCTTTATTTTCCACTTATTTTCACCCACTTTTTCATTTTTTTCTCATGCATCACATTTTCTTATTTTTTTGTGAGTGCTGCATATGTATAGTAGTTCTTGTTTTTCCTTTATCCTTGTTTCTTTTATCCCTTTTTGCTAGAGATGAATTTTCTGTGATAATGATGACCTGGAGCTAGTTTGCTTTTATATGCATATTCTCTTGTCATGCTATCTTTTTTATCTCAAATATCATATGCTATGCTTCGACATGCATTCGAGAATAGTAACCTGCATCTTTATTATATGAATGTGAATGGCATTAGCTGAGTCTGATGATTTATATTGTATACTTTTCATAGAAAACACACCAAGCTTCATGCATTGATTGCATATATTTGGAGTACTGCTTTGTTGTCTGCTATCACTTCTTTTTGCATGAAAATTGTACACTTAATTTTATTATATGAATGTGAATGGAATTCTACCATTAGCTGAGTCTGATGATTTATATTGTATACTTTTCATAGAAAACACACCAAGCTTCATGCATTGATTGCCTATATTTGGAGTACTGCTTTGTTGTCTGCTATCACTTCTTTTTGCATGAAAATTGTACGCTTAATTTCCTGGTAGATTGAATGTATGCCTTTTTGATATAACTGGATTAGTTTAATTACTGAATTCAAACTGAGTAGATTACATTGCCCTGCTGAAGGCTGTCATGCACATTCTAAAGAGTGAACTGAGCGTTGCAAATTTTTCTTTCTCCACATATCTTGAACATCATTTCTATACTTAAAATCGTGGGTGAATCTCCCTTTAGCAAATTTTATATTGGCATCTTCCCCTTGCTATAAAGTCCAAGCTCCAATACCCCAAAATCAAAAGAAAAAAAGAAGAATACATGCATATCTCTCTAGCTTTGATTTGGGATCATTATTGTATATATTGATTTCAAAAAAGAGAGAGAAGAAAAAAGAAAAGAAAGAAAAAAAAGAAAAAAAAAGGAAGTTCATACACGATCTCATTTCTTTCTTTCTTTCTTCCCCCTTTTATTTTTCTTGGAGCTTCAAAAAAATGGGAAAAAGTCGTATTGTTCTATTTGATGCCACTACGCTTATAGATAAGCTTGGGGGAGAGGATCCAATGATGTGTGTGTGAGTGACCACTTGTCTGTGCATGACGACCTAAGCTAGGTAAGTTTCTATACTCAGGGAGATTGCTAGGAGTAATACGAAGTCCACGAATTGAAATTTTGCATACATTTCATGAATACCATTTCTTTCTATTCATTGCTACATATTGTGTGATGCCTCTTTTACTCCAAATAAAAAGCGATCAATTGAAAAGTGTGTGATCTATGATTATGTATATTACTTTGGATGCCTCAGATGATGCTAATTCTAGAATGATTTCATGTTTCATATCGTTTTGATATTCTTAGGTTTCTACATCGAATGCATTTATATATGATCATGATATCGAGATAAAAGTCATTGGCATGTTTTTATTCGTCGTATGCTATTTGAGTAAGTGGCTCCACATCCTGAGAAAATAATCTAGCACCTCCCTCTTCGTTTTCTATTCTATCTTCTTTTTCCTTTTTCCTTATTTTTTTCCGTTGGGTTCGCCTTTTTACTCATCTTCTTCAAGGACGAGTAAGAGGTAAGCTTGGGAGATTTTGATCGCACCTTATTTTACACCTTTTTCTGCATGTTTTCATGTCATTTCGATCGTTTATATTGTGTTTTCCATGATTATTCGACGATATCATGTTGCTTTTCATTATTTCTTGTTTTTTGTCTGATTTCAGGAAATATGGAACGATCTGGAGCTTAAATAAGATCAATAGACTTTCACGCACACCGAAACATCACCCATGGCCTTATTGAGGAGCTAGCAGCGATAGATGATGAGCGGAAGAGGAAGAAGTTCGATAGAATTGACGAGGAGGCGAGGAGGAGAAGAAAGAGCCCCAGAAGCAGCTCACTCGACCGACCAGGCAGTTCACTCAGCCGAGGGAAGGAACGTGCTCAGCCGAGTACAATGGATACGGGAGCACATTAAGTCGAAGTCCACTCGGGCGAGTGAAACATCTCACTCGGCCGAGTGAAGAAGTCCACTCGCCCGAGTGTGACAGGGTTTTTCTTCTGAGATCTCAGTCGACTTACTGGAATTTGAAGAAGACTCACTCGACCGAGTGAGAAAGTCCACTCGCCCGAGTAGCACAGGGTGACAGACCCCCGAAACCCCAACTTCTCTGTTTTTTCTTGGGTCCGTCAGTCGGTCGAGTGACATGTTCCACTTGGCCGAGTAGCACAGTCCGACTGTATCGTGAATTATGGTTCTGGGCTGCACCAGGGGCAAATCTGTCAGGAATTTCTGGACGATTTTGACTTGTATTTAAGGCTAGTTTTATTCCTAGTTTTAGGAGAGACAACATATTAGTTTTGACGGCTATTCTAATTGTAAATCTCAGCTGGAGATCAAAGACTCGCAATTTGGTTTGTTCTTTCTATCAAAATTTCTAGTTTTTGTGAATTGTTTTCTCTCAACCATGAATTGCTCTATGATCTTATTCGGTATTTCTGTGATTACTATGATTAATTGTGAGTAGTTCGGCCGTTCTAGGGCATGGGGATGAACCCTATGGATCCGATCTTGGAACTGTGATGAATGAATTGCATTGTTGCTAGGATTGATAGACGGTTAGGTTGTGATTGATTTACAATGAATAGCTAGGAATTTTCATTGATTGAGGTTTGCAAGAGATTGGATTTCAATCGATGGAAAGGCCTAGATATTCGATTTAGGTTTATAATCGAGATTCTCTAGATTTGGTTTGCAAGAGATTGGACCAAAACTAGGATTTTTATTATAAATATATACTCATATTCGTTTGTAAGAGATTGGACGAATACGAACTATCATAACCTAGGTCGTAACTCGAGTTTGCACGAGAGTGGACTCGAGGTGTGATTGGACGATGACGTCGATCTTCATGCTGGTGTCTTAGGTTAGGGTTTGCACGAGAGTGGGCCCTAATCTATGTTGTTATAGACCGGCAATAGCGCGAGAGCTTGAGCTTGGTTTTATATTCAGTTACGACTAGTTCACCTCGATTCAAGCCTTACAACATTGAGATTCACGATCCACAAGGATAAATGACGATCCGTAGTGGAGATTCCCTAGCCCTAGGCGCTTTTATTATATAGAATTCCATTTGTTAATTGAACGACAATGACATTATTATCCAAACCATTCCACTTAAGCATCAATATCTAGGTGATTAAGATAGAGTACTGTCAATTGTCCTCCCTGTGTTCGATACCCGCTCGCTACTTCACCGTGCGCTTGCGATAAGACTACAGTCGTTTTCCAGGTGTATATCCGGGCGCGATCAGTAAGTTGTCATTTTTGAGCTCCAATTCTCCTTTGTGGTAGTCGCCTGATGAAGCCTTGACATGCACATGCACAGTGGTACAGGTGCCTGTATAGTATTCTATAGCTTCATGTCATGTCTCAGAATATAGTAGGATAATAATAGTCGTTACAGCAGGCACCTGATTCTTTGCCTACAGGCACTTGTCCAAGCAGTTGTAGCCAAAATCTAGTCGTTGCAAATTAGAGTTTTTTTGCTTTTGGCTTGGGTTTAATGGGTTCTTTTGTCTTCCTATAAAGAGGGGTTGGCTTAGTTCAGCTAGAACTTTTGATCATATTTTATTACCTTTAAGAAACATCAAGCCACTCATATTTCTCTCATTTCCCTCTTTTGAGCTCATTTCTCTTCATGCATTGAAGCCTAGCTATAGGGAAATACTCCAAGTGCAATCAAAGTTCATCTCAACACTTGGATATCCTCTTACATGCATTGCATTCATCTTTGAGTAAGTTCATCTCATCAAGGCATATGTAAGAGTCCTTTTATTTCATCTTTTTTTATTGAAACCCTAACTCTCTTTTTGAGAGTTAGCTTCTCCCTTTGTGGGAGTTTGAGTCCTTGTGTAGGACTAACCCTTGTGTAGGGTTTGATGAGTCCTTGTGTAGGACAAATCCTTTGTGTAGGGTGTCCATGTTGAGTATTGGACTCCCCGGATTTGGTTTTGGATGATGATCAAACATAAATAAATCGTGAACTAACACGTTGTGAGCGCAGTTATGGAGATCGTCGCCAAATTCACGTGAACATCCAAAGCGACGTCTCAAGACTTCTCAAAGCACGTATTCATATGCCTAAAGCTTCGTTGAAGCTTTTGGACCAACTTTGAAGTCATGAAGATTCGATCGAAGCTTTTGAAGACGGTTTGTCTAGATTTATATTTAGTCTTCTAGCTTTGTTCTTTAGAATGTTAAGCCTTGAGTAGGTATTATCATTTAATCTTCATATCGCTCCTATCTTAGAGCTAGGATCTTAGTAGAAGTCCATTCAAACTTTCCCGAAGCATCGCGCTTCGATTCGGGACTTCTTGTGCATGTTAGTTGGTTCAAGAAGAAGAACCAACCGACTAGATGGTGATCTAGTCGGTCGGAAAAGCTTCTTGGACCGACTAGTTTGTTTCCTAAATTCCAAGCCCTTTACTGTTCACAGTTAGTCGGTCTTAGTTGACTCACCGATCGACTAGTTGGTGAACTAATCGGTCAGTGATGCTTCTTAGACCGACTAGTTGAACATTCCATGTTCATGCCAAGTTACTGTTTATCGTTAGTCGGTCTAAGAATGTTTGGTGACCAACTAGTTGATAAACTAGTCGGTCAACATTTGTTCTTGGACCGACTAAATCGATTTGTATTCAGACTAATAGTTTTCAACTCTTAGTCGGTCTAAGTTAACTGACCGACCGACTAGTTGATGAACTAGTCGGTCAGAAAGTCTTCTTGGACCGACTAGTTATCTAGGTCTGAAATTTCATCTGATCACTATTCACTCTTAGTCGGTTTATGTTGTCTCACCGACCGACTAGTTGATGAACTAGTCGGTCAATGTTTGTTCTTTGACCGACTAGTTTCTTCAGATTTCCAACCGTTGGAATACGACCTAGCTCGATTTTTCTCATTGGTATAAATACCAAGCTGGGTTGTTTCTTCTACAAAAAGAGCTTACATTAAGAGGCATTTTCAGATTGAAAGAGAAAGAGTTTACATATCATTTCTAAAGCTCTCTCCCTCACAAGAAATCATTCTCTCCCTCATTTGAGATCTAGAATCCATCTTGAGAGAACTTTGTTCTTGTTGAGCCATCCAAGCTATTGCTTGATTCAAGTCTCCTATTCATTCCTAGGCACCCATTGCTGCTCATATTGGTGGTGCTAGGTCTTGGTGACTTCTCCTTCCTCAAATCCCTCCTTGCCCTAATTTGGTAAGAATACTCAAGGTATAGGGTTTGTGGTAAGTTGTTGTTTATTTCATATAAACTCATTTATTGCTATTGATTCTCTCGGTTGAGAGAGAAGGTTGTGATCATGGGTTGTGGGATTCACTATTGCTATTGATTGTATGATTTGATCTTGTGAAGGTTTTTCACAAGGTATTCATAATGGAAATCTTGGGTTAAGGTTTCTAACCTAAGTATCCGGAGGGGATCCGGGTGTACTGGGACGTAGGATCACCGGAAACAAGTCGGGGAGACTTGGGTGGATCCAAACCCATCATATCAATTGTTTGCATTGAATATTTGTTGTTGTCAATTTTAGCTTCCGCATTTGTTGGTAGTAGTTTGCACGATAATTAGGAATTATACTCCTTGTTATTTTTAAAGTACTATTCACCCCCCTCTAGTACTTGTGCAGTAGCTTTCAGGGCATTACATTTGGTATCAGAGCCAGATACTAAGCTATGTCTGCCAACGACAATAAGACCGTGCGTCCACCTTCGGATTATAGCACCTTCAAGAACCGTGAAGGAGCTTCTTCGGTAATGGAAGGACATTCCTCAACGAGGCCTCCATTCTTCAACGGTACCAACTACGGGTACTGCAAATGCCGGATGGAAACTTTCCTCCGGAGTGCTTCACTATGGAGGACCACAATGAAGGAGTATGTCGAGCCCGCCGAAGAAGATTTAGAGAAATGGACAACCGCGGAGGTCGCCGCGGAGGTAAGCAATGCCAAGGCAATGAACGCCTTGCAATACGCATTAGAGCCCGAGGACTTCAATAAGATATGCACATGTAAAAGTGAATATCAAATTTGGAACTCCCTCCTCATCTTACATGAAGGGACGAGTAGGGTAAGAGACTCTAAACTCGTTGTAGTTATGAAAGATTACGAGATGTTTCATATGCTACAGGGTGAGAAGATGAAGGAGTATTATGCTCGCTTCGTCGACATCATAAACGAGTTAGAGGCTCTCGGTAAGACCTACACCCAAAAGGAGAAATGTTCGAAGCTTATCGAAGGACTTCCTTCTAGTTGGGAAAAGCGTACCTTCGCCATCGAGGAAGGTAACGATATGAACAAGTATACCGTAGTTCAATTAATGGGTACTCTAATGTCATACGAGGTACGCAAGGATAGCAAGGTGAAGTTACAAGAGAAGATGAAGTCTTACTTGAACCAAGACGTGCCTAAGAAAAAGGCGATTGTGTTCAAGGTGGCTCCATCCACCTCTACCGATGACGAGGACTCGGAAGACGAAATGGACATGGAATCCATTGCCCTCATGGCAAAGAAGTTCAATCGCTTCTTCCGAAAAGGTAACTTCAAAGGCAAATCTAAATTTACTTCTACTAACGCCTCTCCTCCTTTGTGCTTTAAATGCAATAAGCCAGGACACATCAAAGCGGATTGTCCACAAAACAAGCAAAAGAAAAAGTGGAAGGCGCCGAAGTACGACAAATCGAAGAAGTATAAGAAAGGCTACAAGAAAGGATTTGTCGGTTTCACCGATTCTGAAGATGACTCTTCAAGCGGGGAGTCGGATGATGTGAAAGTGGAGCAAGCGCACGTATGTTTCATGGCTAACGAGGAAAATGTTCAAGAACCCGCCTCTGATGATAGCGAGGATGAAAGCGATGAGGTAACTATGAATGACCTTAGACTAGCTAATGAGCAAATATGGAATAGATATGCTAAATTAGTTGAACGATATACTAAGACTAAAGATGAGCTAGTTAGCATCCAAACCTCACCTAAAACTATCATCACCAACAACGACACCATTGTTGAAGAGTTAAGAAATGAGATTGTTAATCTCAAATCTAAACTTGAACATGTTAGCATCGAGGATTCGGATGAACATAAGATAGCGGATTTGACTTCTCAAATCTCGACTTTGAGTATTGAGAATGAAAATCTCAAGTCTCGTGTTTATGCGCTCACATCGCAAGTGTCCACTTTGGGTGCTTCGATGCATTCTCTCATCGAGAAATATGAGTGCACTATAGGCCGAATTAATAAATTCAATAAGGGTAAGGACCATTTGGATAACATCCTAAATGAATTACTTCCGGCCAATCACCACATTGGCTTGGGGTATAAGATGGGGAGTTCATCCAAATCGGCCACTACCTTTGTTAGGCCTACTTCCGATGCCTCACCGAGTGGGAGCAAACACTCTATTGGAAGTTCATCTACCAATGGTGCTTCCACTTCGCACACACCCTCTTTTGGAAAGAAACCCACTTTGGGTAGACCTCCAAAGAAGGGTCATGCCTACATGTACACAAATAGCATGCCACGTAGGAACACACGTCCTACTCCACCAGCTCACTCATATGATGATTTCTATGCTACACATTCATGGGCACGTGCACAACATGTGAGACACCCTCACGCACGTGTTCTCTCACATGCATATGTTCACCCACATCGTCATATGAATAATTATCCATAAGCACTATTTCATCATGTTCCTTTTACCTATCCACGACATGCATCACGTAGAAATCAACAAAGCATGCATGCTCCCAATAGGATTAAGGCTCCCAAAATATTCTCAATTTGGAGCCCAAAGGACACAAGTATGGTTGAAAAACAAATCTACATGAATGATTATTTTTTGAATGTAGTGGATAATATTAATTATATTGGGAAGTCTAAGTCCAATTGGACTTGGCTTCCAAAGGTCTAACCTTTGAGGACCCAATGACCTTGGGTACCATGAAATGATATAATCATCTTTAGGTACTCAAGAAAAACAAACGGAGCAACAAAGTTAAATTTGGCTCCAAGGATGGGTGGATACTCGATAGCGGGTGTTCAAAACACATGACGGGCGATACTCAATTGCTTTCCGGAGTGGTGCCCATTGCTAATGGGAACCGGGTAATCTTTGGAGGCAACGAGAGCGGAACCATCGTCGGTGTTGGTGAAGTGGGTAACCCATCTAAACCCTTAATTAGTGATGTCTATCTTGTTAATGGTTTAAACCACAATCTTATTTCAATAAGCCAACTTTGTGACAAAGGTTACAAAGTTAGCTTTGCGAAAGGATTGTGTCACATTTTTAATAATGTTAATAATGATTTATTATTTTCCGGCACACGCCATAAAGATATTTATATTTTGGATCTTCCTAAGTCATATGAACAATGTCTCGTTGCCAACACAAGTGAACAACACTTATGGCATCGACGCTTTGGTCATGTGAACTTTGGAACACTTTTTAAGCTTTCAAAATTAAATTCCATTAAAGGTTTTCCTAAGCTTGTATTTGAAAAGAAAAGTTTTTGTGACTCATGTCAACGAGGCAAGCTTCCTAAATCTTCATTTAAACCTAAGAAAAGCATTTCTACTAAACGGCCTCTAGAGCTATTACATCAAGATTTATTTGGGCCAACTAGAGTTGCTTCTTTAGGAAATGCTAGATATGGGCGTGTCATCGTAGATGATTTTTCGAGATTTACATGGGTATTTTTCTTATGTAATAAAAATGAAGCTTTTGAAAACTTCACAACATTTGTGAAGAAAGTACAAAATCTCATCGGAACCACCATTGTCACTATTCGTAGTGATCATGGAGGTGAATTTGAGAATGAGTCTTTCTCAAATTTTTGTGATGATCTTGGAATTACATACACATTTTCCTTCCCTCGCGCACCCCCTCAAAATGGTGTTGTTGAGAGAAAGAATAGAACGCTTGTGGAGTGTGCTCGCACAATGCTCGATGATAGCCAACTTGGCCATCAATTTTGGGCAGAAGAGATACACACCGCTTGCTATGTGTTTAATAGAATACTTTTGAGGCCCGGCACCAAACAAACTTGTTATGAATTGTTGTTTGGTAGATTGGCTCAAGTTAAACATTTTCGTGTTTTTGGTGCGAAATGTTTTATTAAAAACACTTACGAAAATTTGGACAAGTTTGATCTGAGATCAGATGAGGGGATATTTGTTGGGTATTTCTCACGTAGCAAAGCCTACCGGATATACAACAAAAGATCCTCGACGATCGAGGAATCACTACATGTCTCTTTTAATGAAAATTTTATTCCTTCTAGAATTTCAAATGATGATGATTCAATGGATGTTTTATGTGATTCTATTGATAATTCTAAGTCTATTGATTCTATTGATTCTATTGATACTAACCCGACTAATGAGGTTGTTGAGAATGTTCCTAGTGATCAGGGAATTCCCAAACGGCTTCATACGGTTCGTGACCATCCCCATGAGCAAGTCATTGGCAATATTCATGATAGAGTCAAGACAAGATCGCAAGTCCACCACTTCGCCAATTGTGCCTTTGCCTCCTCGATTGAGCCAAAGAATATAAATGAAGCGTGCGAAGATAGTGCTTGGATCCTTGCCATGGAAGAGGAACTCATTCAATTCGAGAGGAATGAGGTATGTGAGCTTGTTCCATTGCCTTCGAAGAACCACACCGTTATAGGAACGAAGTGGATCTTCAAGAACAAAACCGACGAGAACCAAATCATCGTCCGGAACAAGGCTCGGTTAGTAGCTCAAGGCTATCGACAAGAGGAAGGTATCGATTTCGAAGAATCCTTCGCTCCGGTAGCTAGATTAGAATCTATTAGATTAATGTTATCTTTTGCATGCCATAAAAATTTCAAACTATTTCAAATGGATGTAAAAAGTGCATTTTTAAACGGAGATGTCGTTAAGGAAGTTTATGTTTCTCAACCTCCGGGCTTTATTAATGAAAAATTTCCAAATCATGTTTTTAAACTAAAGAAAGCACTTTACGGTTTGAGACAAGCTCCTCGAGCTTGGTATGATCGCCTAAAGAATTTTCTTTTGGATTTGAATTTTAAAATGGGAGAAGCCGATTCTACACTTTTTGTTAAGCATTCGAATAATGATATACTTTTAGTTCAAATTTATGTTGATGATATCATTTTCGGTGCTACTAACTTCGCTCTTTGCGAAGAGTTTCTAATGTTATGAAGGAACAATTTGAGATGAGCCACATGGGTGAGCTCAAATATTTCTTAGGTCTCCAAATTCGCCAAATGAACGATGCAATCTTCATCCACCAAACGAAGTACACGGTGGAGTTGCTAAAGCGATTTGGAATGGAGAATGCCTCCAGGAAAAAGACTCCAATGAGCACTACTACGCATCTTGATAAATATACGGGCGGAAAAGATGTAGGCATTCTTCTATATCGAGGTATGATAGGTAGTTTACTTTATCTTACCGCTAGTATGCCCGATATTATGTTTGCCGTATGTATTTGTGCTCGTTATCAGTCTCAACCTAAGGATTCTCACTTAGTAGCGGTAAAACGTATTTTTCGCTATTTAAGTTACACATTAGACTTTGGATTACTTTATCCAAAATCTAGCACGTATGAGTTAATCTCATATAGTGACGCAGATTATGCGGGATGCAAATCCGACAGGAAGAGTACTAGTGGCACTTGCCATTTTATAGGAAATTCTCTTGTCTCTTGGTTTTCCAAGAAGCAAAATTCCGTATCACTTTCAACCACCGAGGCGGAATACATTGCCGCAGGTGCTGCATGTGCCCAGGTTCTTTGGATGAGACACACACTTAAGGATTTTGGTATACATTGTGATACTAGCCCTATCATGGTGGACAACCAAAGTGCCATTTGTCTTTCAAAGAATCCGGTGCACCATTCCCGTTCTAAACACATAGATATCCGACATCATTCTTAGATGATCATGTTGCTAAAAAGGACATCATATTAGTGTACGTTGAAACCCAGAAGCAAATCGCCGATATTTTCACAAAACCCCTAAAGGAGGATTCCTTTGTGCGGTTGCGTCGAGAATTGGGGATTATAGGTGAATCCGAGATATATGATTCATTTTTATTCAATAATCTTGCATGCTATTATATTTCGCTATATTTGTTCATGCTAGACTTATTGGATTTTTTCGGGATTTTTGTGAATTTTTGGAATTTATGCTCGAATTTACTCTTGAACGTCGTATTTAAGTTTTTCGATGATTAATGGGGTAGTATGATGATTTTTGAGAGTTGAACGATGTTTCGTCCAAGTGCGATTGGGAGAGAACTCAAAATTTCGTATTCTAAAATTTTTGGACTCATCTAGTCGGTTACAGTTCATCAACCAACTGACTAGATACACATCTAGTCGGTCAGCTAATGAACTCAGACCGACTAGTTCAAGCTTATAATTTTCCTTTGCTACTGACATCATTTAGTCGGTCCACGTTCACTTACCGACCGACTAGAATGAAAACTAGTCGGTCAGTACTTGAACTCTGACCGACTAACTCTAGCCCTAAAAACTTTGACTGGCGGCTGTTTCCATTTAGTCTGTTCAAGCTCATTGACCGACCGACTAGATCGTCATCTAGTCGGTCAGTGCTTGAACTGTGACCGACTAAGTGCTCAGGGGCTGTCTTGTCTTTTCGCATTTCGACCGACTTAATCTCGTATCTATTCGATTATTTTTCATTCTAATCGATCGACGCTCACTCTCCAGCTCAAAACCCCGAGTCTCTTCGTCTTCCTCCGTCGATTCCGCCGCCCGATCGTCGTTTTCCGACCATCAACGGCCGTCGATCTTCCTCCTAGGGTATCCCTCCTCTCCTCTCTTGCATCTAGGGCTTCGATCTAGGTCTATTTTCACCTATTTCTCATTTTCGCATCTAGGGTTTATACTTAGGGCTGTTTGATTTCGATTTTCGTATTCTTGCGTTGCTTGATCTCATTTTGTCACACTTATGGCAAAGACGAGAATACCGATCACTCCCTCTGGTGCATCTCCTATGACCATAGAGCCACACCCTATGGATCCTCCTTAACCCAAGCGCAAGGGCAAATCTACTCAGCCCTCTTCTTCTTCACCACCATTGAAGAGGAAGAGAACCTCAAAGCCTAAGCCAAAACCCTCTGCCCAAGCTTCCCAAGCCCAAGCTCAACCTAAACCTAAGCCTAGGAAGAAAACCATTTCAGCGTCTTCTTTTCATGAAACCACTTCTCATTCAGATTCAGATGCTGAGTTTAGACCTGAGGATGAGCCTAGACGTAAGGAACCCACTACTCCACCTCATCCTAGGACTCGACAGCCTAAGGGGAAGGCTCCGATGCCGGCTGGTGGTGTCGATATCTCGCTATGTCGCGATGACCCTATGTGTCTAGCGGCATACAACTGTATCGAACATTGCCTGCTGTTATTAGAGCATTTCGTTAAGTTCTCTGACTTCCTTGGCCTAGCTGATCTTCTATCCTATAGTGGGCTCCTAGACTACCTTCGCTTTGACCCTAAGGCGAACCCTCGACCCTATCCTCGCCTGGTCAAACTTTTCTATGCGAACCGTACCCGGGGTTAGTACGGTGAGACCCACTCCATCGAGACTACTGTCTTGGGGACTCCTATAGTCCTCACGGCAGAAATCTTGGGGGAGTTGCTTGGTTGTTCGTCGTCTGGTCTCCTTCCGTCTGATATTTTAGTTGATGATATCTCTTCTTTAGATCAGTCCGTTCTCGCCGATATCTTCCATGTGATCCCTCCAGCTTTCATAGGTGTCCCATCGAAGTCATTCAAGTCGAATGCTTGGGTGCTTAATCTTATCCTGAAGTCGTGCTTACTTCCTAAGTATGGCTCATCTTCTCTGCCATCCCAGCCATTCCTAAAGTTGATTTACGCTCTCTTCATGGGTAGCGAGATCAACTGGGCTCGCATTATACTCGATAAGATGGATTCTTTCGAGTGTATTCGCAAGTCCACGAAATCTGCGCATATCCCTTATCCTTGTCTGTTGACTTTGGTGTTTCGTCATTTCCACGTGCCTTTGCCTCATGCCGATGAGCGTCCACTTGGTCCTCCCCTGAACGCGACGGCCGTCAAGAAATCTCTTGCGGCACTCCGTCACGTGCAGAGGACGACTCCTTCAGCTTCTCAAGGCACCTCTTCTGCAGCTGCTGCTCCTAGACCTCCCACCACACTTGATGATCTCGCTCGTTCTGTTCGTCGTCTCGAGTCTCGGTATGCTCGTACTGAGGAGATTATGTGTCGTATAGCTCGTGTTATGGGTGTTAAGGTCCCTCCTCCTGTTTCTGAGGATGAGGAGATGGATGATGAGGAGCTCGATGAGCTCGTTGATTCTCTTGCTCGTGGCGCTGAGGCCACTGCTGCTGCTGCTACCACATCCGTTGCTGGAGCTGCCACTTCTTCATGTCCTCCAGAGTCTTTTGCTCCAGTGGATGAGTCTACTGGTGCTCCAGAGACGTCTGCTCCAGTTGACGTTCCTGTTGGTGTCTCTGCCGTTGAGCCTGCTGTTGATGTTTCCACTCCTGCCCCGACGATTGCTTCTGTTGTCACACCACTCCTCCCAGCAGAGCCTGAGTCCACTCCTTCGACTGGACCTACGGAGACTGCTGATCCTACCACTCCTTCTTGAGAGTCTGTTTGGAGGACTCTCCGATGCTCCTTGGATGATTCATCTTTTAGAGAGAGTTTTGGGTTAGGACAGGGTTGGTGGTGTTTTTGATATATTTGGATGTTTTGATGCTTGATGTCGATGTTGTATCATTTTTGGATGTATGTTGATGGTGTTGATGTCGATGATGGATTTTGACATTTTGATGTTGATATAGTATGTGACATTTTGATGTAGTCAATGTATTTTGTGCCTTTGATTGGATGGAGTCGATGTATCTTTTGGTTGTAATCATGATGCTTCATATATATATATATATACATCGTTGTTCTCTTTTACTTCGTTGTGCACATTTTATATTCGTTTTAATGTCTATGCTGTTCGATTTCGTCGCTCGACGATAATGACTTGGTTAAAAAGAATTTATTTCTATGAAAACATAGAATTATTTTCCATGCACTAATTTAACCAAAATGTTGAGATTGGAGAGCACGTTCCTTTACTCAATAAGTGAATTATATTTGGTATTTTGATGATTTCATTTTTCGCTTTTGGATAATGGTCAATTTGGCACACCTTGATTTTCTTCATGTACTTTTTTTCCTTGGTGTCTTTTGGACCATCGTCGTATTATTCGACTCCCGATGTTGGATTTTCTTTAGCCTTGTTGTTGTCTTTGTATGCCCCCCACTCTTTTTGGATAATGCCAAATGGGAAGAGATAGTAATAATGACAAGGGCAAAATGAAAATTTAACTCTATTGTCCATGAATCTAATTTATTATGTTAGATTCAGGGGGAGTGAAGATATAAAAATGGATTACGATCCTAAATTTCAATAATTGGATCATGTTTTATATCTCTCACTTCTGCTTGATGCGTATTATATTTATTCAATTTGGAATTAACGTGTCATCAATGCAGGGGGAGTAAGTATTTTACATTTGAATCATTATTTTTGATTATTATTTATGATGGTTTGTCATCACCAAAAAGGGGGAGAATGTTGAGTATTGGACTCCCCGGATTTGGTTTTGGATGATGAGCAAACATAAATAAATCGTGAACTAACACTTTGTGAGCGCAGTTATGGAGATCGTCGCCAAATTCACGTGAACATCCAAAGCGACGTCTCAAGACTTCTCAAAGCACGTATTCATATGCCTAAAGCTTTGTTGAAGCTTTTGGACCAACTTTGAAGTCATGAAGATTCGATCGAAGCTTTTGAAGACGGTTTGTCTAGATTTATATTTAGTCTTCTAGCTTTGTTCTTTAGAATGTTAAGCCTTGAGTAGGTATTATCATTTAATCTTCATATCGCTCCTATCTTAGAGCTAGGATCTTAGTAGAAGTCCATTCAAACTTTCCCGAAGCATCGCGCTTCGATTCGGGACTTCTTGTGCATGTTAGTTGGTTCAAGAAGAAGAACCAACCGACTAGATGGTGATCTAGTCGGTCGGAAAAGCTTCTTGGACCGACTAGTTTGTTTTCTAAATTCCAAGCCCTTTACTGTTCACAGTTAGTCGGTCTTAGTTGACTCACCGACCGACTAGTTGGTGAACTAGTCGGTCAGTGATGCTTCTTAGACCGACTAGTTGAACATTCCCTGTTCATGCCAAGTTATTGTTTATCGTTAGTCGGTCTAAGAACGTTTGGTGATCGACTAGTTGATGAACTAGTCGGTCAACATTTGTTCTTGGACCAACTAAATCAATTTGTATTCAGACTAATAGTTTTCAACTCTTAGTCGGTCTAAGTTAACTGACCGACCGACTAGTTGATGAACTAGTCGGTCAGAAAGTCTTCTTGGACCGACTAGTTATCTAGGTCTGAAATTTCATCTGATCACTGTTCACTCTTAGTCAGTTTATGTTGTCTCACCGACCGACTAGTTGATGAACTAGTCGGTCAGTGTTTGTTCTTTGACCGACTAGTTGCTTCAGATTTCCAACCGTTGGAATACGACCTAACTCGATTTTTCTCATTGGTATAAATACCAAGCTGGGTTGTTTCTTCTACAAAAAGAACTTACATTAAGAGGCATTTTCAGATTGAAAGAGAAAGAGTTTAAATATCATTTCTAAAGCTCTCTCCCTCACAAGAAATCATTCTCTCCCTCATTTGAGATCTAGAATCCATCTTGAGAGAACTTTGTTCTTGTTGAGCCATCCAAGCTATTGCTTGATTCAAGTCTCCTATTCATTCATAGGCACCCATTGCTGCTCATATTGGTGGTGCTAGGTCTTGGTGACTTCTCCTTCCTCAAATCCCTCCTTGCCCTAATTTGGTAAGAATACTCAAGGTATAGGGTTTGTGGTAAGTTGTTGTTTATTTCATATAAACTCATTTATTGCTATTGATTCTCTCGGTTGTGAGAGAAGGTTGTGATCCCGGGTTGTGGGATTCACTATTGCTATTGATTGTATGATTTGATCTTGTGAAGGTTTTTCACAAGGTATTCATAGTGGAAATCTTGGGTTAGGGTTTCTAACCTAAGTATCCGGAGGGGATCCGGGTGTACTGGGACGTAGGATCATCGGGAACAAGTCAGGGAGACTTGGGTGGATCCCGAACCCATCATATCAATTGTTTGCATTGAATATTTGTTGTTGTCAATTTTAGCTTCCGCATTTGTTGGTAGTAGTTTGCACGATAATTAGGAATTATACTCCTTGTTATTTTTAAAGTACTATTCACCCCCCCTCTAGTACTTGTGCAGTAGCTTTCAGGGCATTACAGTCCCTTGGGTAGGATCAAAGTGAATAATGGTGTGGCTGGATGTACCCAAGTTTGGGGAACTAGAGTAAAACCTTGTGTTTGAGATTGCTTAATTGCATTGGTTAATCTCCTCTTGCACTTATAATTCCATATTTGCAAGTTTAATTTTTAATTGCACAATTATTGTCATTACACTATCCCCCCCCCAACTACTGTGTGTTGTTTAGTATTGCAAGGTAGACGATCCTTATAAACGGTATTAAGGAATCCAATGATATGTCTAATTATACCGTGGAGGATTGCATCGGCAACCTATTGACGTATAAAGTAAGCCTTCAACACAAGAAGGAGAGCACTGAGAATCCCTTAGTACAATGAGAAGCCAAAGCAAAAAAGGACAAGGGAATTGCTCTCAATGCCTTCAAGGAAAACGATAGGAAGAAAAAGAAGAAGCATGTCTATTCCTGTATCGAAGATGAAGGAAGTTACAATGAGAAGAATGAGGTCGATGGACATGTAGCAGAGCTTGCCAAACAACTCATAAAATTCATGAAGAAGGCTCAAGGTAAAGTTTTGTCAAAGCTTGCAAAAAATACTAACGAATTCATTATTTGATATAAGTGTCTGGGAATTGGTCACTGGTCTCGACCGTAAGTGCGCGGTGTCTTCTTGTAGTATAGTATAGGTTGTCGGTCTTAGGGAGGCGATTGGTATGGGTCTCGGGCTATGATTTAGAGTTGTATGACTGTGCCAGTTGTGGGGTGATCCAAGAATGTTTGTTGTCACTGTTATCTCTTTTAATTACTTACAATAAAAAGAGAAAGTACGGTGACAGGAGTCACCACTAGGGTTCGTTGGGTGTCGATGCTAAGTCGTAATATTCAGGTTGGATTTGGTTCTTAGAGCGAGATTTCCGCATCTTGAATGTGAAATCGTAGCCAACTATCGTTGGATTACTCATCTAACGTATCTCGTGCTTAGCCCCACTATCGTGTATGGCCTTGCATGTGACACGTGCATTACGATCGACACATAGTTCTCAATCTCTACTCTTGTCACTATCGTGAGTTAGAGCTTTGATCTGTGATGTGATGGCTCTTCATTGATGCTACTATTGTAGGTCGTCAATTAGGGCCATAGGGCATCGATGGAGACCCCTACAGTGCGTGCCAGTATCGTGGATCACAAACCCTAGCTGAATCCACTAATGACCATAATCAAGCCTATAGGTCAATCTCTAAGGCAAGTGCCACTATCGTGGATCACAAACCCTAGATGTGAACCCTATAATCTTGATGAATCAATCACATCACAGCCCTAATAACTAATCTAACCTAAAAATCATGTCTTTAGCATCTAAATCCTAAAATCTTAGGGTTCATCCATTAGCCCTAGATAGAACTACTCACGGATCATAATAAAAACATTAAAAACAATGATAATAAGAAGATTAACATCATGACAGCAATTTAAATTAAAAACAATATAGATTCAATAGAGATAGGGGAGTGAATCAATACCCAACAAGAAATCCAAGTTTTCCAAGCTTAATCTCCTCTCAAAACCTTAATCCTAGCTCTAGAAATTAAGTTGCAGCTCAAAACTGATGATAAACTGATGATAAAACTTCATAATTATCTTAGGTTACTGTTTAGGTTTATATACAAATGGGTTTTTACCCAAAAAAAAAAAGAAAACAAAACCCAATAAGAAGTCATTCTGTTGCTGGCGACCCGGTCGACTCGGACCGAGTAGCCCAGGTACTCGGTCCGAGTCACCCAACCCTCCTTTGGATCTCGATCTAATTCAGTAATCACTCGGATCAAGTCACCTAGGCACTTGGTTCGAGTGCCAGTGGCTCGAAAATGGTCTTCTACCTGCATTTTTGGTCTAACCGAGTAGCCAAGCTACTTGGTCCGAGTGCTCTTTTAGCTCAATCATTACACCTACTCGAACCGAGTAGGCAAGCCTACTCGGACCGAGTAGGCTGGAAATGCTAATGGACTTGGGCAGCTCTCAACTCTTTGCTTCTCTTCTCCTTCCTTCATCTTCTTCTCCTCGAATCTTCTTCTCCACCATGTCACGCACCTAGCAAGTCATGTCATTGATGCTCCGGCTATCTCGGATGTGTCCATAGCTCCGTTTTTCTCCAAATCTACTCGAAACTCGTGAAATGAAATAAAAGCTCTGAAAATCATATAATCCAATAAACGATCGATAACGCGATAAACACGAGTTTCGAGCGACCAAAACAATATAAAATGATGCGATAAAAGTATAGAAAACATGGACATATCAGTCACATTTCTACCGAATGCCCCAGCAAAAGAGAGACCAAATATAAGGGGAAAGGCAAGAAATATTTTAAGGTCAAGTCCAAGAAGAAGAAGAACACGGGCCTAGTTGGAACTTGGGATGATTCCTCTTTATCAGACGACTCAAGTGATGAGAAAAATGAGCGTGGAACCAAGAATGAGGAGGCTCATATGTACTTCATGGCAAGGGAAGATGGAATTTCTTCAAGCTCATCTGATGCGGAATTAGACGAATGGCTCAACACCGAAGCACCTCTCGAGCATGTGGCTTTCATGGCATTAGATGACGGTGAAGAATCTTCAAGTTCAAACTCAAGCTCAAGCGATGGTGTTAGTGAGAAAGAGAGCGAAGATGAAGATGAGGAAGAGCCCAAGCTATCATATGAGAAGCTTAGCTTTCACATCGACGAGTTGGCTAAATGTATTGCAAAACTGGTCAAAACTCATTATTCATTGCAATCTAAATATGAGAATGTTATTCTTATATTGCATGAATATGAGTCTACTAGTGTAAATGTTAACTCTTCTATGCATGTTTGTGACACTAGTGAGAGAGACATAATACGCTCTCAAGTTAAAGATTTGAACACTCTAATGAAAATTTAAAAGTTCAAAAACCTTGACTTAGAATGGTGCAATCAATAATTTTTGTTGAAGTGCAAAGAGGAATCCTGTAAGCTCAAAATCATTGTTAGTTCTAGGGAGTGCCTTCACGATTTGCTTAGAAAATAACATCCGGCAAATCATAAAATGGGTTTAGGATATGTACCAAAAGTGGTATCCAAACCAAACTCACTTACTTTGGTGCAAAAAGAAGACCAATTGCCCAAACACCAAAGCAAAACCACCATGTCGGCTTCTACAACAATGACATAAATAAGAAGCATGTATAACACAAGGCGGTGAGGAAAAATGAAACATTTCATTTTTGCCAAGAGGCAAGCCCCTCATTTTATGCATGTCAAGAAAAATATTTCTACATGTATGCATGCCACATCCATCCCTCTTGCTAAGGCAAAACCATTGCCTAAGAAATCCATGAGTTATGGATACCCACTAATGTTATTGTGCAAGAGAGGAATGCTTACATTAACACCTTTGTTAGGGATGTGATCACATCATATGATTTTGTTAAGAAGTCAAACTCTTCTTGGGTTTGGTTCCCTAATGTTTAGGTCTCTACACATATGCTTGATTGCATGGGTACCTATGCTTGATTGTTTATCTATTGCATACCCATCTATTGTGTGATATTCATGACTTTGAAAACATTTTAAAATCTTTTTTATGAAAATGGGACCTAGGATGATGTTATGTCATATATGCATTTCTTATCCATGTGTATGACATATGAGGAGTTTATATGATATATGTATTTTTTCAAAAATACTTTGAAGCATATTTTACTCTTGTGTTGATTTTGAAATCCTTTCACTCATTGTTGGATATGGTTTCAATTTCAATATTTTGAAGTTGCCATTATTTGCATGTTTATTTTCGTTGGCAATGTCATGTATCAATGTTCATGCTTGATCTCTTATATCAATGCATTGATACTTATTTGGCATATGTCTCCATATTTGTAATTGGTTCATAAAGTCAAATTTTAACCCATTCTATGTTTTACGGGGAGCATGGCAAATAGATTGAAACATACTTCATATATTTTCATTTGGTATCATACATTTCTCAATATCATGTCTATTGTCATGTATTTATTGTTACGACAAGGGGGAGAGGCTTTCATCTCCACCTTTTTGACAAGGACAAGGGGGAGAGGTAATTATGTAAAAATATATGACTGCATGCATTGATTTACTTCATTATGCATGCATGTTTACATATGGCCTCTTATATGCATTATGTCTTGATTTTATTGTATTTACAATTGGTATGTTCAATTGGATGCATATAAGTAGGGGGCCATTGGCATATATTTAATGCTTATTTTTATTATTTTTACAAAATGGGTGTCATCATCAAAAGGGGAATATTATTGGATATTGGTCATTAAGCACAATATCATTTTGATGATAATCACCACATTATGTGTGGTTAATGTTTCAATATGTTTTAGTCTCAAAATAATTTCAATGGTATATTTTGTTGGAGACAAAACATAGTAATGATGGGTTGATGGACTCAAGGCATGGAACATTGAAACAAAGAGAGACATGAAGAATGAAGATGTTCAATGTATTTTCACTTGATTCTTTATGTATTTTTTTCTTTTTTTTGTAGAATATATATATATGTGTGTGTGCCTTGATTAGATGGACACATATAGATTCATATCATTTTCAATCTCAGAGAACCATAGGAATATCCTAGAACCCATCCCAATAGGTTCTTTGGCTAAAACACTCTTCATTATGTTTTTGGACCAGGACCAAACGTTTAGAATACAGTCACCAGATGTCTGGCGTGTCTATTTTTAGCTTGCTAGACACAGCTTGTTTTCAGTTGTCTGAAGTACATTGGTCAGACATCTAAACCATTTATCAGATGTCTGACTGTTGAACTCCAACCGTTTGATTTTAGTGGGTTTATTTTCTAAGAGTTGTCTCTCTCCACACCCACTTTGGTACAGCCGTCGGAGTAGGATTGTCAGATGACTGAACAGTGCATCAGCAGTCTAGCACTTGTTCTCTAGACATCTGATTGCTTGGAGTTGGTTCCTTTGTTAGTTCCATAACCAACTAAATTTCAGCCGTCTGAAGTTGATGTTTCGAAAGACTGAACCGTTGATTAGTCGTCTGGACTTTAGACGTTTGATGACGAGGATTTTTTGCCCGTTTATAGTCGTTAGACTGTGAATTTCAGGGTTTGTTTTCTCGATTTGTGTGCATATATGGGAGAGTATTTAAGCCCGATTGTGAGGGAGTTTTGGTCACTCATACACACTGATAGAGATCCATTGTTGTTAGCCAAATCTTAAAGGAAATTTCATCTTTCAACTCTATCACATTCCCTCTTTGAGCTACATTAATTGTTTGCGGTTGATTCCAAAAGCTCAAGGGAAGTCCACTAGTGCACAAATCTGAATCTAGCACTTGGACAACCACTCCTCATTGCATATGCACTTCACGTTTGTAAGTTCATTTAATCAAGACAATAGGAAGAGTGTATTTTCTTATTTCGGTTTGTTGAGAAATCTATCTACTGGGTTGTGGAAGCGTTCTCTTTGGAAAGAGAGGTGATGCCCTTGGAATAGGGTGAGCTATCTTGGAATAGATAGTGAGCACTTAGAAAAGTGTGTAGTTCTTGAAAAAGAGTGTGTGAGTTGTATCTAGGAAGAGATTGTATTTGCTTTGCCTTGGAACAGGCTTTTATAGTGGAAAATCCACAAGACTTTGGAAAGAGTGTGAGACTGGAGTAGGCGTAGCCGAACATGGATATATCACGTTGTTTGTGTTTGAATTGTCTCCTTGTAGATTTGGTAATTGTCTTGCATTTTATAATTACACATTGTAAGAATTTTATTAATTAGCTTTAAATTTCTATTACACTATTCACCTCCATCTGGTGTGTTGCTTAGTACTGCAGGTAGATCCCATAATTTGATGTTAACAAACTCTAATAAGCATATTTGATGTCTTTGTTGAGTGTTGTGCATTGCTAAAAGGTTATGAAGAAGGACAAAATGCGCTAAATACCACCAATATTTGAGGGTTCTTTCACGTAAATACCTTAATCTTTAAAGTCGAATAAGTTAATATCCTAACGTTATGAAATGTTACATTTTAGTATCAAATGTTATATTTTCTGTATAGAAATAATTTTGGACCAAAGTGCCCTCTTCTTCTTTAGTCTTCTCCTATCTTCTCCTCTTTTGTTCTTTCTATGTCCTCTTTTCCTCAACTTCTCTGGTCATCTATTCAACACTTGTAAATCTTGCATGACGTGAAATGATGAGGTCAGAATTGATGGATTGTTGTAACTGATGTCAACCCCATGTAGTGGAGGAGCTCAAAACTAATGGGTTTTTTTTGGGGAGAATGAGTTTTCTACTCCTATTGCCTAATTTGAGAGTGAGACTGAGAAAGGAAATGTACATATGTTTAAGAGAACGAGATGAGGCAAAGTGGAGAAGGAAATCTCCATGATTTCCATAGGTTTAGGGTTAGGGGTAACATAGAACGGGAAAGAGCAGGAGGAGTTTAGATGGGATGTGTGTATGCATGACCATGGTGGGTGAACTTAACATTGGAGTTACAATAAGGATTCATATTCGAAGTTGATTTGGGACTGGAATTATTTATACATCATGTTCATGATCTTAGTTGAACTTAACATGGGAAGTATGGTGTGTATGCATGACCATGGAGGGAGAAATTAACATTGGAGTTATAATAAGGATTCATATCCTAAGTTAATTTGGGAAAGGAATTGTTTATACATCTTGTGCATGACCTTGTTGAAGGAGAACTAATTTTGGTTATAGCCTATTCAAGAGACTTTAATCACGGTGTGGATTAGGATTCTTGATCTTATGTAATTAAGGTTACATGATTTTTTTCTTAGTATAGGCCTAACATGATTAGAGGACTAAGATTGTTAAAGAGTTTAGTCCCTAACCTAGAAGTTAAGGGTTAAAAGAATTTGATGAAGGTAGCCGTAAAAATAAAGACCACTTCATCTTCTTCCTCATTAGCTGAAACATCTACTCTTCCTTGAGTCTGAACCACCAATCGATCTCCTCTTTGACCGAGCCACCACCTTTAGCAAGCCAACCTCCTTATCTTTATTGATTGGAACTTCTTGCAATCACTGGTTGCACCTCTTTGGCAGCCGCCGCTGAAGCACCAGCTCCTCCTTATGGCCACCCTCGATCGATAACTATCAACTATAAATCTATGACATCCTTCGATTGATAGCAACAAAGGTGACTTTAAGGCCTCCGACCAACATCAACGAAGCAATCTTTCAGGCCGCCGACCATAAGTAAGAAGTAAACATTATGACCGCCAAACATTAATACAGCAACGATTATCATACTGAGATTTCTTAACTCTTATTTTTAATATTTTATGTTATTTTATGTTATGTTTGAGTTTTCTTTGAACAATAATTATATGGTTTGAGTTACAATTTGTTATATAGGGATTATCACTTCTTGGGGTATGGATTAAATCATGGCAATCAGATTATGTTAGATTAATCACAAGTTATTTGTGAACTTATAGGTGGTGCCGTAAACAGACGATTAATTAACTTTGATTAGTAGTCTTGGGAATAAAAATAGGCATTAGATCGAACCCTAACAAATCTATGTGTTCTTTTACGCTTGAGTTACTTTTCTACATTTACTTTACTACATCTTTACATGTTTTCTATACTTTATTTGGATACTTTATCCTCCATCCTCAACATGTAATATACAATCAAGGTGGCAAAACGGCCCGCCCGGGCCGGGCCCGGCCGGGGCATCGGGCGGCCCAGCCCGGGCCGGGCTGGGCCAGGGCGAGCCGGAATAAATTAAAAAATTAAAAAACCTAAAAATCTATATATTTAACTCTAAAAATTAAACATTAAAAACATGAAAAAACGTTTAAACATGTAAAAAATTATTTAAAAATCTAAATAATTCAAATTAAATTTTTAATTACCTTAGAAACTTTTTGGGTAAGTTAAATATATATTTAATTTTATATGTTAATGTTACTTATAATCAATTGTATGAACAATATTAGTAACAATATAAGAAAAAATTTATATATCATAAAAAGGTTAATCCCGAAATTCTCGAAAGTCCCGGGTTGAACCTTTAAATTTTATTAATTGAAAAAAAAATTGAGGGGGGTACATACGTTGGCCATCCTTACCCCTCATACATTGGCCAAAAAAGGAATCTAATACATGTTATAAAAATGCTAATACAAGTAAATATATCAAGTCTCTTCTTCTTCTTCTTTTTCTTCTTCAGAGTCTTCAGAAGGTCGGTCTGATGTTGGGTCCTTGATTCAGCCTTGAACCAATCCTTCGCACAAACCACCGCTTTCATTATATCTGGCTTCAGTCGTGACCTCTTGTTGCTAAGAACACGACTATCTGCACTAAAAGCAGACTCCGAAGCAACATTGGATATGGGTACAGCTAACAAATCATGAGCCATCATGGAAAGAATTGGATAACTATTCTTATATTGCTTCCACCATGACAGAACATCAAAACTCTCATTATTCAAGTCTTCTTCAGTAAATGGACAAGAACTTGACAAATACCTAGACAGTTCACTAGAAGAACAACATGTTTCAGATGTTCTTTGCTTCTTCTTGCCATAAGCAGGCGGACCCTGCTTGGAGCACTTGAAGATACTTGAACAATAGATGTGTGTGCAGAATTACCATATTGTATCTCATATACAACAAAAAGTGATCTTAAGCTACTCTTAAAACTAGCTTTGTGTTGTTCTGCTTCAGCTTGAAGGTTCAAGTTTTCGTAATAGGTATCTAAGATGTCAAGTACTACATCCTCCATAAAACGGGGATCAAAAACCTTCGCTAAAGAGTATAGCAAAGGAACGGGCTTCCAATACTTACGGAGTTTACTCTCCATCTGTTCTATCATTGCTCAATGGTCTGGAGTCCTAATGGTCTCATTATCTCTATGTTTATGTATAACATCCGAGATCAACGCTAATTGGTCTAAGCCTAGAACTGAAATGGGGTAGTAAACACCAGAAAACTTGTTTATTGTCAAGTATAAAATTTCAAAAAAATCATAAAGTTCATCTATAATTAGCCACTCATAATCACTAATGTCATAATCAATATCATTGACAAGGTATGCACTTGCATACTCACTAAGTTGCGTTCTATTCTGTCTCATACAACGTATCATTAGATATGTTGAAGTCCGCCTATGTGGAAAACTAAATTTAAATGCTCTATAAAGCAGTTGGTTACTACGACAAAACTGCCTATATTCCCTCTTTTTTGTGAATTAGTTGTAATTAATAGCATAAGGTTTCTAGCCTTTTCCAGATAAACAGAAGCAAGTTTAAGACCATCCTGAACTACTAATTTTAACACATGACAAGCACAACGTTGATGAAAAATTAACACATCTAGATCTGGGTTTAATTGACGTTGTAAAAACTTAATGGCTAAAGTATTATTCGAAGCATTATCAAAAGTAATTGTGCTAATTTTTTTCTCTATATCATAATCACGACAAATAGATTGCAAAATCATACCAATTACCACACCCTTGTGTGCATGCTCTAAAACCTTAAAACCAATAATTCTTTTCTGAATGATGAAATCGTGATCTACAAAATGGGCCGTAATACATATGTATGATGCACCCCATTTTGTAGTCCACATATCATAAGTTAATGAAATTCTAGATTCTAGATTAATAAAAAGCTGATGCATATTAGCCTTTCCTTCGTAAAAAGCAGTCATACAACCTTTTCTAAGAGTGTTCCTAGACACTCTTCTAAATGCAGGTTAAAAGCATTTTGCTGTAATCGCTTTAATTCGGGGCTTTCAGCATAATTTAAAGGTAGTTCTTTGCTTAACACAAATCTAGCCATCTCTTTTCTCATATTTTCAACAGAATATGAGAAAGGAGTAAGAGAGGCAGATGATGCAGATAAATTTAAAGTTGATTGTCTAGCATCTTTTTTAGCATCCGTTTTCACGTATCTTAGCAGATTTGAAGTGCCGGCAGTATGTGCGGCAGCAAAACTAGTTCTACATATCTTACAAAAGGCACGAAGTTGTTCGATGCCATTACTATCTTTAACCATTTCACGTGAAAAGTGATCCCAAACACCGGACTTTGGTCCTTTCTTTTCGGTTGTTTGTGTAGTCGGTGCAGGGGTTGTTTGTGTAGTCGGTGCAGGCATATGTGAAGCAGGTGTAGATGTTTGTGACGGTGAACTTGTGTACGTGTGTGCAGCATGCGAGAAAGATGATTGTGCAGTTTGTGGTATGACGGGGCTAGGATTATTAATAGCCACATATTTATCAGGTTCTTGTGTTTCAATATCCGCCATAAGACGGTCATAGACCGGTGATGTTGGGGCCACATCTCTATTACGTAGTAACTCAGCATAAAACTCATAATCGGCAGAATTAGTATCCTCTAAATTAAAGTTCATATTAATATTCCTAGATCGAGACGGTCCTGCCATTATGATAAACTAAAATTAATACTACAGGAACCTGATTGACGTGTGAGTGTGACCGGAGCTTGTAGAGCCCGGTAGTAGCGAGAGACCGGAGAGGGAAGCTTGCACGGTATTAGCGAGGGACTGGAGAGGGAAGCTTGCACGGTATAAGCGAGAGACCGGAGAGTGAAGATTGTAGAGACGGTAGACGGTAGTAGCGAGAGTACGGGCGTTGTAGTTGTAGAGCACCGGGTAGAGAATTGGATTGTAGAAAATGAGAGAAGGTTTTGTGAGTGAAATAAGGGGGGTTTTTTATAGAGGGAAAAATGGAAGAAAAAAATTATTTGTCAAACGGGCAAATTTTTGCACGTTGGTTGGCAAATTTCTGCCCGATCCGGTCCGGGCCCGGGCCTCTTACCGGGCCGGCGGGCAGGGGCACCTGCCCCAGCCCGGCACTTGCGCCGGGCCCGAGCCGGGCCGGCGCCGGGCCAACGGGCCCCGGGCCAAATTGCCACCTTGAATATACAATCATACACATCTTGCAACCATGCACCATCATGCATTGCTCGACGACCTCAATCAAGAATGGATCGGGCACTATGTATGTGAGCCCCAAACTAATTTAGAAATTTCATTTCATAAAAAGTAAGGGTGAACTCCAAGGTATGAGTATTGGGCGACTATGAACAAGGGTTAAAGCATCCAAGGAGCGACACCGGAAACCTTCAAAGCGACCATCTTTTACCTCCGACAGAGATCACTCTCGACTACCAAGTTGAACAATACATCCGACACAGGATTATCAGGCTAGAATCACAGACTTGGCTTTATTTCCATACCCACCAAGGCCAGAAGAAAAATCTTGTAGCACCTCTTGCTTCATACATCACCAAGTGGTATATAATATCCTACAAAATTTTCCGAACTAAACTTGGCCTAGTTTGATGATCCTTTCAAATTGTTAAATGGTCCCATAAACACATAAAAATCCAAAAATGGCCTAACTACCACATGAAAGAGAGCATCTTGGTGACTAATGAGGGCCTTGCAAAGATCAGCCACTCACGTGACCAGTGCATGCACACGCATAGCTCTGTTTCCATTGGGAAGAGCAATGGAATGAGAGAAGAAGAGGGAGAAGGAGGAGATAAGCTCTGGTTGGGCTGTCACTGATGAAGAAGATAAGGACATTATTTGGCTAACAGGTATTTTTCACAGCCTTGAGATGTGTGATGCTTAAGCTGGCCATCTCCACCTAATTCAATTTGATTTGGAACTGCCCCAAGATTAATTCACCACCACAGGCTCCTTGTCCCCCCCATAAAATGATGAAGGAAAACATCAAAATAGGTTGCTAAAATATCCTATCATTAGAAAGAGGAACACTGTAATCCTGGCCCCAAGATTAATTATCTCACATGAATCAGGAGATACTTGGAAGTCAATTTCAACTGCCATACATTCCACCATAAATGGTTGGCCATTTTAATTCATTCTGTGATATCCACCCTAATACTGTATACAAATAGTCATCAACTCAGAGCACTAATTATGTTGCTTGAAACACATTGTTGCTTTAAACCAACACAAATACAGTAATATTGATTATTCGGTCGTATTTTCGGGTATCGCCCAAATACATATGCCTAAAGTCATGTATGCATGTACAAAAGTAATTTCTGCACAAATTATTTCAAAATTCAAATTTATTGTATATGCACATGAAAGTAGTTGTAGTTTTTTTGAACATGCTTTCTGTAAATGTCATCCACAGCTTTAGAATCAACATAGTTAAAATCAAATGACACGAGAGGAGTTTCTTGTCGTGTTGAGAATAAGATGAAACATGCAGGTGGTTGTTTTTTTCATTTTTAATCTTAACAATGAGAGAACATCACGTCAACTAACAGTGGTAACACTTCATGTTCACCGGCTAATTTCATCTCTTATATACCCTTCAAAGCCTTTTTTTTACTCCTCCGTTTCTTTTTCTAGGATTCCTTGCTTGCACATTCTCTCTTCTGTTCTGTGCACTGTGCCTCTCTCTGACACTGTTTTGTGTTTCCTGAGTTTGATGATCCCTGATGGTGCAAGCAAAGCAAATATCATACTCAAGATTTATGGACCTACTGCTGTCATATATTTTAAAAAAATCCTACAAAAAATGAAATAATTTATTTTAAAAACAAGAAAATAAGATCAAATTATACATGCCTCTCTCTCTCTCTCTATGTGGCCTGTTAAAAAGTGAAAGGAACTGTGTTTTTCCCTTCCCCTCTGTTTTCCAACATCTTTTTCTACTCCATCCCCTCATCACAGTTTCAACTTCTCTGTGTTTAGCACTCACAGCCACAGCTCCAAACCAAAGTCCACTTCTTTCTGTTCATCTCTCTTTCTCTCACCTTTTTTCCCACCATTTAGATTATTATTTTTTTCAACTTTGTGCAAAACCCTTTCTCTGTAACATCTCTCTCTATCCCAATCCTCTCTGTTGTCATGGAGTGCGTGATTTTGGGAGGGCTTAGTGCAGCCTCCTGTTGAGAAGCCCAAGCCTCAAGTGGGTCATCAGACTGAACTGAAAGCAAAGTCTCCTTCAGTGTTTTTTTCCCTCAGTATTTGCATCTCTCTTCTTCATGTAGACAGAGATGAAGCAGGAAGCTGGGGAGTCTAGCTAGAGGTAAGCCTGAGGACACTGTTGTTGATGTTGTTGTTTCTCTCACACTCTCTCTTGCTAGTCAAGCTTTAGTATTTTGTCCCCCACTTTCAAACAGATACTGTTCAGTTTGTCACGGCTATGAAGCCCTTGAGGGGTGAATGAAGAACTATTTTCGTAGAGGTTTTGATCTTTAGGAGCCCCTTGAAGAAATAAAAAAACTTGGCAAGAAATAATTTTTGGATGTTAAGTGTCCTTCTCGAAGCGCAAAAAAACAAAAGCAAAGGAATTTTAGCAAGTGGGTTCTTCTTATCTTCACCAAATTAAGACCCCCCACAAGAATCTTAGACCCAAATCCTCTCCCAAAGCTAAAGCTACTACTAGCACCTTCCCTTTTTTAGAGAGAAGGCAGGCAGGCAAGAGCCATGGCAATGGATCTCTCTGGGCATGAAGGAGAGATTCCAATTCCAATAACCAGCACCTATGTAGCTCACACCCACCACCACCCCCACCACCCCCACCCCCACCCCCACCACAATAACAACCCTGAGGATGAAGAGGAGGAAGAGGATGATGAAGAGGAGGAGAAGAGCAAGAAGCAGCTGGTTTTGTTGGGAGCCAGCAATGCAAACAGCAACACAAAAGCAGTGAGGTACAGGGAGTGCCTCAAGAACCATGCAGCCTCGATGGGAGGGACTGCAACTGATGGGTGTGGTGAGTTCATGCCCAGTGGGGAGGAAGGGTCCCTTGAGGCCTTGAAGTGCTCTGCCTGCAGCTGCCACAGGAACTTCCACAGGAAAGAGGTTGAAGGTGAGCCTGCTTCTGCTGCTTCTCTCTTCCATCATCAACTCCAAGAATTCTACCATTACAGCACCCACAGCAGGCAGCAGCAGGCAGCAGCAGCAAGGCACCTGCCACCAGCAGCAAGGCCCCCTGCTGCAGCAATGATCATGCCACTGGGTGCAATCCACAGCACATCTGCAGCAGAGTCTGATGATCATCATGAGATTGAGGATGGCAGTGGGGGGTTTGGGATGATGATGATGATGAGGGGTCCTCCCAATTCTCACCCCCCTCCTCCCCATCCTAGTTTTGGCTACAATTATCACTCTGGTAACAGTGCTGCCAAGAAGAGGTTCAGGACAAAGTTCACACAGGAGCAGAAGGAGAAGATGCTGGGGTTCGCTGAGAGGGTTGGTTGGAAGCTGCAGAGGCAGGAGGAGGGCTCAGTGCAGCAGTTCTGTCAGGAGATTGGGATCAAGAGAAGAGTGCTCAAAGTATGGATGCACAACAACAAGCACAGCTTGTCCATCAAGAAGAGCACCACCACCACCCCCAACAGCAACAGCAACGACAGCAGCAGCAGCCTTCACATCCACCAGTGACCTCTGCCCATTGCCCCTCTTGCTGCTGATTACTTCCAGAACCTTTCTTTCTTTCTTTCTTTTATTTAGTGTTAATGCATGATGGGTACTGTTGTTAGCTGAGGTCTGCTGATTCTTAATCTGTATTCTCTCTCAGTGAGGTGATGGCCTTCGCTAACTTTATGATGAGGGTTTGGAGGTCAGAGGCTAATCTAAGCAATTTATGTATCTTTCTTTTATCCCTTGTAATCATTAGTGGGGCTTGATTGATTGATTGACGGTCTAATTGGGAAGTTCCCCTCCTTAAACTTGCTTGTTAGGTGGCTGTTTTTCCTGGCCTGCCTTTAGTATGTTCTCAACATGAATGGAATGCTTTCAAAGTCCTTAATGCCTCCCACTCCCCAACAATTACAGTGGTGTTTATTTTCTTGATTATCAAAATCATTTCAGTTTTTATGTCACAACACAAGAAGATAGAAGGTCACTACTCTCCTCCCACCAAACCCCAGCATGGAGAAACATCAATAGTTGTTATGGTTTGGGCTCCGTAGGATTTCCATGTTTCTTCTGGTTCCGTGGAAACTCCGAAGTTAAATGTTCGGGGGGCGAGAGCAGTACTAGGATGGATGACCTCCTGAGAAGTCCTTGTGTTTCCATGACCCATGTGCATTCTTTCCTGTTGGGTGAGGTCGATGGTTCCTTGTAGCTTTTCGATGAGTAAAAAAACATAAAATAAAACAAAACAAAAAATAAATAGGGATTTATGAAACACAGTCAAACATACGAAAACCGATTAAAACCCCAAAATTTGATGTAAATTTGAAGTACAAATTACCACTTTTTACCCCCTCCCACCTAACCTCTGAGCAATGGAGAAATATCATGTGGGGGTTATGGTTTCAACCCAGTCCTCCACCTCTCACCACAACCACCCAAAGGACAAACTGATGTGAGAGGCTCTCTCTCTCTCTCTCTCTCCCTCCCTCTCTCACATATCACACCAAGCTAAGCTGGCTTGTCAGGTGCAGGGACCCACAACCCCCATGGCCTCTGCATCACTGAAACGGGGCTCATTTCCAAATTTAGCAAACAATAATGCTACACGAGGGTGCATTAAGGACTGCCTTGTTTCACTAAGGAACTGCCTCCCATGTCAATGTCAAGGGGCCCTGCCCAAGGGATGGGCACCCATTTGAGAGACTCTTTGGGGGTGGGAAACTCCAAGCCTTTGTTAAGTATTTTGATTTTTAAAAAAAAATCATGCAGATGTAGGAAGCATTTATATCTTCACTTGCCACTGGTAATCATCAAGATTGCAATTTAGTGTGATCATTGCTTTCCATGACCACTGAAAGAGCACATCTTAAGTTTGGAGTTGGGCATTTGCCCACCATGGCTGTTTGCCTAAAATTGGGTTGTGGTTTTGTATCCTTAAAACTTGCAATCTCTCTCGCAAGTCCTACTGTTACTGGACTATTGGCTCATCAGAGAGAGAAATAATTGAGAGATCAAAGGGGTGAACTTTCCTGGTAAACACCTGTAATTTGGGTTGTAGGCAGCAATGCCCATCAGTAAGATGACTAGTGCAGTCCAAAATGCCATTAGTTCTGCCCAAGTGTATTTCCCTTCCAGGATTTGGTTTCATATCAGGCGTGGACTGGGAAGAAATTGTATTGGCATGTGATGCAACATGAAATATGAGAACTTAGTACTGTAAATAATGTAAGTTGTATGGAGTAAAAAACCATGGTTTACCTAAAGGATAGTGAATCTCAGACTCCACGAGAAGGTCAGATCCAGGCTGCAGTCTCTGTTTGAAGCCAGATAAGAATGCTTAGAGGAGGTTGCGGTGTTTGACCTAAAACTCCCATAAGCTCAAGTCAGCACACTCTTGTGCTGAAATAATAGTCGGAATTTAGAGCATATATTAAGTTTGTGTTACATGCCTATAATTGCTTTATACAGGTTGATATGGGGTACACCCGTCTCACAATCCATGTACAGCTTAAAAATTGACCCTCATTTCGCCACTCAAAGCATGTGAGTTGCGAAATGAAGCCACCACATAGCAGTAACCTTCGGGTAACGCATCTTCGTTATGAACCTATGGTGCGCTCCGTGTAGGCATGGCGTACTAAAAGGATGCACTGAAGTATTTTGCCTAAAAAGTTGTGCTTTATTTCTCCCTCATGCATGAATGTGACGTGCTTCAAACTCAATTCTGGGAATTATGTTGTCAACGGACGTCTGGTGGTATAAGGCCAGACCTCTGGTTCTGCCGCTCCAAAGGGATGTATCAGAATAGAAACACCAGACGTCTGATGCTATATGAGCAGACGTCTGGCTGGAGGATCAGACGTCTTACAAAATGCCTTCAAATGGCTGAGTGGCATGTTTGGCGTAATTCCTCACAACTTTATGGAAATATGCACCCTATACAGCCGTCCTACTAGACGTCTGATGGCTTTGGGGCAGACATCTGAAGGTACACGGATGCAGCCCGACATAGTGCACCAGACGTCTGACCGCATTGAGTCCGGCAGTTGACCGGGTGATTTGCTGATGATGCGGAAATGGATCTTGGTCGTCCACTAGATTATTAACCAGATCGAATGGCCATGACTTACGATGGCTCTAATAACCCTAATCTTCTATTCCTAAGCTTATTATGGATTGAGGCGCAGACTTGTGTGAAGGTTTTTTGCGCAAGGAAGAAGAGAAACTACGGCCTGCGCTCTTGGTGTGGAGATAGTCTTCTTCTTGAGTTTCTAATCATATTTTCTCCATTGTTAGAGTGATATGATTACTATGTCAAGAGGGCTACATTTTATTTAAAGGAGATTTGGAGGCTGGTGAAAATTCTTTCTGTAAATATCTCTGACCTAGTGGAACCGTGACAACGGAAGACTGGACTTATGCCCAACGATTCGCCGAACCAGTATAAAATCGTGTGTCTCTGTATGATTACTTTGCTCTTAGCGTGTGGTGATTAATCTTGTGCTTTCTATGATCACTCAAGATCCTAATTCAGTTTGATTAAGTTGGCGATGTTGGATATTGAATACCCTTAATGATGTTTTGATGATGGTTACCAAATGATTATTACTAATCTCATTTATCAAGTCTTTATAGGATTTATTAAGCCTATAAAATAAGCCTCAAAGTCAAGAAGTCAACATACTCAAATTTAAGACTCAAAAGATTGATCCAAGGAAATTTCAAGTTAAAAAGCTTTAAATGAAGATCAATAAAGGTATGGAAGCTCAAATCAAGGTCAAAGAACCAAGAGGAAGCCAAGGCATGAAGACGAAGCCAAGGCATGAAGACGAAGCCATGGAATGCATCAAGAAGCCATGAATAGGGTATTTTTGATGTAACTTTCATTCATGTTCCTATGATTATTTGTATGCCATTGGATTGGAGAAATACACACACAAAAGTTTTTAAAACATCATTTAAACCAACAAAATGTTTTAGATATGTTTAGAAATGTTTTAGAAATGTTTAGAAATATTTTTTGAAATGATTTCAAGTTGATTTTGAGTAATATCACATGTATCAGAATTGTAGGCAACTACTTTTAATACAGTAGCCGACTACTTTGATTGGGAAAAAGGAGAATTGGCTCTGTGCTCAAAATAGTCGACTAGAATAGTGGTAATAGTCGACTAAAGTATTAAGAATATCCAACTATCATGACTACTGTAGCCGACTATTCTATGTTAAAGACAAAATTCCAGATTATACGTGATCTTGTTTTTTCAACCGTTTGAAGAGCAATTTTGAGACAAATTTTTAACGGTAGAATGGGTTATAAATGTAGGGAGTTGGTTGGAGAATTCAAGAATTTTGATAATCAAATTTTCTAAAGAATCATAAGAATTCAAAGCAATTTCTCAAGCATTCTCTCTCATTTTCTTAAGCCAAAACAATTTTCAGCTCAAAAGCTTTTAAGGAAATATTTTCTGCGTAATTGATTTTGTTTTCTCGTTGTTTTAATCATCTTATTTTTGAGAATCAATCAATCTTTAAGTCTATTGATCTCTCTAAGTTAATCTCATCTTCTCGGAGATCAAGGGATAATTTTCCTTCCTTAGCTTCACAAGCTCCAAGACTATTGGCTATAGGAAAGTTGTAATCATCATCACCATCCCAAAAGAGGTATTGAAAATCCACATTAAGTGTAGTGATGAGTTGTTTTAATTTGTTGTATTAAGTGTGTTGTAAAAAACCTCTTGGAGGTCCTCTTGGAGAGACGTATTTGTGTACTTGGAAACCCTAGTAAGAGAGGCTAGATGTATGTTGTAGAAGCCATCTATTCACTACTACAAAAAGGACCTTTAATAGCACACCTTTAATAGCGCTTGTCAATTATAAGCGCTGTTAATTATAGGCACATATAATAGACAGCGCTTCTTTTTGGAAGCGCTGTTAAAGGTCGAAGAATAGACAGCACTTCTTTCTGCAAGCGCTGTTAAAGGTCCGCCAATAGACAGCGCTTCTTTCTGCAAGCACTGTGTATTAGAGACACATATAATACACAGCGCTTGTAGAAAGAAGCGCTGTTAAATGTCAGACAATAGACATCGCTTTTTTCTACAAGCGCTGTTAAAGGTCCAAATAGACAGCGCTTCTTTAGAACATGCGCTGTTAAAAGTCCCAATAGACAGCGCTTGTTAAACACAAGTGCTGTTAAAGGCCAGCCTTTAACAGCGCTTTCACAAACAAGCGCTGTTAAAGGCCCCCCCCCCCCCCCTTTAATAGCGCTTGTTTGTGAAAGCGCTATTAAAGGCTGGCCTTTAACAGCGCTTGTGTTTAACAAGCGCTGTTAAAAATAGTATACATTCACGTCACGGTTTCGCAATTTCCCAGCTCCGAACCCGACTCATCTTATCTCGCATTCACGCAATATCGCTCCGAAGCTCCGAAGCCCTAGATCGTGAGCTCGATAGCGATCATCACGGCCGCTGCCATCTTCTAGCGCTCCGAAACCCTAGGATCATCACGACCGCTGCCATCTTCGTGCGCTCCGAAGCCCTAGGATCATCACGGCCGTTGCCATCTTCGTGCCTCCGAAGCCCTAGGATCATCACGGCCGCTGCCATCTTCGCTGGCAAGGACGTCCTCGCCATCGCCCGCACCAGCTCCGAAAAGACAGTCGCATTCGCGTACTCCCCATTCTCCACCGCCTTGCCGAAGACCCCTTCAGGGTCTTCGCCCTCATTGTCACGCCGTCCAGAGAGCTCGCCGTCCAGTTGATCGAGTAGTTTAGGGCTTTTGGGGCTAGCATGAACGTGAGGTGCTGCTTGGTGATTGGGGGGATGGTGATGGCGGCCCAGGCGAAGGGGCTGGCGAAGAGGCCGCATATCGTGGTTGCAACTCCTGGGATGATTAGGGCTCTGATGGAGGAGGATACGGACATTGTCGCAGTGTTTGAGAAGACAAAGGTATGATTTTTAATTTCAAAATCCAATCTATTGGTCTGATTTCTATTTTCAGTTAAATTACAACAGTTTGGTCAAGGGAAACGAAAAATGCAACTTAAATTCCTTGTATTCGATCTCATAGGCCATATTACAACCGTTTATTTTTGGTAGCAAACAGATTTGAGGACTTCGTAGAAGCTGCCTGATGCCTTATAATATCATTTGACAGGTGCAAGAAAAATATTTTCTTCGAATTATCCAAAAGGAGAGGGAGCTAAGTGGCGTCGGTCATTTGGCCAGGAGATATATTCTCCCCTTCTATTAGCATTCTCAGAGCAGGTAAGCTCATGTTCATATTAATTCTTTTTTAATTGTTACTCTCATGTGTGTCTCGATTTTCAGGATGGAGGTAACTGGATGAATTCGCATGCTGGAAAATTATCAGCAATGGCTACATCCTACAGCTTAGCAGACAATGTTGGGTTACTCACTCTCTAGGTATACAACTCATCTAAATGCAATACCCATTTGTTAGGTTTTGTCTCTACTGCTAGTATATGCTTTGCTTGTCATTTGTGGCACTCCGATAATCGTCTCTCTCTATGTACTCCTTGAAGTGTTTGGACAAATTATCTGGGGATGTTAGACATCTTGTTGAACGTTTTGTTGCGTCAGAACCTCATTATCTGAAGAGGAGACAAGTCTCAGCTGAGCTTGTTGGATGTTTTGTTGGACAGATTGTTGAACCTCCGTGTTCAACATGTTGTGCCTATGTGCGACTGTTGTAGATCGAAGCCTGAGGTCCGCGTGATCTTAAGTCGCCATTTATATTTGTTCAGGTATTTATGATGGTTAATATCTGCTGAAGATTTGATTGGCTGAGAATATCTTTCAGTTCCATTCGTGAAGAATTAGTTGAAGATATCTTCGATGGCGAGATTCTGGCAACGATCTCCTGCGGAGATTTAGGGATCTCGTTCCATCTATGGGAGTTGCGGTTATTGCTGTTATTAAGTCGCTTCTAGATTGATTGATCTAGTACTGATTGAACCGAGATTGACGGTGTCGCTGCTTTAAGGGTTCGAGAGCATTGGCGGCTAGGTTAAGACTTTTGCGAAAGAAGTCCTCTGTGATATACTCCGGGAGGGAGGCCGGCAACCACACACGTGGGATCAAGGGGGTTGATCTAGTCGGTGGTGCAAGGGGAGCTTGCAGGCAAGGGGAGCTTGCCAAGAATACTTCACGGGGTTGATTGCGATCACCCCTCACGGTTTGTTTTAAGGATGAGTGTGTTCTTCCTTATAGAAGCGTGAATTTTAGAGTTTGTATTCTCTGATCTTTATAGTGAAGTATTCTATTTTTCTGGGCGTGGCCCCGCAGATGTAGGTGTGCGCACCGAACTGCGATACCAAGTCTCTTGTGTCCCTGATTGCTGTGTGTCATTTCTGTTGTTCTTTATGTTCTCTACTGCGTACTGAATTTCATTTGGTATCAGAGCAGGTCATCCATAATACTTTGACTTTATTTCAAAGTGGGTGTGATCTTGTGTGTCAGTACGCTGATCATGAATACAAAAGAAGGTGCTTCGGTTACTCGTCCCCCTTTGCTCACTGGATCGAATTACACTTATTGGAAGTCTCGTATGCGAGCTTTTATCAAATCTCTGGATGAAAAGGCTTGGGTTGCTACAGTTGAAGGATGGAGCCCTCCGGTTGAAGTCAACAAAGAAGGCAAGGAATGCTTCAAACCTGTGAGAGACTGGAATCCTGATGAGGAACGTGCTGCCTTAGGAAACTCAAAAGCGGTGAACGCCATCTTTACTGCCGTTGATGAAGAGCAGTTCAAGCTTATATCAACTTGTGAGCACGCTAAAGAAGCTTGGGACATTCTTCAAAACGTGCATGAAGGAACCAGCACTGTTAAGGCCTCAAAATTGCAAATGCTCGCCTCTCAGTTTGAAAATCTGAGGATGAATGAAAACGAGACGGTTGCAGAATTCAATGGAAGATTGAGGGATATTGCAAATCAGGCATTCCAACTGGGTAAGAAGTATTCACAAAAGAAACTTGTTGAAAAGACCCTGAGGTCCCTGCCAGATAAATTTTCAGCAAAGATTGCTGCGATAGAGGAAGTAAGGAACACATCCACCATGAGATTGGACGAACTCATGGGCTCCCTACAGACTTATGAGATGAATCTCAAACAAAACAAAAAGGAGAAGGGTGTTGCATTAAAGATTGAAGCCAATGAATTGTCAAAATCCGATAATGAGTCTGAACTTGAAGATGATATTGCTCTACTCACCAAAAACTTTAGTAGGATGATGAGAAAGATTAGCAATAGAGGTCAGAATTTCAAAGCTACTAATAAGATGGTGCGGTCAGGACCTCCTGCTGGTGAAAAGAGTGCTGGTCGCCCTACTCAAAGGTATGAGTCTAAAAACAAAGGAAAGGGAATACAGTGTAGAGAATGTGAAGGGTTTGGTCATATACAGGCAGAATGTGCAAACACCCTTAAGAAGCAAAAAGGGAAATCCCTCGCCAGCACCTGGAGCGATGAAGACTCTGGAGGTAGTGTGGAGGATGAAGACATAACTAGTAATTATGTTGCTTTCACAGCTATTCTGAATGACAAATCTGAAGGCAAGTCCTTCAGTCATATCGAACACAATGTTGCAACATGGCTGCAACATCCAAGCACAAGGGAGAAAATGTTGTACGAAATGTTGTGACAAATAGTGCAACTTGTGATAGTGAAGTTGAATCAGAAAGTGAAAGTGAAGAAGATATTGATGATGAGGAAATCCGCACAGCCTATCAAATTATGTTCTACAAATGGATGGAAATCTGTGCAATCAACAAGAAACTGAAAGATGAATGCTGTAAGTTGAGAAGTGAGAAGGATGCGACTCAAGCCAAACTTCTGAAGACTGAAACAAGCCTCCGAAACTGTGAGAGAAATATGAAGAGAGCTTTACTAAGAGCTGAGAAGGCAGAAAGCACTGTCAACAGGTGGAACTCAGGAAAAACCAAACTTGATGACATCCTCAACATGGGAAAGGTGGCTGGAGATCGAACAGGAGTTGGTTACCACAGAGGAAGTCATCTACACACACTCAAGACCAGGAGTAGTCTCAATGTTAAGGAGCATGTTAAAAGGAGTCTACATGATGAGGCCAAGTCAAGAGGAAAGAACAGAAAAGGTACTATATTTAGGCAGCCTATATGCAATTACTGTAGACAAATAGGACACAATGATTGGAGCTGTTTCAGGCGCATGAAGCACATGAGTGAAGGAAGAAATATTATTCATCCGCAACAGCGAACAAGTATGAAATGGATTAAGAAGTCTGAGCTGATCAGTATGGTTGCTTACACATCTTTGGCTACCTTTGCAGAAAATCAGTGTTATTTTGACAGCGGTTGCTCTCGGCACATGACAGTGAACAAGGGTCTCCTATCGGAGTACACTGCTGGGAATAAAGGCCATGTCACTTTTGGGGATGGACAGAGAAGCAGGGTTGTTGGAAAAGGAAATCTGAATATGGCAGAAACTCTGAAATTGAAAGATGTGATGCATGTTGAAAATTTAAAGGCTAATCTCATTAGTATCAGTCAGTTGTGCGATCAAGGTCTGCTGGTTCGATTCAACAAAAATGAATGCCTTGTGTTTAATGGTGATGAAGTGTGCATTCTTTCCGGAAAAAGATCTAGTGACAACTGCTACCTGTTGCAAGAACCTGACAGATGTCTGAGTGTCACCACGGATGCTTCTGAACAGTGGCATCAGAAGCTAGGACATGTAAATTTCAAGATCCTAATGAAAATCTCCAAAGCAAGAGCTGTCCGTGGAATGCCAACTTTAATCAAGAAGAAAGAAGGAGTGTGCGAAGCTTGCCAACTGGGAAAGCAGAAGAAAGTGAGTCACAAGCAAATTCAGAATATCACAACTTCAAAAACTCTGGAGCTGCTACACATGGATCTGATTGGACCCACTTCAGAAACAAGCGTCGGAGGTAAGAAGTACATCTTTGTATGTGTTGATGATTTTTCACGTTTCACCTGGGTGGATTTTCTAAAGGAGAAATCAGATACTTTCGATGCTTTCAAAAAATTGTGTACTCGTCTTCAAGTTGAAGGAGGAGACAACATAGGGAAAGTCATCCGGATTCGAAGTGATCATGGAAAAGAGTTTGAGAATCACTCATTCTCTGAATTCTGTGAGGCACAAGGTATAGGACATGAGTTCTCGGCTCCTAAGACTCCTCAGCAAAACGGAGTTGTTGAAAGGAAGAATCGAACACTGCAGGAAATGGCTCGAGTTATGCTGAATGCTCGAAAAGTGGTGGGCTGAAGCGATTAACACTGCTTGCTACACCATCAATAGAGTTTACCTTCGGCCACGGACTGAGAAAACTCCATACAAAATTTGGAAAGGACGAAAGCCTGATGTCTCCTACTTCCATATCTTTGGAAGCAAGTGCTACATCCTGCAAGATTGGACACCAAGACGGAAGTTCGACACCAAGAGTGACAAAGGAATTTTCTTGGGGTATTCTACAAGGAGTCGTGCCTTCCGTATGCTGAATGAACGAACAGATGTCATGATGGAATCCATTAACGTTGTGGTTGATGATTTTGATCAGGGAGAATCTATTCTAACTGGTGAAAAAGGAGTTCAAGAAGACAGAAATGAGGATGATTTTCGTGTTGAAAGTGATGTTGCAACAAACAAAACCAAACAGAACAATGTTGAACAAATTGTTGCAACACAGGACACTGCAACTGTGGAGTCGGTTCAAGTAGAAGCTGAAAATGCTCAAGATGCTGAGGGAATTACAAAGATTATACGAGACCATCCGCCGGAGCTAATCATTGGTGACGTTCACGACAGACGTCGCACCAGAGGTACTAGTCGTGTTAACTACAGAGATCTGGCTGGGTATGCTTGCTTTCTCTCTACTATCGAACCCAAAAATGTGAAGGAAGCAATTGTTGATGATTTCTGGGTCTCGGCTATGCAAGAGGAACTAAACCAATTCCAACGAAATGATGTCTGGAGTCTTGTGGAGAGACCAAAAGGAACAAATGTCATCGGGACAAAATGGATATTCAAAAATAAGACAGATGAGAAGGGAAATGTTACTCGCAATAAAGCCCGGCTTGTAGCTCAAGGGTATACCCAAGTGGAAGGAATTGACTTCGATGAGACATTCGCTCCAGTAGCTCGGTTGGAATCTATTAGACTATTGCTAGCGGTTGCCTGTAGTTTAAATTTCAAACTGCACCAAATGGACGTGAAAAGTGCCTTTCTGAACGGGCTGTTGAATGAAGAAGTGTATGTTGAACAACCCAAAGGCTTTGCTGATCCATTTCTTCCAAATAATGTTTACAAGCTGAAGAAGGCGATGTATGGGCTGAAACAAGCTCCAAGGGCCTGGTATGAAAGATTGACTACATATCTTCTCAAGAAGGGATACGAAAGAGGAGGAGATGATAAAACTTTATTTGTTCAAAGGACAAGATCAAGTGTGATGATTGCCCAGATCTATGTTGATGACATAGTCTTCGGTTCAACATCGCAACAGCTAGTGCATGAGTTTATTAATCTCATGCAAAGGGAGTTTGAAATGAGCATGGTAGGTGAGTTGAATGTGTTTCTCGGCCTCCAAGTTAAACAGTGTCCAGATGGTCTGTTCATCTCGCAGAGCAAGTATGCAAGGAATCTTGTCAAGAGATTCGGTTTAGAAAGTGCAAGACATGTTCGGACTCCCATGAGTACGTCTGAAAAACTCTCCAAGGATGAAGGAGGAAGAGATGTTGAAGTTACTCTTTACAGAAGCATGATATGTAGTCTTTTGTATTTAACAGCTAACCGGCCGGATATCAGCTTCAGTGTTGGAGTCTGTGCTCGTTACCAAGCAAGTCCTAAGGAATCTCATATTACTGCCGTAAAGGGGATTATCAGGTATATCAGTGGAACAGCAGACTATGGTATATGGTATACAAAGGATACGAATACTCTTGTCTCAGGATATAGTGATGCTGACTGGGCAGGAAATACAGATGATAGGAAAAGCACCACCGGAGGATGTTTTTATGTGGGGAACAATCTGGTGTCATGGTATTGTAAAAAACAGAACTCCATATCATTATCTACAGCAGAGGCTGAGTATATTGCAGCGGGAAGTTGTTGCACACAATTGCTATGGTTGAAGCAAATGTTGATAGACTATGGACTGGAACAAGGAATTATGACTATTTTATGTGACAACCAGAGTGCTATAAACATCTCCAAGAACCCTGTCCAGCATTCCAGAACAAAACATATCGACATCCGACACCACTTTATTAGAGAGCTGGTTGAGAAGAAGTCCCTAGCCATGGAGTATGTAGCTACAGGTAATCAACTAGCAGACATATTTACAAAGCCTCTAGACTCCACCAGATTTGAGGAATTGCGACAAGCCTTAGGGCTGTGTCGTATCTGATGTTGTTCACTTTGTTGTGAACATTGTTGCAACTTTAGGTTGCAACAATAAGAGAATTGGGCCGTCTTGGGCTATCGGGTTTGGTTTTCCTTCCAAGTTCGTTACCCGATATTTAATTCCTTCTTTTCATATCCCGTTCCCAAGGCGCAATTCTCTACTCTCTTTAAAAATCAAATATCTTCAAGATTCTCTTATCTGATCTTCTAGGGTTCTTGATCTGATCTTTGTGACTGTGAGACAATTTCTCTTTTCTTGTTCGATTATGGAAAGAGATCATTCGAAATCGCCTTCGCAGCCTCCTCGCCGGTCTTCTCGTCGGACTGCCTCCGCGAGGAAAAATGCTCCACCATCTTCTTCCTCTCCTATCAAACGGAAAAGAGGGTCTTCTCGCTCCAGGCACGGGTCTCCCATGGGTACTACCTTCTCTCCTCAATCCCCTAGCCTTTTCTCCAGCATGCACTCTCATGGTATTTCAAATTTGGAGTTAGTCAAGTTTTCCCCAATTCTCGAAATTCCCCTTTGTCGAAACCCTTCTGAGGTTGAAGTTTCTGATGATGAAGAATTCCCTGAACCTGTTACAATTCAAGACTGGTTTTGGTATTTGCGGAGAACTGGTAAGAGATTAGACCTTTCTTCTATGGATGTATCTCATATTCATTTCAAAAATCTCATGCACAAGAAGATTAAAGGGAAAGTTATGAGTGTTGAAGTGCCTCGAGATAGGAAGGTTGTGATTCGAACTTGGAATCCCAAGTCCTATGTGAAAATCTCTGAAATTGAAATTGTGGAGATTTCGAATTCAGAAGACCCTCCAGTGTTTGCTGAAATGCCTAAGTCAAGGGACACTGTTGAAGATTCCACAGCAAATTTGTTCTCTGAGAATTCTTTTGAGCAAAGTGATGTAAAGATGAACAAGGATGTTGAAATGGAGGTAGTTGATGATGATGATAATGTGCCTTCTATCACATCTCAGGAAGAGGCCCATGTCCCTCTGTCTCCTATGGGTGTGGATGAGGATATCCAAAATGTGGCTAATGACAATGATCGTGGTTCAAATGAAGGAGTTCAATCTGTGTCTTTTGACTCCTCTCAGCATGTGACTGAGACTGAAAGAGAATCTAAGAAAGATGGCTGTGATCAGGGTGTATGCCTTGAAGATTCCCCTCGTGTGGGCCAAAATGTGACAGGTGTTGATGTGGATCCTGCTGGTGATGGTTCAGAAAATAGGCAATCTCTCAAAGATGCAGTGGGGTCGATACCTGATTCTACGAATTTAGACATCTCAGGAGATCCACTGGATGGTCAAGATGAGGATCTTCCCTCTGTTCTGCCAGAGACTGAGGTTTTGCAAGTTGGTCAAGATGATGATGCAGTTGTTGTTGAGACTGAGATTGGTTCAGCTGATCGTTGTGATATGACTCAAGGTTCTTCAGATGCTGGTGGTGACATTGCAGGGACGAATATTGATGCTATTCTCTTCGGGGAGGAAGCTGATGAAGATATTGTTGTATAAAATGTTACAACAAGTCCTACAACATGTGTGATTTCTGAACAAAATGAACCACCCCTGTCTTCCTTCATGCGCAAGAGTAGATCTGTGTCCAAAAAGCGTCCTGTTCCTCGCCCTTCCAGTAGTGCTGAGACTTCTCCTTCCAAGCGGCCTAAACTTTCAGCTTCTGCTCACTGTCGCCCTCCCTTGTTTACATCTTCAGATGCCCTGAGCAAAACTTTCTTTGACAAAGCCCGTAAGAACAGATGGCCAGCTTACTCCGAGAGATCTCTTATATCTGAGAAAGTCCTCAATCTGTCATCATTTGACAAGACTCAGTTGGATTCTATTCTGAAGGATCTTGGTCTTGTCCATGCTGCTACATGCTTCAGCGTCTATTATCCTATTTTGGTGAGAGAATTTTACTGTAATCTCTCCAAATCTGCAAGTGATGGATCCTCTCGGTGGAGTTTCAAAAATTATGTCCGAGTGAAGATTGTCACATTCTCTCCTGCATCTCTGGACAAATTATTAGAATGGAAATGTTCCCAATCTGTTCCAGCGTTCGGTGACTCATCTGGAGTGAGCTTTGACAGACTGATTGAGGTCGTGACTGCTGGAAAGTTGACTCGCTGGCCTACTAAGTCATCTGTTTTTCCCTCGTCTGCACTTACTGCAAAGTATTTTATTCTATTCAGAGTTGCTACTCGAAACTGGCTCCCTACCTCAAATGTTTCAGTGGTCACAAGGGACATGTGCAAACTATTGTTCTCTGCTGGCACGTCTCAGGTCTTCAATTTAGGAAGAATCATTTTCGATTCTATCTTATCTTTGGCTGAATTATCATCCTCCGGGACCTCTTTACCTCATGGAGCTCTCATATCCATGATGCTTTTGGCTCAAAAGGTGCCCTTGTCTCCTTCTGATCTTCCCTCTATCTGTGACAGTATCTCGTATACAGCAAAGTCTGTGGCTGGAAAGTACAATGATATCACTGAGGTGTTGCCCTCTCTGCACGGTGGTCCTTCTTCACCCCCTCTGTCTAGTAATGCTGGACCCCAGTCCTCTTTGCCTCCTGAATCTCAGTCTGCCAGCTCCTCTCAGTCGAGTGCAGTGGACATTGTGTTCCTGGAAAATGCCCTTCAACATGTCAATGATCAGCTTCTTGTTCTTGATAGCCAGCGGGCTCTTTTGGATCGTCACAAGCTGCTGTTGCAAGATAAGCTGTCCGCTCTGAAGCGTGGCTCCTCTGCCGATCTATGACTATTGTTCTCCAGATGGTTCTTTTGTTTTTAGTGGCTCAAAAGGGGAGATAAAGGTATGATATATATTTTCTTTTGTGTGGTTGATGTCCTGTTGGCTGTGTGGAGGTCTTGGTCGTGTTACTCCGAAGATAGTAGGCAGTCTTTTTGTGGTTCTTATGGTGAAGGGGAGTACCTCAGTTCTTCTTCAGTCTGGTATGTTGTTGAATATCATACTGTATTGTGCCACTAAATGACAAAAGGGGAGATTGTTAGGTTTTGTCTCTACTGCTAGTATATGCTTTGCTTGTCATTTGTGGCACTCCGATAATCGTCTCTCTCTATGTACTCCTTGAAGTGTTTGGACAAATTATCTGGGAATGTTAGACATCTTGTTGAACGTTTTGTTGCGTCAGAACCTCATTATCTGAAGAGGAGACAAGTCTCAGCTGAGCTTGTTGGATGTTTTGTTGGACAGATTGTTGAACCTCCGTGTTCAACATGTTGTGCCTATGTGCGACTGTTGTAGATCGAAGCCTGAGGTCCGCGTGATCTTAAGTCGCCATTTATATTTGTTCAGGTATTTATGATGGTTAATATCTGCTGAAGATTTGATTGGCTGAGAATATCTTTCAGTTCCATTCGTGAAGAATTAGTTGAAGATATCTTCGATGGCGAGATTCTGGCAACGATCTCCTGCGGAGATTTAGGGATCTATTTCCATCTATGGGAGTTGCGGTTATTGCTGTTATTAAGTCGCTTCTAGATTGATTGATCTAGTACTGATTGAACCGAGATTGACGGTGTCGCTGCTTTAAGGGTTCGAGAGCATTGGCGGCTAGGTTAAGACTTTTGCGAAAGAAGTCCTCTGTGATATACTCCGGGAGGGAGGCCGGCAACCACGCACGTGGGATCAAGGGAGTTGATCTAGTCGGTGGTGCAAGGGGAGCTTGCCAAGAATACTTCACGGGGTTGATTGCGATCACCCCTCACGGTTTGTTTTAAGGATGAGTGTGTTCTTCCTTATAGAAGCGTGAATTTTAGAGTTTGTATTCTCTGATCTTTATAGTGAAGTATTCTATTTTTCTGGGCGTGGCCCCGCAGATGTAGGTGTGCGCACCGAACTGCGATACCAAGTCTCTTGTGTCCTTGATTGATGTGTGTCATTTCTGTTGTTCTTTATGTTCTCTACTGCGTACTGAATTTCACCATTCTTTGTGACAGACTAGAATATAACATTAGGGAAATGCACTGAGGAAATTCTAGCATGTCCTCTGATGTTTTTTTCTTTACCTGGAAAATGACAATACTTAGTCTATGAAATATTATTGATAATACTGTTCTGTATTTATTGTTGGCACTTGAATTTAATCAAGATGAGTATTGATTGCATTGGAGAAAGTATTGTATCATAGAATTTAGTGTTTTTTATTCATGCAAGACCACCCATGACTTGGCCCACACTGGTGGTAAAAATGTACTGAGCTCTAGTTCTTTTCTCAAAAGAGATGTGAAAAAGAAAAGGTACGGAAAAGAAAATGGAAAAAATGAGACATTATAATTTTCATTTCAAAACCAATAGAAATGGACATCTCTGTCATGATTACATTTAGTGATCAGCCTCCTTACAAGCAGCTCAGGAATTATAGGTCCAATAATCCTACTCATTCTTTTTGTGATTTGCTTCATTCTTCAAAGCACAATTGATATAATTAAACGGACATTTATGTGTGATTGGCTATTTATTATACTGATTTTAAGACATTTTCTGTGGTCTCCTGTGGTTGTAAGTGGATTATTAGAGACACTGCATTTCTTTGCATTTCTTGAATTGCAAAACTTTGACAGTTTAGCTTTCTTGATCTTCATATATGTTTACACATTTGTTTCTTGAACCTTCAATTTGCATGTCTTTGGGGCAATGAAAATTCGTTGTCCTCAAATCAAGATTGTTTGAGAAGGCCATCATAATGTTACGGGTTTGATAGGATCTTGGAATTTCCTACGGATTGTGCCTTCTTTACTTGGATAGTTGAATTACTCTGGTTGAGCGTTGGATGACATGTTGCCATGTTAGAAGATGAATGGGTTTGTGAATTTTCTTTTTCTTGTCGGATTCATCATGTTCTGTTTGGGAACTTAGGTTAGATACATGGAGATATCCTTTAAGTGGAGTTAAGGGGGTTGCGGCCTCTCTTTTGCAACCTTTTACCTCAAAAAATGGTAGAGAAAACCTTTAGTTTATAATTACATCCGCTTGTAGGCCAAAATTTTGGAGGTCTTAAAAATGTCTTCCAAACACTGCTAGCACTAAAAAAACCTGATGTGAGTTACCTCTAAGATTTGGAGGTATGGTGACTAACCTCCGTCCCCGAACGGAACCTCAATATTGAGAACCTACATGACTCCCCCAAGTTCACGTGACTAATTGAGATTCCACCTTTAGTAATTTTCTTCTGGTTTATTGTCGGGTTTGTTTTGCTTAGATTTTTCAAGTTTTGGGGAGGAATTATCATTAAAATCACTTTGTTGTGATGCCATTTGAAGCTATCTAGTAGAATTTTTTTCTTTCTGGATTTCAGACTATAAGGATTTCATGCTTTAGTTTTAGGATTGTTATTCTTGTGGATCAGCCTTATGTCAGTTGGGACAATTTTTTAAAGTTGTTTCTTTTGTATCTGCATTTAGATCTTGGGATTTTTTTTCACTTTGTTTTCCTTTAGATGCTGCAAATTTTTACAAATCTACATATTGTTTGAAGAAATAACTAGAATTTCAATGCAGATAACCATGAATTATTTTTCTTGTAGTTTGTTTACATCAGTTACTAAATGATGGGAGTCCAGTTGCTGATATAATGACTTTTTGTTCTTTGAAAAAAATTCGTTAATATAGAGACCACGTTTGTTTTTGGGAAGTGATTTATGCTTTTTTCAGAACATTTTGTATGAATCTCAGAAGTTGACTTGGTTAATTTTCAAACAGAGCACAAGATCCTATTCTTACCTTCAATACCTAATTGTTGTATATGTCAAATGACCAAGGCTTTGCTGACGGCATTATTGGTTTTTTTTCAACAAATTGATTGAATTGCCACAAATCCATTAACATAATATAAGTTGATGTACCAAAAGAAAACAATTAGTAATTCAAATTGAAGTTTATTAGCTACGTCTACATTCGTGCTTGGCTGGATGTGAGCCACAAATCCAACCGATGGGATACGATACTGACTTTATTCAACAGATAGTTTAGTTAATTTATAGAACTTAAACATTAAGTTACGCAAATTATAATATGCCTTATTTTTTATTATTTAGATTGCTTACTTGGTGGGCATCACGATAGTGTCAGATCCTTCATGCCCCTCTCAGTACGAACAATTAGGTTAGCCTTTCTTAGAAGGGAAAGCTCCATATAATCAAGCTATTAGGCTTTCTATGATTGTCTATTTTACTTAACTCACATTATTTTATGTTGACAATGGGGGCATCAATCTGATTTTTAGATGTTGGTGATGATCAGTAACCTGAAGGGTAGAACTTTTATTTTTTTTATCTTTAAACATTTTATCAGTTAAATATTTTTGAGTAAAGAAGTTTAAATAAGAATCACGGATAACCTATTATAAGTATAGGTGATACGAAGCAGCATTAACATTTTCTATCCAGCTTTCATTTCGTGCCATGTTTGCTTGTGGATATTATATTTGTCACTTATAAGAATCTTTTTTGATGTTGGGAAGATGGACCAGCAGAGGATTTGCATGGCATCTTCATCAATAGAGTTCACCGGGAGCGTCCTCCAGAGTTGCTTGAAGAGATCAAGGGGTGAGATAATTACACTGTAGTTGATTTTTTCCTATAATTTCTGTAACAACAAAACTACAAAAAATTCAGAGTATTTTTTATTGCTGTGTGTCGTATTGTTACTGTAGAAAGCAGAGATAGGAAATATTAGAGAAAGGTTAGTGAGAGTTGGTTTCTTCTCTCCCTGTGTCCATTATTTTTTGTAGTATTGTTCAAAGGTTATGTAAAGGCATGGTCCAATGGTAAATGGATGTGATCAGGTTATGTAAAGGCCCTGGTCGTTCGGTTATGGCCATAGTTTAACCATAAGGGTGCTAATCTGTATAGTATAGTCTTACAAGTTGCAGAGTTCAGTTTCATTCAGTTAAATGCTAAGTGTTTGTGCTGCCTATAAGTTTAATTCAATGCCTGATAGTTTGAATGCATGCTGTTTCTCTGTAGCTAGCTAGTTTGTCTCTTTACACGTTGTTTTATTATTGTATTCTAATAGGTGTGCTGCGACACGGAAGTTGACTGTTTTGGGGAAAGTCCCGAAACCCATTAACTTACCCTGCCAAAGGTAACTTCTATTTATTGCAAATACTTCCAGCATTATGTGAATTATTTCTCCAAATGATACAAGTGCTTATATTTGTGTTAGGTTGGAAAACCATGGGCTGGACCCAAATGTCGAAATCGTACCAAAGTAAGTTTCACCCATTCATCATTTACGTTGATTTTCTCAGAATATTTTGTACATCAGTGTTTGAAAACAAACTAATGGAAGTTGGCCCTCAAGCCGCTTCTGTTTGGTAGGCTAGGCAGCCTCCAATGCTGCTATAGGCAATAGAGCCACCGTAGGAACCCAGTGATGCATATCATGTTCTGTAGCACTGATGTTCACTGGTTCACCAACATTGTACATTAAGTTGTCTTGACTGCACTTTATTACCATTCTATTTTGAAAACTTTAGTTTTACTTGCTCATGGTATGGCTTTTGCTGCTTGTTTTAGGGGCACACTTACCTGGGGAAGCCGGCCATCTACACCAGTGCTAAATGCATGGGGCACTTCAAGTTGTTCTTCCCCCCTTACTGATGGAAGTGTTGGCTCACCAAGCCACCGTCCATCATCTGGAGGTGGTACACGGCCTTCTACTGCTGACAGTGATAGATCCCATGAACCAGTTTCTACTGCCTGGGGTCCCAATTCTCGTCCCTCATCAGCATCAGGTGTATTAACATCGAACAAGATATCAACAACAGCAACGCGTCCTCGAAGTGCTGATACCAGACCTGGTAGTTCTCAGCTGTCTCGATTTGCAGATAATTCTACTGATAGTACAGTTGCATGGGGAACAGCAGGCACAGCTGAGAAATTGGTAAGTCCATTACCACAACTTCATTTTAATATTTAAAGTCTTCACTTCTGTTTGAATATTTAAAATCTGTTCAATAGATTTTTTTTTACATTCGATTTTTAGTCTGGTTATTTTATAGTCTATCCAATGTGCATTTCTTAATCTGTTGTTGGAGTAACAGGGGACGCCATCATCCAAGAGCAGTGGGTTCACCTTGAGCTTTGGAGATTTCCCCTCACTTGGATCTGATAAGAACTCGGATACACATTCGCTACGAGGTACTTATGATGTAACCCTTGTCTTTGGTCTCTGATGTTATTTAGCTCATAAGAGGTTATGCTATGTCTAACAAAGCGGCACCCGCTTACTGTTAGGAAATCAGGACTTTATGTCCATCCCCTATTGTGTGCTTTACACTTGTTCTTTTCATTCCTTAATATGGTCAAGTTAATTATATCCAATGCTAATTTGAATATGCTAGTATCATATGCCATGCATTTCTTAGTTTGGCACCTTTTTTTGTTTATTTGCCGGTGTGGGGGTGGGGGTGTGGGGACTGTCATGCTTTAGGATTGTTTAGTTCTGCCCAATTTCTTACCTTTTAAACTCCTGGCTGCTAGGTTATTGGGAAAAGGTCAATGTTGTCAACTTTTACCACTTTCATTATACTAGCTGATTCGCTTAGAACCTTATAACCTATAATCTGGCATTTGCCATTAATGAGACTTTCCAGATCAGGAAATGGAGCGTAGGGATAAAGAAAGAATGGTGAAGCTCCGTACCCTTGGTAACATTCGCGTCATTGGCGAGCTTCTAAAGCAAAGGATGGTGCCAGAGAAAATAGTTCATCATATCGTTCAGGTCTGTATATGCACCACTTTTTACTGTTTAGATGTATGATCTTGTTGTAAAAAAAAGAATTGGCTAATGCTGATACCGCATGCATGAATTACTCGGCCATGATGGAAAAACATGCCCAGCTGAGGAAAATGTTGAGGTGATCTATCAATTCTTCAACACTATAACCGCCGTGTCAGTGATGTCAATTCTTCAACACTACAGCAGTTGGATGAGAGCCCCAATTCCCGCCGTGTCAGTGATGCCTAATTTAACCGGTTAAAGGAACTTATAAAGAACCCAGAGCTTGCAGCACGTCTAAAATTCATGGTTCGCGATGTCCTGGATCTTCGGTCTAACAACTGGGTGCCCTGTCGCGAAGAGGTGAGCAGGCGTATGTGAAAAATCTTCGGTCTAACAACTGGGTACCCAGAGCAGCTCAGAATGAGGTTTTTTCGGTGTTAAATCCAGACACCCATAAAAATGTTGTAGGGTTTGTAGATTGATATTGGGGTTTTTTTCCGGTGTCATTTGGTCACTTGTAAGAAATTGAAGAAACGTTTGGTTAAATAAATTTTGAGGTTTGGAATCTTTCTCTTTTCTTTTGGATTTTATGCAGAAAATTTGAATTTGGGGCCTGGCTTATGGTATGTAATCTAGGTTCTAAGCGCATATTGTCACAAATTGTGACCTCAAACGTCTCTGTACTCTGCAACTGAACGATTGCACAAACAAGCGCTGTTAAAGGCCCCCCTTTAACAGCGATTGCACAAACAAGCGCCGTTAAAGGGGGGCCTTTAACAGCACTTGCACAAACAAGCGCTGTTAAAGGCCCCCCTTTAACAGCGCTTGCAGTAACAAGCGCTGTTAAAGGCCCCCCTTTAACAGCGCTTACACAAACAAGCGCTGTTAAAGGCCCCCCTTTAACAGCGCTTGCAATAACAAGCGCTGTTAAAGGGGGGCCTTTAACAGCGCTTGCACAAACAAGCGCTGTTAAAGGCCCCCCTTTAACAGCGCTTGCACAAACAAGCGCTGTTAAAGGCCCCCCTTTAACAGCGCTTCCACAAACAAGCGCTTTTAAAGGCCCCCCTTTAACAGCTCTTGCACTAACAAGCGCTGTTAAAGGCCCCCTTTAACAGCGCTTGTAAAGCGCTATTAAAAGCAGCCCCCCTTTAGCAGCGGCGAGATAGACAGCGCTTGTAAAGCGCTATTAAAGACCTTTTTTAAGCGCTATTAAAGGTCCATTTTGTAGTAGTGATTGTGAGGAATTTGCTCTCTTTGGAGAGAGTTGATTAGTGAAAAATCCCAACAAGGATGTTAGGGACTGGAGTAGCACATGGTGGGTGAACCAGGATATTTCTTGTGTGTTTGTGATTGTTGATTGTCTCTTTATTACTTGCAATTTGTGATTGTTAATTTTGATGTGCGTTAAGTCTATTTCATTGCAAGTATTATATTAAGTTGATTAAGTTCTTGAGGAGGTAACTCTCTTAATAAACTTAGGCTAAATTAAAGGGTTTAAATTTTTATTTGTGCAATTATTTTTGAAACACTAATCACCCCCTCTAATATCTAGCTTGCTCATCTATAGGATCCAACATGTGATATCAGAGCGCTTTAGGTTGATAGATGGCATCAACTGCACATCATGGAGAAGGCTTCTTTACAACCAGATTCCCACTCTTTGACGACACCAACTACCGCAACTGGAAGATACATATGATGTATCATCTCCAATCGCTTGATTAAAAATTTGGGCCATCACAAAGAACGGATACAATCTCCTACTACACTCATGGGCATGTGGGATAGGGAAGTGAAAAAGAAAGGTAATCTTAATGTAAAAGCTATGAATGCATTATTTTGTGCACTTATAGGTAATAAGTTCACAAGTGTATCTCAATGTGAGACCACTCACCAAATATGGCATACATTGGAGGTAACATACGAGGGAACCGACAAGATAAAGGAAACACATATTAATATGTTGAATTCCAAATTTGAATCATTTAAATTGCTTGAGACTGAATCTATTACTCAAATGAACCCTCGATTTTCAGAAATTATTAATGATATTACCGGACCAGGCAAAAGTTTTCTATGTATGAACATGTGATGAAAGTGATTAGGTCATTGAGACCGAAGTGGAAACCAAAGACTACAGCCATACGTGGAGCCAATGACATGAACAAAGTCACTTTAGAAGAGCTCATATGAAATCTCATGGCATATGAGATTGAGCTAAATGAAGAGAAGGAGGAGGCACAGCCAAAGGAGAAGAACCTAGCATTTAAGGCCAAAGCTAGTGATACGCAGTCATAATTCTCGAAACGTGAGGAGAAGGAAATGACACTTATTTCAAGGAGGTTTAAAAGACTCCTAAGAGGTAAATTTTCTAAACACAAATCACATTTAGCTAATGAAATTATATGTTTTGGATGCAATAAGCTAGGTCATGTAAGAAGGGATTGTCCCTTGGAGAGAAACAAAGACAACGAGAAAATTGAAAGCAAGGATATGACAAGAAGAAGCAAGGACTTTGACAAGGACAAAAACAAAGACAATGAGAGGAGAAAGAGAAGAAGCTACAAAGAGTAGAAACTCAAGAAGCCAAAGAAAAGAGCTTTTGCAGCATGAGACTGTAATGATGGAGAAGAAAGCTCGGAGGAATCATCATCTTCATCCTCATCATCCTCGAAGGAAGAAACGGAGGAGAGAGCACTTATGTGCTTCATGGCATCCATCTCTAAGGTAAGTACATCAACCCATGATAGTGATATAGATAGTTGCAATAGTAGTGATAGTGATGATAATGATGATAGTGACAACGAGTATGATAGTGATAACTTTGAGTTTGATATTAACTGTGCTTATGATGAACTTTATAGTGCTAATGAGAAATTTATTAAGAAGTATCGAGAACTAGAAAAGATTCATAAAAGATGTAGTGTAAATGATGAACCGTAGCTCTCTAATCCTTAAAATTTTTGGATTTTCTCTTTTGGATCTCTGTGCTCTGAACGTGTTAGACATGATCTTGGTATTGATTTTTGTCCTCATTAGGTACTACACTTGATCTCATATAGTTTCTGCAATTTATTTGCATCAGCTTGTTGCATCTTCACTCACACTTGTATCAAGAGTAATAGACATGTCCATACGAAGAAGGGAACTGGTGCATCACCCTCACAACCCAGTCCTTCACAACCACGTTCAAATAAGGATATCATTATTCCTTATTTGAATAATCCTAGTTTACACCCTCACTACCAACACATGGCCAATAAAGGCATCCTCATGGAGAGATTCGTCAAGTTTGATGATTTTGGATGGTATGGGATTAGGGAAATTTTAGCTTTTCAAGGGCTTGCAGAATTATTTCCACTGAAAGTTCTTATAAATGATAACTGAGACTTGTAAATTTGTTTTACACAAATATGGAAGTCAATCCCACTTTTCCTAAGCTCGCATCTACTGTTCTTCATAAACGCATTAGATTATATGTACCCACTACAGGTAGAATTTTAGGCATTCCTAGCGATGGAACTCTCAGAGAGATTTTCATGATAGATTCTCATGTCACGAAAAATATGTTCTCTGAAGGGAAGAGATTCATTCCTCGCACAACAACTAATGCTTTAGTGCCAAGGGTAAGGATTCTTGCATTAATCATGTCATACAATGTCTTTCAAATAGCTGGATGCTATTCTGTGCTATCTAATGGCCAGGTTAAAAGTGTCTACAATCTCCTAGCAGGAAGAAACTTAAATTGGGCAGATTTGATTTATGAAAATATGACATGTAGCAAATCACAATCACTTCATCATGGTCACTTTCTTACTAAGATCTTTGAGGATTTTGGCGTCAACTTTGCTAGTGAGACCCACTTCATTCTTTTCATCTCACCCTTTAATAAAAGTGTATTAAAGATGATGAAATTAGAACTTGATCATTCTTTGAACTCTGACGAGGAGGAGGAGGAGGAGGAGGATGATGATGATGATGATTCCGATGATGAAGCAACCCCCTCCACTCAACCCACGCAATAAGCTCCACCTCCTTTAGATCAATTCATCTTGCTTGCCGAGCGTGAAGAATTGAAGGTAGAATTCAAGCATGAGATGAACCTAGCTTTTGATAAATTTGACAAGAAGATGAGTGATAGAATGGATGTTTTGGATTATATGATTGAAGAGCTTCAACAAGAGATTGAAGAATTGAAGGAGATGATTAGAAGAGGAGCTCCACCAAGCTAGTTTTTTTTGAGAGATTGAGTGAGGATATTTGGATATTTGGATATTTAGATGTTTGGATGTTTGGATGTTTGTTTTTCGATTTGAACAATGTTGGTTGTTGCTACAATATGGGTTTATGTGTTGTAATATTATGTTGCTACTTTTGTAGTGTTTGATACATGAGTTTGGATATTGAATATGTGGTGTATCAAAGTTTGTTGAACATATATGATTTATGCTATGGAATTTCACATTTTGGTATATACTCTAAGATAAAAATTTCATTTAAAATTTGCTGATGATGGTTACAATATTTAACTCTTAGAGATATGTCATAATGTTAGAATTCTGTCATGATGAACATTGCATTAATATTGGTCTCATATACATTAGCAACATTGGCCTAATATATGTTTGAGTATGAAAAATTGGATTATTGGATATATTGGCTCATGTGTGCAAAATGATGAATTTATGCCCGTTAAAGTTATTGCAACTTCATTGGACTTATGTGCATGTTATTGATATGCTTATGAAATGATATTATGGCTTGTTGAACATATATGCCTTATTGAAAATTATAGCATGTCATATTTAAAATGACGAACTCATGTGCATACAGATTTATGACATTGACATGCTTGTGTTTATGCACATCGTTGACATGATTGTTGGACTATAATGATTATCAATGATTTTAACCTTATGCTTCAATTTTTATTGATATCATATGCTTATAATCATTGAGATTATCTTTTTGATATCCTCTTTATGCTCACAACTTATGTCGATCATAATATTTATTCTGTCGATATCAAAAGAGAAAACAGAAGTTTATAATTTCTAATTTCTATAGTCTTTGATAAGATTAAGAAAAATAAATAGATTTCATGATACATTGATGATAGCCGACTACAATACCCAGGATAGTTGACTACTGCCTATTGTTTTTGAAAAATATTGTTGTTATTGAAAATTTCTCTTGACACATGGTTTGTTGATATTGAGTTATATTATCATTCATTTCTCACTTTTTTGAAGAGGCAAAGGGGGAGAAATATGATAATGCATATAAAATATCCATGGTATCACATGTCTTATATCTCATGCTTCAAAAACTATGTTTTCATATATGCTTCATATATGTCTTGTTGAGACAAAGGGAATGATGTTTTATCTTGGACCTTATGTTTTATGCTTGGAATCGAAACAAGTTGAGCTTTTTGAACTAAATGAATTATGCGTGACTTTTATGTGTGACTTGAGACGTGTATCTCACATTTGACAATAATATAAAATTGTGCTTTATATGCTTATCCTAACAGGCAAGGATGCAGGAGGAGTTTACAAAAATTATGCTTGAACAACATGCATCATTGTTGGGGAAGTAAGTAATTTCATGTTGGAACTTTTGAATTTTTCAAATAATTTTTTTGAGTAGACTCTCTCTTGTGTTTCCCTCCTTTTGCTTTAGTCCCACACTGCTTGGGCAAGTAGTCTTGGAGAAGTTTATAAAGGTTTTGTTGAGACTTGGGGGTGTGCCCCAAGGGGTACCACTCTTTTGTGAAGGAGAGAGGACTTACATGAACATGGATTCAACACACGCGCACGCCGTCGCCGGCCGTGACGTGTCGTGCATGCGATTAATATTTTTTGGATTAAATAATTATTGTAAATATTCAAAATTCAAATTTTGATACTGAATTTCAAATTCGAATTTTGAACGTTTGAACGTTTTCATCTTGGTTCAACACACGTGCATGCCGCCGCCGCCCGCGCGCCGACCGGCCGTGACGTGTCGTGCGCGCGATTATTATTATTTGGATTAAATAATTATTTTAAATATTCAAAATTCAAATTTTGATACTAAATTTAAATTTGAACGTTTGAACGTTTGAACCTTTGAATGTTTGAACGTTTTCATCTTTAAAATGCCATTTAATCTCAAATCCAAAATTTATTCTCTAATTAATCTCAGATCCAGTATTAACTCGCGTCTTTAACACTTCTTTAACACGTCTTTCCGTTTTTCACCTGTTATTATTTTTTCTTTATAAAAACACGTGTGTGGGTTCCATTTGAGGTATGTGCGAAAAATATTTTAATTCTAGCATGCGAAAATAAACAGAGTCATTCTTGTTGCGAAAAATCTTTTCTGCTCTTCTCTGTTATTTAACACCCGCAAATTCTTCCCTACTACCATGTGAATAGACTACCACCATGTCGCCTCCCATATCTACAAGGAGAAGACAAAGAGGATACACGATAAACACATCATAAGGAGGGAATTCAAGGAAGGCGACATGGTGCTCCTTTTTAATTCGAGGCTCAGGCTATTTTCGGGGAAGCTACGTTCGAGATGGTCCGGACCTTTAAAGGTTACGCATGTATATCCATAAGGAGCAGTCGAGATAGTAGGAGGAAACACGCCTTTCAAGTTTAATGGCCAAAGACTAAAACACTACATCACGGGCAAACCCATCGGAGAGGAAACGATATTAATACTCTCCCCTTCGGAGCCGCCATGAAAAATCTAAATGGAGTCGAGCTAAAGACTTAAAAACAAGCGCTTCTTGAGAAGCAACCCAAGTTCTTTACTTTCGTAGATTTCATTTTATTTTTATTCCTAGTTAGGATAGTTGAATTTCGAGCAAATAAATCGATCCTCAAGAACCCAAAATGATTCCAAGTGTTTTTCATTGCAAGGAGAAGCATGCGACCGCATGGGATATCCCACGCGGCCGCGTGGAGGAAGGCAATTCAAGACCAAAATCAAGGCAGCAACCCTGGTCAATGCGGTCACGTGATGTGTCACAAACGACTGTGTCAACTGAGGCCAAATGAGAGGAAAAATTGAGCTGGAAATTCAAGATTTATGCGGCCATGTTATCCGAGCGAAACGGCCGCGTAAAAGGCCAACATCTCTGAAATTTTGGCCAAGATTTCCTACTGACATGATTGCATCGTCCAAGAAACACGACCGCATCATTCCATCTTCCAAAGCCAATTTTTCCACTTCAAATTGCCCTCCACACGGTCGTTTTCGCCTAGCCGAAACGACCGTTTCGTCAAACCATGTCTAAAGCCAAAATTCAAACCCAGACGACGCGGTCGTTTTCTCCAATCTACGCGGCCGCGTAATCCAACCAATTCTCTAGATTTTGGCCCCATCTTACTGACACGCTCACATCATTCAAGCGACGTGACCGCATGGACCGAAATTTTTGGCCACTCATTTCTTTCGACGACGCGGTCAATATGCCATCAATGCGACCGTGCCATACTGCCCACGTCATCCATAAACCCCTTGGGTTCTTCTCCAATGAAGCGACGCGGCCGAGACCCAAACGACGCGATCATTTAGTCGACCACATCGTCCATCTTTATAAACCCTACAACGCAACGTGACCCAGTTTCACTTGCTTTTTGCGAGACGTTTCGACTCCCTCATCCATTCCTTCTTCTTCCCCAACCAACCAAAACCCCTCAAACTCCTCCCCTCTTCTAAAATCAACTCCATCCACCTCTCTTATCCTCCTAACTATCCAACACCACCCTTTTCTTCGTCGAAACGACCGGAGATAAAACCCTAAAACGGCTGATTTTCTCGACAATATCAAGAAGACTTGGGTCATTAGCTAGCTTAGGGGAGATTGACTAAATCTTGGGAGCATCTCCAGCTCAGCAAGGAGTTTTGACTACTTGGGTACACTCGTTCCTCACTCTCCATTTAAATTTTTTTTCCGAAGTTCGTACTTTTGCTCGCTAAATTTGCCATTTTCGTAGAGTCTTTGTGTTGCACTTACTCACATACACACCTCCCACTGTATACACACTCTCTACACTCACGATGCCCATACAAAAGGGTAAATGCACTTCTTTCGGACCAACACAAGGGAGGAAAACACGAGCACGCACATCCACGGATATTACGTCCGCAACCACAGTACCTTCCATACAATCTGCCATTCCACCTCCACAACTAGAAACTCTGGGTATCATTTTTACTGATGAGCATTAGAAAAACACTTTCTCGACCCTCTCTCAGAGAACCATAATTCCCACTAAATTCCCGAGCATCTCCGCTCTAAATTCCTTAGGTCTCACCGCGGGTGTCCAAACTCTATTGAACAACAAAGGTTGGAGTGACTTTCTAGAGTGCGAGGCACGCACCTACAAGAGACTCACTCTAGAGTTTTTGATTTCACTCAAGCACCAAAGAGATGGCTTTTCATTTTGCTTGATGAACAAGGACTATGGCATGTCATATGACTCTCTGAACACCATCTTCAAGTGGTCCATGGATATCACTCCTGGCTCATTTAGGCATAATGGTGGAGTCCCCCAATCTTATGATTCTGATCCTTTCTGAAGGCAAATCACTGGCCAACCATAATTTTCCGTCACTAGGGCTCAGACATCCTCTATCATACACCCATGCCATCGCATAGCCCTTCGCATCACTGCGAACACCATTTTCAGTCGGGAAGAGACTAGCCAAGTCTCCCGAGATGAGCTATAAATTGCAGCGTCAGGACAGTTTGAGCACACAATGATCTGTAGGCCATAACTATTAGTAGACTTATCTGACCATGATCCTTTAAGATAATCTAAAAAGCTTACAGCTGTTACCCTATGAGGTACAGGTCATAACTGTCTCCATAGTTGTCCAAATTATGCATTCTTCGATAATCTGGAAAGATTATTAACCTATCTACAACTTTCATGTTGAACCTTAAATCAGATTATGGCTATAAAGGCCTGATATTAGTTTATCTTTCCAGAGTCTAGACTAAGAGCAAATTCCCTAGTTTGACATGCAAGTTGTAGTATTCTAGCATATTGTTCTATGTTTATTTGTCATTTAAGCTAAAATTTAAGTTGTAATATTCTAGCATGTTGTTCTATGTTAATTTGTCATTTAAGCTAGCATACAAGTTGTAATGATCTAGCATGTTGTTTTATGTTAATTTATTATTTATGCTAGTATGCAAGTTGTAGTGTTCCAGCATGTTGTTTCATGTTGATTTGTCCATTTATGCTAGCAAACAAATTGTAGTACTTTCCATGCTAATTTGCCATGTTTAAAGACAAGGAGCATCTGTTTGATGATCGATATTTCTACATGTGGTTATGTGATGATGATGAATAGCACCTTAATGGAATCATGTGATGTTCTTTATGATGAATAAATGTGATGGTCGTTGTCAATCACGACATAAGTGGAAATGAAAGGAATGAAAATGTGAATGCTGTAAATTAGGCTGCCGAATTATGAAAAAATGAGGAATTGGCTGATAAACTGAGAGTGGGGAATTGAGTGTAAACAACAACCTGGAACTCTCGATCTATCTTAAGAAAGTGAGATTCCAGACATTGGGTTTGGAGGAAACACGTGTAAAATATAGGCTTAAGGACTGGACGATATATTTATCTCACTTGCACTCCCGTCAGGGAAAGTTGGGCAGAGTTGGAGAGGCCCATGGTGTACTCGTGATGCACCATGAGTTAGACACTTTCTCACTCCCGAAACAGGGGAGTTACGAGTGTTGGATCTGGATCTTAGCCTAGAGGGGGGTGAATAGGCTAATAAAAATATTCGTATAACCCACGAATAATCACACGCAGTTATAAGCACATGCATGGTAAAAATAAGCAGTCACAGAGTACGCACAGTTATACCCCGGTTCGGTCATCCCCACGACATACTCCAACCCCGAAAGCAACTACTAGATAGATATGTAATCAAGATACAGCTACAATGAGTCAAGAGCCCCAACTCAACTCTCACCTAGCTCATACGCACTCCCGCGTGCTCTACCCTATCAACCTAGTCAGATGCTCTCACCCTTGACGAGCCCCAACTCGTCAAGTCCCCAAAAATGTCACAATAATGGTAAAGTTTCTCCTACAGAGATCGATACTACTACACAAATAATAATAAAGATAGAGTTCAGAAATGCTCAGTGTGTAGGCGTAGTCATCTCTGTCAATCAGCACGGTATCAGCTTCAGTCTGGCACAAACGGTGTCTTGATCTGAACCATGGATCCCAATCTGTGGCTCGATGAACTCAAAGATGTAGGTTGGCCTGTGCGTACAGTAGTTTCAGTTCAAACTTAAATTTAAGTAGGATGTGCGCAAAGCACTACTTCCAAAACATATTATTTTCGCTGACTTCTGCAGAAAACTTCGCATCCAATTAACGTGCCACATCAGCGTGTTTTTTCATGCACTTCTCTGTTCACAGCTCGGAGATGAGTTCGCTAACAACTCGACTTCGTCGTCCGATAGCTCGACGTCGACGACTTCCTGGGCTTCGACTTCTCTGGTGGCTTCACTCCGACGGCGACGGCAAGGTGATGGCAGCACGAAGATGAGCTCACGGAAAGGATTCGGTTCTCGTCGACGACAGCGCGTTGCGTCGAGATATTCTTCGCAGCAGTTGGCACGGACACGCTGAAGTACGACGAGGAAGGCTTTTACGGCAACGTTGTGGAGACTTCAGACCCTAGGCGAATCCAAAGAAGGATGATGTTCTCGCAGTAAGGTAGGAGAGCTGGGCAGCGACGACTTGTAAGTTGAGAACGGCAGCAGCACAGTTGAAAACATCGGCGGCAAGAGAAGATGGTGCGGGCTGCTTGCTGCGTTGATGGCACGTTGAAGCTTTGGTCAGCAAGGCCCAGGGGACACATCCTAGCAGACGGTCGATGAGGTAAGCGGCTAGGGGCAAGCGGCGGTCAGCAAAGCTCTCTCCTTGAATGCATGCGTGAGTCGTCGACTTCCCCCTGTTCTTCAAGTGCGGCAATGGCAAGATGATGGCTTCTCCTTTGATCTTGATGATGTGTGTGGACTTGAAGGATGGAGCATGATGCTCTCTTGCGTGACTTCTCCTTGGGAAGATGATGCTCTCTTGCCGTTTGGAATTTTATGTGGGCTGACTTTTTGTTCTCTCTTTGTTTGCCGCAAAACCTAGCCCTTATGGAGATGATGGTTTATGTAGGCTAGGGTTGTTTGTTGCGGCCAAGAACAAGTCCTATAAGAGATAGGAATTGCAAGATATTTTGGGTATGAGATTGATACTAATTGAGATTTGGATAAGAGCATATCTTCCATAATGATTTGACTCAATCACAATAGAGATTCTCTCATCTTTGTGACGTTTTGACCGAATAGCAATTACTACATCTCCAATGTGATATAGAAATAGCACTTTCTCCAACAATTGACTTAGTCATCGCTTTGAGAATTTACTCCTTTGCCATTTCTGCAAGCACTTAACACACACATCAAATCGTTCACAAATGTTTGTCATCATCAAACAATAAGTCCTAGATCATTGTTTCCAACAACGAGAGACCTCGTTACACTGATCAATGCTCGTATTTCACTGGCGGGGTACCACCTTTTCACCCACCGTGGATTAAGTTCAGTTCCTTACGTCCTATGTTTTACCTGGGTTTTCCAAATATTAAATTATAATTGCAGAACTTGAAGATCAATGCAATTTAAATAGTGGAAATTCATGAAATTGTTGTCTGCTTTTACCTTATGCATATCAGCTCTGCAGTTCTTTCTTTTCAGTACTTGCATGTCATGTTTTGTTTTACTCTATGCATTAAACTGTTGACATGATTATCACCAGTAAATGGACCTTAGTTAGGTAGAGTAGTTCTGAGACTGGACCCTACCTAGCGTAGTTAGATCTTCCTACTGGGTCACACGTTGACATGTCCCATTTACATTTTTTGCCAGGATTAGAAGTAGTGCAGACATAGCAGGACTTAGCTCATGAGTTTACCCCGAGTTTCGAGGTAGAAGTGGAGTCCATTGGGAGTGCATAGAGTTTGGATATTTGGGTTGGAGTTGTGTGGTTGTACCTTGGGCTTTGGGTGTAGTGTTGTACATGAGAGTTGATTGTATTTTGTATATGTTGTTGTACTATGGAGATGTAATAATATGAATGATGTTTTATGTGTATTGTGTTCTTTGAGATGTGTACTTCTGTGATGTTGTTTCTAAGTTGGAGCATTGCGTGTACTTCTCAGCACATGCACAGTGACCTGCGTACGCTTTGTTGTACTCTCTCTACCCCCTCTTTCTTTTCTCATCACCTTCGCCTCTTCGAAAACACCTGGGACAGATTCGTACTTCCTGGTATCCTGTGGAGCAAGGCGTGACATAAATCATAAATATGGCTAGGGTAAATTAGCGTAAACATCCATGTACTTTCAAGAAACCCAGTTTAATACTCCCATATATTATCAGTTTTTAGAATAATCCTCCTTGACTGATAGTTTTGTTAGAAGATCTGTTCAGATGGATCATGCACATGCTTATTTTTGATGCATTAAACCAGATGTAGATGTTTGGATATTACAGGAAGTGTCAAACATGAGTCTTACAAGGACATATTGACATTTTAACAGATTATCTAACAAAATCATTAACCAGAAAGGAATCATAGAAACCAATAGTATAACATGGGCTTAACCTAGATTTCTTGAAAATAGATAGGTGTGTGAGCTAATTTACCTATATAGTTTAATCCATGAAATTTTCATGTACAATTTTACTAAGGCATACCAATGTTTACCATTTGATTCATTGTTGTTACATGCTGACTAATTTTTTCCCACTTCCCATTTAGTCCTTATAATAATTTTAGGGTAAATTGCAGAAAATTACCCTCATATTTGGGACATTTTTAAATTAATACCCTGAGATTTATTTTCGTCAAAATATATACCCAAACGTTTTTCCACGCTTTTAAGTTGATACCTTTTATTAATTTTCCGTCCAAAAGACAGAAATTTGGACAAATTTACCCCCGAATAGGCCTTTTATAAGTTAAGACCCTCACGTTTGGGTCATTTATAAGTTAATACCATGTATGGGGTGGGTGTATCCATTAGGGTAGGTGGGTGCATGGGTGTGTGGTGGGGTGTGTACATTGGGGTGGGTGGGTGCATGGGTGTGTGTGGGCGTGTGTACGTTGGGGTGGGTGGGTGCATGTGTGTGTGTGTGTGTGTTGGTGGGTGTGTGTGCATGGGGTGGGTGTGTGTTGGGCATGGGGTGTGTGTGCATGTGGTGGGTGGGTTTGTGCATGGGTGTGTGTGTGCATGGGTGCGTGGGTGTGTGCATGGGGTGTGCGTGCATAGGGTGGGTGTGTGCACTGGGTGGGTGTATGCATGGGTGTGTGTGTGTGTGTGTGCACGTGCGTGCGTGCATTGGGGTGGGTTGGTGCATGGGTGTGTGTGTGTGTGTGTGTGTGTGTGTGTGTGTGTGTGTGCATGGGGGGTGGGTGTGCGCATGGGGTGTGAGCATGGGGTGGGTTGGTGTGTGCATAGGGTGTGTGTGTGCAGTGGGGTGTGTGTGCAATGGGTGGGTGGGTGTGTGTGCATTGGGGTGGGTTGGTGCATGGGGTATGTGTGTGCATGGGGGTGGGTGTGGGCATGGGGTGTGTGTGCATGAGGTGGGTGTGTGCGTGCATGGGAGGTGTGTGTGTGTGCCAGCATTGGGGTGGGTTGGTGCATGGGTTTGTGTGTGGGTGTGTGCGTGCATGGGTGGGTGGGTGAGTGCATGGGGTGGGTGGGTGTGCATGGGGTGTGTGTGCATTGAGGTGGGTGTGCGCATGGGTGTGTATGCATGGCATGGGTTGGTGGGTGCATTGGGTGGGTGTGTGCATTGGGTGTGTGTGCATGTGTGTGTGCATTCGGGTGGGTTGGTGTGTGTGTGCGCGGGTGCGCGCGTGCGCGTGTACGCACGCGCGTGTGTGCATGGGGGTGGGTGTGTGTATTGGGTGTGTGTGCACTGGGTGGGTGTGTGCATGGGGTGTGTGCGCGTGCGTGCGTGCGCGTGCACGAGAGTGTGTCTTGGGATGGGTTGGTGCATGGGTTTGTGTGTGTGTGTGTGTGTGTGTGTGTGTGTGTGTGCGTGTGTGTGCGTGTGCGTGTGTGCATGGGGGTGGATATGTGCATGGGGGTGGGTGTGTGCATAGGGTGGGTGGGTGGGTGCATGGGGTGGGTGTGTGCGTGCACGCGTGTGGGTTGGTGCATGGGTGTGTGTGCATGGGGGTGTGTGTGGGTATGGGGTTTGTGTGTGTATGCAACCCCCCCCCCCCCCCAACTCCCCTCCCCCACCCATGCACACACCCATCCCATGCACACACCCCCCATGCACACACACCCCCCCAATGCCCACGCACACCCACCCCCCTCAATGCCCCCCCACACACATGCGCGCACGCACGCACACACATGCACGCGCGCGCGCACACATACACACCTTATGCACACACCCCATGCACGCAACCCACCCATCCCACGCACACACACCCCCCAATGCCCACACACATGCGCGCGCACACACATGCACACACACACACATACACCCCTTATACACACCCCACGCACGCAACCCACCCACCCCACGCACGCACACCCACCTCACGCGCACACACAGACCTCCCCACACCCACCTACCCACCCATGCACACCCCCCCCAGAACACACGCACAAACACACACGCACCCCCCCCCCCCCCGAAACACACACAAACACACACACAAACACCCCCCTGAACACCCCCCCCCCAACAAACCCATAAACCCACCCAGCCGTGCACACACAACCCCACACCAAGCACACACATCCCACGCGCACACACCCACCCCGCCCGCGCACACACCCACCCCCAACCCATAAACACACCCACCCACCCCCACGCACACACCCCCATCCATGCACACACACCCCCATCCCAAGCACACACACCCCCCATGCCAACACAGGTATTTTTCTTGAGGAGAGAGAAAGAAGAGAGAAAAAGATAAAGAAAGAAAAGAAAAGGCGGAAAAAAGAAAAAGAGAAGAGAAACGTTAGTGTATTTTTTGCTACATAAACGTCAGGTGCATAACTGGAAAAATTAACATTGTTGGCCGAAAAACAAAAAAAGGTATCGATTTTGACAAAATGAAACCTCGGGTTATTAACTTAAAAAGCCCCGAACGTGAGGGTATTTTTATGTAATTTACCCATAAAAATATACATATTTAAGACATACTCATAGATTGATAAGGGTTGATTATAATTTATAGGGAGCTATAAACCAAGCTTCAATCATATTTTCATCTTGTTTGTATTTTCATCTTGCACAAACAACTGAACGAAAAATGAAATAAATGTGTGTTTACGGGTGTTTTCTCACCACTAGATCGTTGACCAGGGATTGGACGGTCAACGTGGTCAAGGGATTGGTTAAATCCCTTGGTCTCGCCAAGCGTACGTGAACTCGACGAGGGTTGCTTGAGTTCTCACGCCAGCCCCAAAAACGGCTGGCTTGGGGGATCCAGGACGAGCAGGCTCATCGTCCGAGGTGCTCAACCTCGGTTAGCGGGGTGCAGAGGGGTAGCCTCGGCCTCGGTCAATCAAGTGCAGAGGAGTAGCCTCGACGCCTTGATTGTCTCTTGATCTCGGTTGATGGTGAGGCTCGTCGAGGGCGAGCGGGCTCAACGCTGCGCGTGCCTTGCTTTGGTGAGTACCGCGCTGAGGGATAGTCTCGGTTCCTTGGGATCTGCTCGACCTGGACAGACGAAGAAGCTCGTCAGGGGGATCAGACCTTGGTTCCGGTCAAGTCCCCTCCGATGCCTAAGTCAGAACGGATCCCAAAGATACTCGACGGGACCGGTACGGCTCGCAAGGAGGCCGGTACGCGTATCCTCGGACCAAGCTAGGGGAGGGAAGGCAATGTGGAACACATAGTCTTTTAGTGGAATACCTCCGTTTTCTGGTCTCTGAGGTCAGGCCCCCTTCTTCGTCCCCCCGAGACCCTATATTAGGGATTCTCCCACGATCGTCCCCTGTTTACGCCCCCCTCTTCCGTCCCCATGATCCGCCACCCCCCGTGCGCCTTTATGCACCATCAAGGTGGGTTAGTGGGGTCCCTTAATGGTTATTAAGGGGAGTGTTTTAGGGAGCGGTTAACTCCCGCGATCGTGGGCTGATCAGGCACACGTCCGATCGTGGCTGATCCACTGGCAGGCCCTCACGTGGGTCTTCGACGGTTGGCCCAAATTCCTTTTAGGAGGATTCTTCTTCCCATGTGGGCTTGGGCCGCTTGCTTTTGGGCTCCTCCAAAATGGTCATATCAATTGCCCATATCGCTCGGGCCGCGGATTCTGCCGGTTCGGTTCGGGCAATGTGATTTGAGTGAATTTTGACAGGCGCGTCAGTCGAAACCGTGCTATTAAATGGAGGCCATCATGAAGCGGCCCGTTTGAACTTCTCCCTTTTTCGGGCTCAGGATTCGAGGCGCCATGCCTCGCAGGATGTCGACGCGTGTGCACATGTGATCGACTCACGATGTGGTGGAAAAGCCCAGGGAAGGGTGCGGCATAAAGGGAACCCTTCGCTCGTCAGACGAGGGTTTCGCTCTTTTTCTCTTTCGCTCTTTCGCTCTTTCCTTGCTGCTGTCCCGGATCCTCCCCAGGTGCTCCACCATGTCGTCGTCCTCCTCAGCTGTTGGCTCTGGGCGCTCGACGGCCGCTGCCCATCCTGGCCGGGCCCGCGGACCCGTCACGATGGTTCGTCGCCATGGGGGCGAGCTCTTCGGGGTGCCCCCGAAGTGATGGTGTGGCCGTCCTCCATCTGTGCCACTTCAATTGGAGTGTTGCGCTCCAACTATTTCCTTCCTCCATGCTCTGCTCGGGCCCCAGAGAAGGAAGAGCGGATCTGCTTCCCCGGCCCCCGCGAAGTCAGGGTGTACGAGCAGAGCTTCCGGTTCGGGCTTCGATTCTCCCTCCATCCCTTCATAATCGTGTTTCTGCAGGCTTACGGGCTTGCCCTATGCCAATTCTGCCCTAACACCGTCGGGCTCCTTGTGGGGGTTGTCGTTCTTTGCGTGTTGAAGGGGATAGAGCCGTTCCTCCGAATTTTTGCCCAATTCTTCCGCCTGAGTCATCATCAGTCGAGGACCTGGCTCTATATCAGCGCTCGGCCAAAGAAGAGATTGGTACTGGGGCTGCCGAGTTCCTTGAAACACTGGAAGGGGGAGTACGTCTTTGTCGGCTTCCCATCAGATGTGGATTTCCTGATCCGCTAGGGGCAGCGAGCGCACTGGTTCTCGAGCTGGGGAGTCCGACCGATGCCGATGTTGAATATTGGACTCCCCAGATTTGGTTTTGATGATGAGCAAACATAAATAATCCATGAACTAACAATTTGTGAGCGCAGTATTGGAGATCGTCGCCAATTTCACGAGAACATTCAAAGCGACATCTCAACACTTCCCAAAGCTCGTATTCATGCCTAAAGCTTCGTTGAAGCTCTTGCGCCGTTTTGGAAGTTATGAAGATTCAATCGAAGCTCTCAAAGACCATTCTTTAAGGTTTTATTTATAGTCTTTTAGTTTCGATTGATAGATTGTTAAGCCTTGAGTATATCTTACGTCTCTATCTTCATTACGCTCATTTCGTAGCTCTAGGATCCTTGCACAAGTTCATTCTAACTTCCTCGAAGCATCGCGCTTCGATTCGGACTTTATTGTGCATGTTAGTTGGTACAAGTACAAGTACTGACCGACTAGATGGTGATCTAGTCGGTCGGCAACTGTTCTTGGACCGACTAGTTTGATTCCTTAATTTCTTGGACTTTACTGTTTACAGTTAGTCGGTCTACGTTGACTCACCGACCGACTAGTTTGTGAACTAGTCGGTCAGTGATGCTTCTTTGACCGACTAGTTGTGACTTACTGTTCATGCTAAATTTCTCCTAAGCTACTGTTTACCGTTAGTCGGTCTAAGAACGTTTGGTGACCGACTAGTTGACAATCTAGTCGGTCAACTTTTGTTCTTGGACCGACTAAGTCACTTTGTACTCAGACTAATTCTTTTTGTTCTTAGTCGGTCTACGTTCATTGGCTGACCGACTAGTTGTGAAACTAGTCGGTCAGACAGTCTTCTTGGACCGACTAGATTTCTAGGTCTGAAATTCTATCTCTTCTCAGATCTTCACTTAGTCGGTCCATGCTGTTTGACTGACCGACTAGTTGATGAACTAGTCGGTCAGTGACTGTTCTTTGACCGACTAATTCTCACAGATTTCTATCCGTTGGTGAATGACCTAACTTGTTTTTATGGGACCCTATAAATACGAACCTAGGTCATTTCTATCTAGGTTAGAGCTGCCATTAAGAAATTCATTGAGTTATAAAGAGATAGCTATTCTCCCTCAAATCTAAAGCTCTCTTCCTCACAAGAAACCCATTCTCTCTCATTTCTAGATCTAGAGAGAAGCTTGTTCTTGGTGAGCTCTTCAAGCTATTGCTTGATCCAAGTCTCCAAATCATTCCTAGGCACCCATTGCTGGTCATTTCCTTGGTGCTAGGACTTGGTGACTTCATCTTCCTCAAATCCTTCATTTCACCTATTGGGTAAGAAAAACTCAAGGTATAGGATTTTGTGGTAAGATTGTTTATTTCATTTAAACTCTTTAATATTGCTAATTGGTTCTCTCGGTTGTGAGAGAAGATTGTGATCCCAGGTTGTGGGATTCACTTTGCCATTGCATGTATGATTTGATCTTGTGAAGGTTTTTCACAAGATATTCATAGTGGAAATCTTGAGTTAGGGTTTCTAACTCAAGTATCCGGAGGGGATCCGGGTGGTTGGGACGTAGGATCACCGGGAACAAGTCGGGGAGACTTGGGTGGATCCGAACCCATTAACATCATTTGTTTGCATTGTTAATTTTGTGTTGCCATTCAATTTAAGCTTCCGCAAATTGATTTGGTAGTTGTTTGCAATTTAATTTGGAATTATACTCCTTATTATTTTAAAGTACTATTCACCCACCCCCCCCCCCTCTAGTACTTGTGCAGTAGCTAGTAGGGCATTACATTTGGTATCAAAGCCAGGTTCTCAGCTATGTCTGCCAACGACAACAAGACCGTGCCTCCACCTTCCAACTATGACACCTTCAGGAATCGTGAAGGAGCGTCATCGGTGATGGAAGGACATTCCTCTACGAGGCCTCCATTCTTCAACGGTACCAACTATGGGTATTGGAAATGCCGGATGGAAACCTTCCTCCGGAGTGCATCCTTATGGAGGACTACAATGAAGGAATACATCGAACCCAAAGAAGAAGACTTTGAGAAATGGACTACCGCGGAGGTCGCCGCGGAGGTAAGCAATGCCAAGGCAATGAACGCCTTGCAATGCGCATTGGAGCCCGAGGATTTCAATAAGATATGCACATGTAAGAGTGCATATCAAATTTGGAACTCCCTCCTCATTCTTCATGAAGGGACGAGTAGGGTAAGAGACTCTAAACTCGTAGTCGTAAACAAAGATTACGAAATGTTTCATATGCAACAGGGCGAGAAGATGAAAGAATATTACGCTCGCTTCGTTGACATAATAAACGAGTTAGAGGCCCTCGGCAAGTCCTACACTCAAAAGGAGAAGTGCTCAAAGCTTATTGAAGGACTTCCCTCTTCTTGGGAAAAACGTACCTTCGCCATCGAGGAAGGTAATGACATGAACAAATATACCGTAGTTCAACTAATGGGTACTTTGATGTCATACGAGGTACGCAAAGATAGCAAGGTGAAGTTACAAGAAAAGATGAAGTCCTATTTGAACCTAGATGCGCCTAAGAAAAAGGCGATTGCATTCAAGGCGGCTTCATCCACCTCTACCGATGATGAGGACTCGGAAGAAGAAATGGACATGGAATCCATTGCACTCATGGCAAAGAAGTTCAATCGCTTCTTCCGAAAGGGTAACTTCAAACAAAAATCTAAGTTTACTTCTACTAACGCCTCTCTACCTTTGTGCTTTAAATGCAATAAGCCGGGACACATCAAAGCGGATTGTCCTCAAAACAAGCAAAAGGAGAAGTGGAAGGCGCCGAAGTTCGACAAGTCAAAGAAGTACAAAAAGGGGTACAAAAAGGGACTTGTCGGAGCAACATTCACCGACTCCGAGGATTCCTCAAGCGGAGAGTCGGATGATGAGAACGTGGAGCAAGCGCACATGTGCTTCATGGCAAGAGAGGAGCACGATCAAGGATCCTCCTCTTCCGATGATAGTGATGTCGAAAGCGATGAGGTAACCATGGACGATCTTAGGAATGCTAACTCTCAACTTTGGTCAAAATACACTAAATTAGTAAATAGATATACTAAAGTAAAAGATGACCTAGCTAGCATTCAAACATCGCCTAAGACTATCATCACCAACAACGACACCGTTGTTGAAGAGTTAAGAAATGAGATTGTTAATCTCAAATCTAAACTTGAACATGTTAGCATTGAGGATGCGGAAGAACATAAGATAGCGGATTTAACTTCTCAAAACTCGACTTTGAGTATTGAGAACGAGAATCTTAAATCTCGTGTTTATGTGCTCACATCGCAAATATCCACTTTGGATATTTCTTTGCGTTCTCTCAAAGAGAAATATGAGGACACATTGGGCCGAATCAACAAATTCAACAAGGGTAAGGGCCACTTGGATAATATCCTAAAAGACTTACTTCCGGCCAAATACCACATTGGCTTGGGGTATATGATGGGAAATTCATCCAAGTCGGTCACTACTTTTGTAAGGCCAACTTCCGAAGCCTCAACGAGTGGGAGCAAACACTCTATTGGTAGTTCATCTACCAATGGTGCTTCCACCTCGTCCACACCCTCTTTTGGAAAGAAACCCACTTTGGGTGGACCTCCAAAGAAGGGGCATGCTTATATGTACACAAATACCATGCCACGTAGGAACACACATCCTACTCCACCATCTCACACATATGATGATTTCTATGCTACACGTTCACGGGCACGTGCACACCAAGTGAGGCACCCTCACGCACGTGTTCCCACACATGCATATGTACACCCACCTCATCATATGAATAATTCTCGTCGTGCACCATTCCATCATGTCCCGTATGCCTATCCACAACATGCATCACGTAGAAATCAACGTCGCATGCATGCACCCAATAGGATGATGGCTCCCAAAATTTTCACTATTTGGAGCCCAAAGGACACAAGCATGGACGAAAAACAAATGTATATGAATGCTTATTTTTCGAATGTTGTGCATAGTAGGAATTATGTGGGGAAGTCAAAGTCCAATTGGACTTGGCTTCCAAAGGTCTAACCTTTGAGGACCCAATGACCTTGGGTACCATGATATGAAAGTTTCTATCTTTAGGTACTCAAGGAAAAGAAAAAGAAGAGGAGCAACAAATTTAAATTTAGCTCCAAAGGGAATTGGATACTCGATAGCGGGTGTTCAAAACACATGACGGGTGACGCTCAATTGCTCTCCGGAGTGGTTCCCATTGCAAATGGAAATCGCGTCGTATTTGGAGGCAACGAGAGCGGAACCATCGTCGGTGTTGGTAAAGTGGGTAACCCTTCTAAACCCTTAATTAGTGATGTTTATCTAGTTGATGGTTTAAATCATAATCTTATTTCAATAAGCCAACTTTGTGACAAAGGTTACAAAGTTAGCTTTGCGAAAGGATTGTGTCATATTTCAAATGATAATAATAAATTATTATTTTCCGGCACACGCCATAAAGATATTTATATTTTGGATCTTCCTAAGTCATATGAACAATGTCTCGTTGCCAACACAAGTGAACAACACTTATGGCATCGACGCTTTGGACATGTGAACTTTGGAACACTTTATAAACTTTCGAAATTAAATTCCATTAAAGGTTTTCTGAAGCTCGTTTTCGAAAAGAAAAGTTTTTGTGATTCTTGTCAACGTGGCAAGCTTCCTAAATCTTCATTTAAACCTAAGAAAAGCATTTCTACGAAACGGCCACTAGAGCTATTACATCTAGATTTATTTGGGCCAACTAGAGTTGCTTCCTTAGGAAATGCAAGATATGGACTAGTCATCGTTGATGATTATTCAAGATTTACATGGGTATTTTTCTTATGTAATAAAAATGAAGCTTTTGAAAACTTCACAATATTTGTGAAGAAAGTACAAAATCTCATCGGAACCACCATTGTCACTATTCGTAGTGATCATGGGGGTGAATTTGAGAATGAGTCTTTCTCAAATTTTTGTGATGATCTTGGAATTACTCACACGTTTTCTTTCCCTCGCGCACCTCCTCAAAATGGTGTTGTTGAGAGGAAGAATAGAACGCTTGTGGAGTGTGCTCGCACTATGCTCGAAGATAGCCAACTTGGCCATCAATTTTGGGCGGAAGCGGTACACACCGCTTGCTATGTGTTTAATAGAATATTGTTGAGGCCCGGCACTAAACAAACTTGTTATGAATTGTTGTTTGGTAGGTTGCCTCAAGTTAAACATTTTCGTGTTTTTGGTTCGAAATGTTTTATTAAGAACACATATGGTAGTTTGGACAAATTCGATCCAAGATCCGGTGAGGGGATTTTTGTTGGATATTCTTCGCGTAGCAAAGCCTACCGTATATTCAACAAACGAACCTCAACGATCGAGGAGTCGCTTCATGTCTCATTTAATGAAGGATTTGTTCCAACTAGAATTTCAAATGATAATGATTCTTTGGATGTTTTATGTGATTCGTTTGATAATTCTAAGTCTAATGATTCTATTGATTCTATTGAGACTAACCCAACTAATGAAGTTGTTGAGAATGTTCCTAGTGATCAAGGTATTCCCAAACGGCTTCATTCGGTTCGTGACCATCCCCATGAGCAAGTCATTGGCAATATTCAAGATAGTGTCAAGACGAGATCGCAAGTCCACCACTTCGCAAATTGTGCCTTTGCCTCATCGATAGAGCCAAAGAATATTAATGAAGCATGCGAAGATAGCGCTTGGATCTTAGCCATGGAGGAGGAGCTCATTCAATTCGAGAGGAATGAGGTATGGGAGCTTGTTCCATTGCCATCGAAGAACCACACCGTCATAGGGACAAAGTGGATCTTCAAGAACAAAACCGACGAAAACCAAGTCGTCGTCCGGAACAAAGCTCGGTTAGTAGCTCAAGGCTATCGACAAGAGGAAGGTATCGATTTCGAAGAATCCTTCGCTCCGGTAGCTAGATTAGAATCAATTAGATTATTATTGTCTTTTGCATGCCATAAGAATTTTAAATTATTTCAAATGGATGTTAAAAGTGCATTTTTAAACGGAGATGTCGTTGAGGAAGTTTACGTTTCTCAACCTCCGGGCTTCATAAATGAAAAATTTCCAAATCATGTTTTTAAACTAAAGAAAGCTCTTTATGGGTTGAGACAAGCTCCTCGAGCTTGGTATGATCGCCTAAAGAATTTTCTTTTGGATTTGAATTTTAAAATGGGTGAAGCCGATTCAACACTTTTTATTAAGCATGCGAATAATGATATTTTATTAGTTCAAATTTATGTTGATGATATCATTTTCGGTGCTACTAACTTTGCTCTTTGCGAAGAGTTTTCTAATGTTATGAAGGAACAATTTGAGATGAGCCACATGGGCGAACTCAAATATTTCTTAGGTCTCCAAATTCGCCAATTGAACGATGCAATCTTCATCCACCAAAAGAAGTATACGGTGGAGTTGCTTAAGCGATTTGGAATGGAAAGTGCTTCCGGGAAAAAGACTCCAATGAGCACGACTACGCATCTTGACAAGGATACGGACGGTAAGGATGTAGACATTCGTCTATATCGAGGTATGATAGGTAGTTTACTTTATCTTACCGCAAGTAGGCCCGATATTATGTTTGTCGTATGCATATGTGCTCGTTATCAGTCTCAACCTAAGGAGTCTCACTTAGTAGCGGTAAAGCGTATTTTCCGTTATCTAAGTTACACTTTAGATTTTGGATTACTTTATCCGAAATCTAGCACGTATGAGTTAGTCTCATACAGTGATGCCGATTATGCGGGATGCAAATCCGACAGGAAAAGTACTAGTGGCACTTGTCATTTTCTAGGAAATTCTCTTGTCTCTTGGTTTTCCAAGAAGCAAAATTCCGTATCACTTTCAACCACCGAGGCGGAATATATTGCCGCCAGTGCCGCTTGTGCCCAGGTTCTTTGGATGAGACACACTTTGAAGGATTTTGGTATTCATTGTGATACTAGCCCTATCATGGTGGATAACCAAAGTGCTATCTGTCTTTCAAAGAATCCTGTGCACCATTCCCGATCCAAACACATAGATGTCCGACACCATTTCTTAGATAATCATGTTGCTAAAAAGGACATCATTTTAGTGTACGTTGAAACCCAAAAGCAAATCGCCGATATTTTCACGAAACCCCTAAAGGAGGACTCCTTTGTGCGGTTGCGTCGAGAATTGGGGATTATGGGTGAATCCGAGATATAGGATTCATATTTCATTCAAATATCTTGCATGCTAATATATTTCGCGATATTTCATTCATGCTAGATTTATTGAATTTTTGAATTTTATGTGATTTGTTCGAATTTATTGCTCGAAATCGTATTTCAATGTCGTATTTAAGATTTCGACGTTTTATGGGGTAATTTAGATGATTAATGAGAGTATTAAGTTGGTTCATCCAAGTGGTTTGTGAAGAGAAATCAATTATCAACTTTTGGACTCTTCTAGTCGGTCTCAGTTCATTTGTCAACCGACTAGATGCTCATCTAGTCGATCAGCAAGTGAACTCAGACCGACTAGATCAAGCTTTTATATAACTCCTATCTTTTTCTTTCGTTAGTCGGTCATAGTACACTTACCGACCGACTAGATTGAAAACTAGTTGGTCAGTGAATATACTGCGACCGACTAATTCTTGCCCTAGAAATTCATCTGTGCCTCTGTTTCGACTTAGTCGGTTCAAGCTCATTGACCGACCGACTAGATCGTGATCTAGTCGGTCAGTACTTGAACTGTGACCGACTAAGTGGGTTAGGGCATTTGTGTATTTTTGCTTCCAGACCGACTTAAACTCACTTTCATTCGACTAAAACTCACTTTTAGTCGGTTTGTCTCTCAGCTCAAGCCCGATAACTCCCAAAACCCGATCGAGCCCCTTCAAATTCTCGTCGACTCCGGCCATATCTCCGGCCATCCTCGCCGTCCGCCGCCGTCGCCTCCTCCTCCTAGGTATCTCCCTCCCTCTCCTAGGTCGATTCCTACCCTAGGGTTCGATTTTATCTCATCTAGCTCCTAGGGTTTCCGAATTGTTTCACTTAGGGCTTGTGCATCTAGGGTTTGTGTGTTCGGATTTCTTTTGATCTCTAGAGCTTGTGTTGCTAGTGTTTGTGTTGCTTGTACTCGTCGTGCCTCGACCATGGCAAAGACGAGAATTCCTATCGCCTCTTCCGGGGCTTCTCCTATGACCGTAGGGCCTTCCGACCCTAGGAATCCCCCTAAGCCTAAACGTCGTGCCAAGTCTACCCAAGCTTCCCCGTCTTCGCCTCCTCTGAAGAAGCAGAGGACGGCGACCGTCAAACCCCGCAAATCTAAATCCAAGAAGCCCATACTCCACTCACCGGCTACTCCTCCCGATTCCGACACTGAATTTGTGCCTGAGGATGAGCCTATCACTAGGGAACCCACTCCTCCACTCCGTCCTAGGACTCGCCAGCCAAAGGGAAAGGGCCCAATGCCAGCGGGGGGTGTTGACATATCGTTGTGTCGGGTTGACCCTATGTGTCTCGCGGCCTACAACCGTATTGAACACTGCCCGATGTTATTGGAGCACTACGTCCAGTTTTCTGATTTCCTTGGCTTAGCCGATCTCCTGTCCTATAGTGGTCTCCTCGATTATCTCCGTTACGACCCCAAGGCCAATCCCAAACCGTATCCTCGCCTCATGAAATTGTTCTATGCCAATCGCGTTCGAGGCCAGTACGATGCCAGCCACTCCATTTAGACGACTGTCTTGGGAACTCCTATAGTTCTCACGGCAGAAATCTTGGGGGAGATTCTTGGTTGTTCGTCGTGTGGTCTCCTCCCTTCGGACATTTCCGTCGATGACATTTCTTCCTTGGATCAGTCAGTTCTTTCAGATATCTTCCAGGTTATCCCCTCCGCATTCATTGGTGTTCCATCGAAATCTTTCAAGCCGAATGCATGGGTTCTTAACCTGATCTTGAAGTCATGTCTTCTCCCCAAATATGGATCATCTTCTCTTCCATCCCAGCCATTCTTGAAATTGATCTACGCTCTTTTCTTGGGATGCGAGATTAATTGGGCTCGCGTGATACTCGATAAGATGGACTCTTTCGAGTGTATACGCAAGACCAATAAGTCTGCGCATATTCCATATCCTTGTCTGTTGACCCTTGTGTTTCGTCATTTCCGAGTCCCTCTCCCTCCTGACGATGAGCGTCCCTTGGGTACTCCTCTGAACGCGACGGCCGTGAAGAAATCTCTAGCGGCGCTTCGTCACGTACAGAGGTCTACCACATCTGCTTCTCAGGCGACTCCCTCTGCTGCTGGTGCCCCCTCTCGTCCTGCTACTTTGGATGATGTCGTACAGATACTTCGTCGGCACGAGTCTCGCTTGGCTCGTACCGAGGAGGTCGTTTGCCGTATGGCTCGTTAGATGGGCATTGATCTTCCTCCGTCCGTGTCTGAGGACGAGGAGATGGACGATGAGGAGCTTGACGAGCTTGTCACTTCTTTAGCCCGTGGCGATGAGGCTGCTGCTGCTGCTGTTGCTGCTACATCTTCTGCTCCTGGTGTTGGCACCTCTACCGGTGCTCCAGAGACCTCTGCTGCAGTAGTTCAGACTTCTGAGCCTGCTGCCTCTCCTGCTGACACTCCTGATGTGCCTGCTGATGTTGAGCCTGTTGCTGTTGCTTCCACACCTACCCCGACGATTCCGTCCGTTGAGACACCTCTACTCCCTACAGAGCCTGAGTCCACTCCGTCGACTGGACCCACGGAGACTGCAGATCCAGCCACTTCCTCGTGACTGTCAGTTTCGAGGACTCTCCACTACACTTCGGATGATATATTTTTTTTTGTGAGAGTATTTTGGGTTTGGATGGGGTTTGAGAGTTGTTTTGATGTATTTTTGAGCTTTCAGGGTTTCGGTGTTGATTGTTTTGATATACTTTGGATGATGCTGTGATGATGATTATTTTGTTGTATTTTGATGTTGACGATGATGATGTATCTTTTGATGTTTATATCCATGGTCGTTTGTATTTTGATGTACTCGTTGGGATATCTCTTTGGATGTACTCACGATGTTATCATTTATATATATACATCGTCGTTCTCTTTGTCTTAATTCGTCGTGCACATTTAATATTCGTTCAATGCATATAATGTGTGAATACGTCGTTCGACGCATGAAAACTTGGTTAAATAGATTTAAATTCTAGATTTGTATAGAATTGTTTTCCATGCACAAATTTAACCAAGAATATTGAATATTGAAAAGTATGTTTCTTTATTCAAGAAATGAATAATTATTTGGTATTTTTGATGATTTTCATTATTTTTTTTTTATAATGGACATTTTGGCACACCTTGATTTGATTTCCACATTTTTCCCTTGGTGTCAATTTGGTCCATCGTCATTGTCTACGACTCCCGATGTTTGATTTTCCATTTCCTAGTTGTTGTCGTTGTATGCCCCCCATTTTTGGGATAATGCCAAAGGGGGAGAGATAATGATAATAAATAGCGCAAATGAAAATTTAACTCAATTTCCAAGAATCTAGTTTGATATGTTAGATTCAGGGGGAGTTAAGATATATATAAGGATTTTCAAAATCCGATATTTCAAAAATCGATTCTCATTATATATCTTACTCGTCTGATTGATGCAATTTAAATATATTCATTTTGGAATTAACGTGTCATCAATGCAGGGGGAGTAAGTATTTTACATTTGAATCATTATTTTTGATTATTATTTATGTTGGTTTGTCATCACCAAAAAGGGGGAGAATGTTGAATATTGGACTCCCCGGATTTGGTTTTGATGATGAGCAAACATAAATAATCCATGAACTAACAATTTGTGAGCGCAGTATTGGAGATCGTCGCCAATTTCACGAGAACATTCAAAGCGACATCTCAACACTTCCCAAAGCTCGTATTCATGCCTAAAGCTTCGTTGAAGCTCTTGCGCCGTTTTGGAAGTTATGAAGATTCAATCGAAGCTCTCAAAGACCATTCTTTAAGGTTTTATTTATAGTCTTTTAGTTTCGATTGATAGATTGTTAAGCCTTGAGTATATCTTACGTCTCTATCTTCATTACGCTCATTTCGTAGCTCTAGGATCCTTGCACAAGTTCATTCTAACTTCCTCGAAGCATCGCGCTTCGATTCGGACTTTATTGTGCATGTTAGTTGGTACAAGTACAAGTACTGACCGACTAGATGGTGATCTAATCGGTCGGCAACTGTTCTTGGACCGACTAGTTTGATTCCTTAATTTCTTGGACTTTACTGTTTACAGTTAGTCGGTCTACGTTGACTCACCGACCGACTAGTTTGTGAACTAGTCGGTCAGTGATGCTTCTCTGACCGACTAGTTGTGACTTACTGTTCATGCTAAATTTCTCCTAAGCTACTGTTTACCGTTAGTCGGTCTAAGAACGTTTGGTGACCGACTAGTTGACAATCTAGTCGGTCAACTTTTGTTCTTGGACCGACTAAGTCACTTTGTACTCAGACTAATTCTTTTTGTTCTTAGTCGGTCTACGTTCATTGGCTGACCGACTAGTCGTGAAACTAGTCAGTCAGACAGTCTTCTTGGACCGACTAGATTTCTAGGTCTGAAATTCTATCTCTTCTCAGATCTTCACTTAGTCGGTCCATGCTGTTTGACTGACCGACTAGTTGATGAACTAGTCGGTCAGTGACTGTTCTTTGACCGACTAATTCTCACAGATTTCTATCCGTTGGTGAATGACCTAACTTGTTTTTATGGGACCCTATAAATACGAACCTAGGTCATTTCTATCTAGGTTAGAGCTGCCATTAAGAGATTCATTGAGTTATAAAGAGATAGCTATTCTCCCTCAAATCTAAAGCTCTCTTCCTCACAAGAAACCCATTCTCTCTCATTTCTAGATCTAGAGAGAAGCTTGTTCTTGGTGAGCTCTTCAAGCTATTGCTTGATCCAAGTCTCCAAATCATTCCTAGGCACCCATTGCTGGTCATTTCCTTGGTGCTAGGACTTGGTGACTTCATCTTCCTCAAATCCTTCATTTCACCTATTGGGTAAGAAAAACTCAAGGTATAGGATTTTGTGGTAAGATTGTTTATTTCATTTAAACTCTTTAATATTGCTAATTGGTTCTCTCGGTTGTGAGAGAAGATTGTGATCCCGGGTTGTGGGATTCACTTTGCCATTGCATGTATGATTTGATCTTGTGAAGGTTTTTCACAAGATATTCATAGTGGAAATCTTGAGTTAGGGTTTCTAACTCAAGTATCCGGAGGGGATCCGGGTGGTTGGGACGTAGGATCACCGGGAACAAGTCGGGGAGACTTGGGTGGATCCGAACCCATTAACATCATTTGTTTGCATTGTTAATTTTGTGTTGTCATTCAATTTAAGCTTCCGTAAATTGATTTGGTAGTTGTTTGCAATTTAATTTGGAATTATACTCCTTATTATTTTAAAGTACTATTCACCCCCCCCCCCCCCCCCTCTAGTACTTGTGCAGTAGCTAGTATGGCATTACAGCCGAGCTCAAGGCGGTTGACACCTTGCTGGCGGTCCCTCCCGTGGACCGAAGAATCGACGTCCTTTTCTCCGACCTTACCCTGCGAAAGACCGTGTGGCCTGTTGGTGAGTTCTGCGAAAACCCAGAGCCTGAGGGAGTTGGTGTTGGAGGCCCGTCCAGACGGTTCTGATCCCTTCTTTTGCCCTCTTGTGCAGGTGGGTTCGTTCAGGGTTCTTCTCAGTCCTCCCTTCCAGCCGTTGTCCCGGATCCCAACCCGCGGCAAAGGGTGTTGAAAGTCCGGTGGAAACAGCGATTCGGGTTCTCCGGGGCCAGATCTAAGAGAACGAGAGGGCAAGTCCCATCCCCTCCGGGGGAGGACGCGCAGAAAAAGGCATGTGTCCCTGTAACGGTGGAAGGCATCCCTTCCCCTAAGGGTTATGCTCAGACCTCCCCGACGGAGCACTCATGGCGCTGAGCCAGGCCCTCGTCTCCCTCGTCGGGCCGCTCCCTGAAGCTTACGAGCGGTATTTGGGCGTGTTCCGTCCATCCAAGGTTGACCTCCCACGATCAGGTGAAGGTTTGCTCCGCCCTCGCTTCCTCGTGGGGTTGAAGGAGTTCGTCTTCTCAGATGGCGGAGTGGCGGTCTGGTTGGCTGAAAACTACAGTCTTCATGCGGACCAATCCGTGCTGGACGGGGTAAAAGGCAATCGCATGGCCGCCTTCGTAGTACAGGCTGGTCAACAGGTGAGGTCCTTTGCACATCATGTCCCTTGTAATGGCTTTCAACTTATTCCCGTCTCTTGACGCATCTATCCTCGGTCGGGCTTCGATAAGACGCCAATTCGCGGCACTCTTGGGGGCCAAGGCTGACCACGCACAAAAACCTGAGGCCGAGGAGGGCGAAATAGAGGCGACCCAACTGGCCGAGGCACGCGCTAGGTCCCTGGAAACTCAGGTGGCCAAGCTATCTGCAGACCTGGAGAGATCGAAACTGGAGAAGGCCTTGGCTTTGGTCGAGAAGGCGAAAGCCGAGGATCGGATAGCCGAGCTGACAAAGGCCGACGAGGCAGGAGGGGATGGCGGTCCTGTTGTCAAAGCCAATGCCGCGGAGCTCGCAACCCTCCTAGAGCGACAGAGGAGAGAGAGGGTTCTCCTGGCTAAGCTCAACGCGAGCTTCAGATAGACCGAAAAGGAGCTGACGAAGCACCAGCGCCAGGTTGCCGTCCTCGAGGGTCGGATTCAAGAGCTGGGAGCAGTGGATCCCGAGCGGATTGCCCTGAACGCTGTGGATGAGTATGCCTCGTCCGTTGTGGCTGGGGCGATGTTCGAGGCATTCGAGAAGGGATTTGCCTGCTGTCGGTCTGAGATCCAGCGAAGATTCCTGCTTTTCGGGATCCGATTCGAGGAGATCCGGCTAGACTCCGAGGGCGAGGAGGAGGTGCGGGATGTACCCCTTGAACGGTCCGTCGGCGTTCCCGAAGGTGCTCCAGATGCTTGCGCGGGAGAGGAGGCTTAGCCCCTTTGCCTCACTGTTTTTTTGCAAATCTGTGCTCAGCTTTTGTGTAATACGCCCCTTTTTATTTGCAATGAAGTTCCATTTTTACTTGTGGTTGTTCATCCTCCTCCTTCAGCCTGGGACGGGACGTCCCCGCGGGGCAGGTCGGAGAAGTTTCCTCGCTCCCCTAGGAAATCCGGTCGCCGAGTTGCTTCCCTAGGATTCTCAGCCGCTCGGGTGGCCGGGGCATCGCCCTTGGCCTTAGGGGATGGAGCCGATCGCTCCGCAGGAGGGCCTCGCCTCAGGTCCTACAGGCGATCAGACGGCCAGCCTGTTGGGGGAGTTTCCCCCAGCCTTACGGTGGATTAGGTTGGTCGGCCTGCTGGGGGGGCTACCCCTCAGGCTCACGGTCGACCGATACGCCGACATGCTGGGGGAGATGCCCCCAGCCTTACGGTCGGTTGGATCGGTCAGCCAGCTAATGGTGTGACACCAAGTCTTATAACTGATCGTTGGGCCAGCCTACGGGGGGAGTTGCCCCAGCCTTACGTTTGGCCCAATGACCGACCCGCTGGGGGAGCTGCCCCAGCCTTACGGTCGGTTTGAGGCGTTCAGTCAGCTGGGAGAGCTACCCCCAGTCTCACGACTGGACGACGAATCGACCTGCTGGGGAAGTTGCCCCAAGCCTCACGATCGATCTCCCTAACTGGTTGGCTGTGGGAGTTGCCCCCAACCTCCCAGTCGGTCGCGTGGCCGACCTGCTCGGGGGGGATTGTCCCCCAGTCCGGCCATCGGGACACTCAGCTAATGGGGTTCCCCCCACCCCTGTTGGGTCTGCCAAGTGAATAGAAATAGGAAGATTCGTTAACTCTTTCCTTTTTCAACACATTCGTTCAGATAAGGGGAAGGGGAAGATATATTCGTTGCCGACCTCACTGATAGTACTTGCGCAAGTGTTCGGTGTTCCAAGTGTGAGTCAGGACCTTTCCTTCCAGATTGGCAAGCCTGTAGGTTGCAGGACCAAGGACTTCGGTGACCTTGTAGGGTCCATCCCACTTAGCTGCTAGCTTCCCTTTGCGGGTAATCTCCGGGCTGAAGACCGCCTTTCTGAGGACCAGATCCCCTTAGTGGAAGCTCTTTCCCCCAACCCGGAAATTGTAATAACGAGCCACCTTCTGTCTCTGTCAGACGATAGTGGCCAAGGCATGCTCCTGTCGCTCGCCCACGAGTTCCAGACAGAGCTCCAGGCCTTCTGAGTTCTTCTCTTCGTCGAAATTCTTTATGCGAAGAGATTCCTCGCCCACCTCGACAGGCACCACCGCTTCGATGCTATATGCGAGCATGAAAGGGGTTTCGCCAGTGGCATGTTTGTGAGTTGTTCGATATGACCAGAGTATCCCGAGAGTTCATCCGGCCACCTCCCTTCAGCCTCTGTTACTTTCTTGCGGACGGGCTCGATGATGCATTTGTTGGCGACTTCGGCCATCCCGTTGGTCTGAGGGTGTGCCACCGAAGCGAACAGGAGTTTGATCTTCCACTCCGTGCAGAAATCCTTGAACCCCACGGAGTCAAACTGTTTCACATTGTCCGTAACGATGGATCGGGGAATTCCGAACCTAGAGTGATGAAGTTCCACACGAAGCTTTTTGCCTTCTTACAGGTGATGGAGGCTAGGGGTTTCGCCTCAATCCACTTGGTGAAGTAATCCATCGCAACGATCAGGTACTTTCTTTACCCCCTCCTGGAAGTGAAGGGTCCGAGGATGTCGAGTCCCCACTTAGCGAAAGGTACAGGGCTGATTATTGGGACAAGCTCCAACGGGGGGAACGAGCCTATCTTGGCGAACCTCTGGCATTCCTGGTACCTTTGGACGTATTCGGTAGCGTCGTTGACTAAGGTTGGCCAATAATACCCTTGCCTCAGGATTTTCTGGGCGATCGTCTTGCCCCCATGGTGATTCCCACAAATCCCCTCGTGCACCTCCCGGAGGATATAGTCAGCCTCCTGCGGACCAAGGCACTTGAGGTAAGGAAGGACGTTCGTCTTCGTCCAGCGTCTTTTGTACAGTGCCCCCTCATAGATCACATACCGGAGTGCCCTTCGCTCCAGCGATCGACACTCGTCTAGGTCCGATGGAGTTTCTCCTCTGGAGAGATACTGAATGATCGGATCCATCCACGTGGGCTCCTCGTCGATGGCCATGACTTCCTTTTCCTCCGTACTGGGGAACTGGAGGGTTTCCACATAAATGGCGCAACATAACTCTGCGGGAGAGGAGGAGGCCAGTTTTGACAGGGCGTCTGCGCGGGTGTTCTCCGACAGCGGGAGGTGGAAGGTCTCAGCTCTTTTGAATTTGGACAGCTCAGTTCTGGTTGTGGCTAGGTAGTGCTGCATTGCCTCTTCGCGAGCCTCGTAGCCTCCCTGCAGCTGGTGGATGACGAGCTGTGAATCGCTGAGGAGGCGTATGGATTCTGCTCTGAGCTCTCTGGCTAGCCTTAAACTGTTTATGGCGGCTTCGTATTCGGCTACGTTGTTGGTCGCCGGAAACCCAAACCGGAGCGCGTACTCGACGATATTTCCATCAGACGATCGGATGACGATACCGGCCACGTTCCCCGCCCGGGTGGCTGATCCGTCTACATGGACTACCCATGTATCCCGGTCCCTTGGGCGATCGGTAAGAATGATGTCAGTCGAAAGAAAAGATAAGGGTTGGGGAGTTACCACAGCTGGGAGTGCCTCCTCAGGGGAGCCTCCTCCCTCCATGGTGCATTCGGTGATGAAGTCCACCAGGGCTTTCCCCTTGATGGTCGTTCACGGCTTAAATCGGAGGTCGAACTCGCTTAACTCCACCCCCCAATTCAGCATCCTCCCCATCCGGTCGAACCTCTTGAGGTTCTGCTCGAGTTAGGAATCGGTTAGGACCAATATCATGTGAGCTTGGAAGTAGGGCCGGAGTCTCCGGGCCGAGAGCACGAGGGCGTAGGTGAGCTTCTCCATGGGAGTGTACCGTCCCTCTGCGTCCTTCAAAACCTGGCTGGTGTAGTACACCGGCCTCTGCACTCCATCGTCTTCCCTGATCAACACCGAGCTCATCGCCTCCCCAGTACAGGCTAAGTAGAGGCTCAGTGGTTCCTCTTCTCTGGGTTTGGAAAGGGGCGGTGGACTACGGAGGTACTCCTTGAGTTCGGTGAATGCTCGGGCACAGTCCTCGTCCCATCGCACAGTCTTCCTCTTATCGGCGGGCTCGACGAGTGCTCTCCTCAAGGTCCTGAAGAAAGGAAGGGACCTTTCTGCCGACTTGGATAAGAAACGCCTCAGGGTGACGATGCGTCCATTTAGTCTCTACAACTCTTTGATCGTCGTCGATTCCCGCATGTTGACCAAAGCCTCGATCTTGTTGGAGTTAGCTTCGATGCCTCGATTAGTAATCATGAACCCCAGTAACTTGCCAGATCTTACCCCGAATGTGCACTTCATGGGATTGAGCCTGATGTTGTGTTTCTGCAGCCGCTCAAAAGTCTCCCGGAGGTCCGCGAGGTGGTCAGTTGGACCTTTTGACTTGACCAACATATCGTCAACGTAGACTTCCAGGTTCCTCCCTATCTGAGAATCAAACACCTTGTTGACCATCCTCTGGTAGGTCGTCCTTACGTCCTTCAGGCCGAAGGGCATCTTCTTGTAGCAGAAGGTCCCTCGGTCGGTGGTGAAGGATGTCTTCTCTTCGTCCTGAGGGTCCATCTGGACCTGGTTGTACCCGGAGTAGGCGTCCATGAAGCTGAGCATCTCGTAGCCAGAGGCACTGTCCACGAGGTGATCGATGCGAGGTAGTGGATAGCTGTCCTTGGGGCAAGCTTTATTGAGGTCGCTGAAGTCCACGCACATCCGCCACTTGCCGCTGGACTTTTTCACCATTATGACGTTGGATAGCCACTTCGGGTACCAGACTTTCCGGATAAAGCATGCATTAAGCAGGCGTTCCACTTCCTCGGAGGCGGCCTTCCTCTTTTCACCATGTAGGTTCCTCTTCTTTTGCCTGACTGGTTTGAAATTGGGGTCGGTGTTCAGCTGGTGCATGATCACTCCGGGGGTCCACGCCGGGCATGTCGTCGGGCAACGATGCAAAGACGTCTAGATTGGCCTCCAAGCACTCGATCAATTTGCCTCTCAAGCTCGGGTCAAGCCCAGACCCGATGGAGACTAATCTTCCGTCGACATCCGTAATAGGGATTAGCTCCGGCTCTTCCCCATGGGTGGGTCTCGGACCGTACCTCTGGTTGAGTAAGTCCATCGGATCATCATGCCGCTCGGCGTGTTCTGTGTTGGCCAGCTGGTAGAAGATCTTCGGCTTCCCCGGATCGTCTTCTACCTGTCCGGTCCCTCTTGGGATCTGGAACTTGACCATCCGATGGAGGGTCGAGACCACCGCTCCGACAGTGTTGAGGAGCGGGCGACCGATGATCCCATTGTACGCTGATCCGATCCTCAACGCCACAAACTCTATCGACAAGGTAACCGAGTTGGTGGCTTTTCGAGCGTGACTGGTAGGCGGATCACTCCTACGTTGGGCGTGGAGTGACCAGTGAAACTTATCACGGGCCCAAAGCATGGCTCTAAGTCTTCGTCCCGTAACCCCATCCTCTCCACGGACGACATGAAGAGGATGTCACATGAGCTGTCGGTATCAACGAGTAACCGTCTCACGACAGTAGTATCGATGACGGTGGAGACTACAAGCGCTTCGTCGGGCCTTGGCTTCTCTCCCTACACGTCCCCCCCGCCGAGATGGAGGAGTGGGGAAGGGTTTCTGGATTCCCCGCCATTGCCCCTCCCGAGTCAAGACCAGGGCTTGTCTGGCCCTCCAGCTCGGGAAGCGCGTCCAGCAGTCAAGGTTTTTACATGTCAATCGTGAAACGACCCAGATACTAATATCGGGACCGCGGCTCTGCTTCCTTGGGAGGGGCGAGGCCGCGTCATCGCTGGTGTGGTTGCTTTACGTGGGTGTTTGTTTGTTCCCACAGACGGCCCAGATGTTTACGGGTGTTTTCTCACCACTGGATCGTTGACCGGGGATTGGGCGGTCAACGTGGTCAAGGGATCGGTTAAAATCCCTTGGTCTCGCCAAGCGTACGTATACTCGACGAGGGTTGCTTGAGTTCTCACGCCAGCCCTGAAAACGGCTGGCTTAGGGGATCGAGGACGAGCAGGCTCTTCGTCCGGGGTGCTCGGCCTCGATCAGCGGGGTGCGGAGGGGTAGCCTCGGCACCTAGATGAACGCTCGGCCTCAGTCAATCAAGCGCGGAGGGGTAGCCTCGGTGCCTTGATTGTCTCTTGATCTTGGTTGATGGCGAGGCTCGTCGAGGGCGAGCGGGCTCAACGCTGCGCACGCCTTGCTTTGTTGAGTACCGCGCTGAGGGGTAGTCTCGGCTCCTTGGGATATGCTCGACCTGGACAGACGAAGAAGCTCGTCGGGGGGGGTCGGACCTTGGTTCCAGCCAAGTCCCCTCCGATGCCTACGTCAGAACGGATCTGAAAGATACTCGACGGGACCGGTACGGCTCGCAAAGAGGCCAGTATGCGTATCCTCGGACCGAGCTAGGGGAGGAAAGGCAATGTGGAACACAAAGTCTTTTAGTGGAATACCTCCGTTTTATGGTCTCTGAGGTCAGGCCCTCTTCTTCGTCCCCCGAGTCCCTATATAGTGATTCTCCCACGATCGTCCCCTGTTTACGCCCCCCCCCCCCCCCCCCCCCCCCCCCCCCCCCCCCCGTCTGCCCCCATGATCCGCCACCCCTCGGGCGCCTTCATGCGCCATCAAGGTGGGTTAATGGGTTCCCTTAATGATCATTAAGGGGGAGTGGTTTGGGGAGCGGTTAACTCCCGCGGGCGTAGGCTGACCGCGCACACGTCCGATCGTGGCTAATCCGCTGGCGGGCCCTCACGTGGGTCTTCGACGGTTGGCCCAAACTCCTATGGGGAGGCTTCTTCTTCCCGCGTGGGCTTGAACCGCTCGCTTTTGGGCTCCTCCAAAATGGTTCGTATCAATGTGCATTTTGCCCCTTGCTTTTGAAGGCAACCTGACCAACACCAACCCCACCTTCGAGCTTGAGGTTGCCGTGTTGCTACAGTGAACAATTCTTCTCTAATTGCTTAAGTTGACGGGAGATCTGGGCGTATTTGGATGGCATGGGAAGTCATTAACATATCGGTGTCAGTCCTTAATAAGGATAGTCTGTAGGATCTCTATTGAAGGGGAAATGCATTGGCTTCTTACAGCCACCTATTCACCCTGCACCGGAAATTAGACATAGAGCACATTGTAATATTGAAACTCTGGACCACTTCGGGCCAATTTCGCTATGCAATGTATCCTATAAAAGAATATCCAAGATTATTGCAAATAAGCATAAATTCTTGATGCCAAAGATCATATCCCCAACTCAATCAAGCTTTATCAAGGGACGTTTGATTCATCATAACATTATGGTTTCTTCCGAAATCATCAACCCTAGTTGCCAACCACAGCCATGGACTATTTCATGCACAAATCTATATTTGGACATGGAAAAAATATGAACAAAAGCTTGCCCTCTTTTATACAGCTCAATATAGTTGTTGGCACTTCCCAAGGCAAATCAAGATAGCGAAATAAAAATAAGATAAAATTACTTACACATGAGACGAACTTGTGAATTTGTAAAAGACAGTATAAAACTTATCATACAAAACTCATGGTCTGCTAATAAATGAAAGAAAGACATCAAATTGCTAGCTCACAATACAAACAAACTGAGCTAAAAGAGAGCAACTACTTACAATTATGTCACCCTCATCTGTATACAAAATCTCTAGCAGCTGCCCAAGTTAGATGCACGAACCACATCTTTCCCTTCTTCGCATCAGATATCATCAGGGTTCCATCGAACAGGATTGTCAATAAATAGTAGTATACATATCAGAAGGCGCATGTGCTTCTCCTTTGCTGTTTCCCTGAGAAAAATATCAATAGGCTTGCCAATCCACGCTATCGCTTAAAGCTTCCAGATTGCTGTGGAGTTGATTTCAATCATAAATCCATGCATGTCCAGGTTGCTCACAAACCCAATTGGATTTGAGAAATTTTTGAAGGTTGAATGCTGGTGTCCGCAATGATATTCCAAAACATCAGCAGTAGGCCAGAGTCCAATCATGAAGTGCCAGGATGATGCTGAGAAGTGTATCTAGACCATGAGCGCCGGTTAAAATACTGCTAGAAGGTTTGAGAGGAAACTAGAACTCTTTATAGATCTTTTAGTTCACAAAGCCGAGCACGACCAGGGTTAAGCAATGATTCTGACATTATCCATCCCTGCAAAGGAAGAGAGGGAAGAGCCTGTTAGAATCAAACTCTATGTAGGAACAAGCAAAGTACAAAAAGAACAGCAAAGGCTAAAGAGAGATGCTTCACAAGCAATTTTGAAGCACCCACATACATAATTTCTAAATAAGATTTTCAAGGGGGTTCCATTTTCTCCCTCAAAAAACATTTGGGTACTCAAATGAGCACTACAAAAGTACCTGTTAGCATTACTTAAGGCTAAATCAAGTTGCTTAATTTACGAAAACCAGCATATGCTTCTTCCCCTTCCCCTTCGATGTTCCCCTTCGATGATGATACGATGACTCTTTCTTTCTATCTTTGAAGTCTTTAGCCTTTTGCTAGATATTGGTGTCGGATCAACCCACAGCGTCTCTTCAACTTGCCGACATGTTAACCTTCCTCCAGGGAGACTTCATCGTCGTTGTCGTCATCTGACTCAACAAAACTATTTGCCAACTTTAAAAGATCTATACACTCAATCACATTACCCTCCGTCATAGACCATCAGAAAAAGAACCATCGTTTCTACTAGCAAATCTTTCTTTCAATTAAGCATTGAACTTGACATAAACAAAGTCTTTACAATTTTCAATTTATCAGTACTTAGCTTATTCCTTCTTTTCATATAAATCTGTTAATGAAAGGGCAATATACATTAAAAATTCACGAATATTGAGTATAGGATGAGTTGATGACATAAACGGAAAAAAAATTTAATTTGTTAACATCTCAAAAACACTCTAATTACTTTCACATCCACACAAGCTAACCGTTAATCTCCATATCCTCATTAACATCATCTTCAAATCTGGAGTTATCATCATGCAATAGCCAACATTTAACTCAAGTTAAGAACCAAGTCCAACCACCATTTATTTAGTTTAAACATTAAAATATGAAGTGCTATAATAGGAAATTAGATTTAGTTAAATGGTTATACCTGGATCAAGTGAAGGATTTTTGGATTACATTTGTGTTACGTCCCATCCAAAAGTCCATTTCGATTTTGATACAAAGGTAATTGAAAGAATAATGTCATGCATCTCAAAATCATGTGCATACATACTAAACATACACTATAAATCCATCTCTAAAAACACCATCTCCATCAATCGCCTCTCATGTTTGATTACAAAAAGTAATGGTTCAACAAATGACCCGTCATATGCAAATGAGTCTCAACTTCTCGTTCTATTTTTTTATCAATTAGCATTGAAATCGGCTTGAATTTCATCATTCTTCACATTCAACGCAATCTCGTTTTTGCCCATCTTCAAATCTCCATATAACCACCACATCAATAGAGTGTCGCTATCTGCCTTTCGAAGAACTTTGATCATTGACTCAAAAAATTTCAATACGAGCGTTCTACAATGAACGACTATTCACGATGTTATAAGCTTATAAAGTCAATCAAAAACTCTATTAATTAACAGCGATAATATGCTAACTTGCTAAATAAATTAGATTAGATAATAGTTATTGAATTTATACCATTTTTGCTTGAGCAGTCCTGGAAACTTCACATCCACCCGTTCTGTGGAATAGACGAAAGATTTCAACTTAGACTTCTTCTCTTGTAGGCTTTGCAAGGATAGAAATGTCATAGCAAATCGGGTCAACTCAGGCCTAACAAGATCGCCTTCAATCTTCTCTCTCATCATATCAAGAACGATCGTATGGGTATACATATAGACGTTGACTACTCTCGTTTCTAACATTATATTCCGAATGGGCTTGATCTTTTCAATATCTTGTAACAAGAGATTAACTGTGTACAAAATTTAGATGAATGCCTAATAGATAACTTCGATGCAGCCATATTATTAGATGCATTATCAATCATCACTTGAATGATAGATAGTTCTCCCAATTTTTCAATTGTTGTATTTACGAAGTCATAAATATACTTGTCATCATGTATATACTAAATGCAATATTTGAATCGTAGAACATCATCCCCGCATAATCATGAATAACTAATGTTGCGGGGTGGAACTCGCGTACAATGAATTTGTATTGAGGGGAACCAAGGGCACGGTGGTTATATTGATAAGAGGATTTAGATGGGCTATTTAACAAGTGATTAGTGGGGGTGAAGAGGCTGAACTTGCCGCCGGGGGAAGCCACGGAGTCAAATCTCACCGGACGCGGCGGAAGAGGATCGGGCGGCGGGAGCCGAAGACGGATGTCGGCCAAGGGGCGAGCTACCCTGCACCACGAGCAACTCGTCAGAAGGACCGGGTTGGGGTCCAACCCTTAGCCCCTCCGATGCCTAAGTTAGTAACTGGACTTAACGCGGGGGCTAGGCATGCAGGTCGGACTGAGGGTGTGTCGACCGTACGTGACGAGCTATATGTGGGAGAACAAAGATATGGACGACCTTTGCTCTCGTGTGAATAATGGATTCAGAGAGAATTTGCCAACCCCCTCACCGTAAGAAGTGAGGAGGTATTTATACCTGACGGGAGATGATTAGGTGGGGCTGACCTGGCATGCTGACTCGACGTGCTGAGCTGGCTCGGCTGTCAGCGGAAGCTTCGGACGAGGATGTCAGGAACAGGAGTGTCTGCCCCGCTTTTGTCAGACGGCGCAACGGCCAGGGGCACTTTTGTCAGGGTGTCAGGGCCGAAAGCATTAAGTGTCAGTGGGCTCAACGGCCAGGGGTGCTTTGTCAGATGGTCGGGCGGCGTTAGTGTCAGTCGTGTCCTTACACTAGGTTGTTTGTCGTGCGTGATGGACTCAAGGTCCGGCAATACTATCCCTGGTGGCAGGGTTCGGGGGGCCCCGCCGGGTCGTCCTATTCGGGGGTTGTCCGGCCCGACCGCGCACCTTTTCGGTCGCGGGTCGTGGACCGCTGGCAAGGAGGGACATGCACGTGCCTCTGTCAGCATCCCAGGCGGCACTGTCTGGGTGCTCCCCAGGCGCACTGCCCTTGGCGGGCCGAGCGAATGCGGTTGTACGCCTCGGCCGGGAGGGGGCGCCGCGAGGTGCACCCACTCCCACGTAGCCTCGGACCTCCGGGCCGGCGGTCCTTTTGCAGTGGGATGTGTCAATGAGGTATATCAGTGGTTCTGGGCGGGAGTCGGACTCCTACGATTAACAATTGCCCCCGGCAATCGAGTGCGAGGCGGAGGCCCGGCTCGGCTCGGATGACGTAACCCTACCTCCCTTCTAACATGGTTCGGACTTGGGTCCGCACTCAGGAGTGGCAACGCGGCTCCCGCGGAGTTTTGCCCGCTGTTGCGAGATCGCGAGATCTCGTCCCGAGGGGGAGCAAAGCGGGGAGGTGGGACACTGCGATTTGGGGAGGGGCGTTGCCCCGTAACGACGTGCCGTTGTGTGTGGCGGCTGGGTCGGACTTTGGGGAAACCCGCCTTTATCGAGAAGGCCATGGCTTTCGTTGTGATGTGTTTACCGGACATGGTTGTTATTTTTGCGGGGCTCTAGCCGCCCTGTGTCTGGTGCAATTCCTAACTATTGTGCGCTTGGGCTTAGGGTGAGGAGTCCGTTCGGAGGAATATTATTAAACAGCCTTTACAAGAGATCTAGATGGTATTTACAACAATAGGGCGGGTGTGACCAAACCCATGGTCGGGTCGGGAGGTTGTTTTAACTCGTCGCCCGCTGCATCGGAGTGAGCGGGTCCCTGTTGCGGGGCGGCCTTCCTTTCTGCCGACCGCTGACCTCCTTCTGCCTTTCTGTCCGGGGGGAGCTGACGTGCCATGAGTCACCATTTGGCTTCGCCGTGCTGGATGGTTGCCCGGCCTCGCCGGGGACCCCGTACATCGAGGGGGAACCCTGGAGGGGGCGGAGGACGAGGTGGAGGTGGTGGCGTCGCCCTCCGGTGGGGAGTCCGGCGGGCCGGCCTCGCGGGGAAGGTTGGGAGCAGGCAGGTGGGTCGTTGGGGGATCCGTTAGGGGTTTCCACCCTCACACCCGGTGGGGATCGTCATGGGGTGGATGTTAATTGGGGTGTGGCGGCCCGCTGCTAGTCTTCCGGACTGGCTGTTTCATCTGGTTAAGAGCAGGAGGAAGGCTGGCTGGCAGGACTTCCCATGGGTAAGGGGAATATCCTATCAGAGGTCGGGGAGTGGAAGCGATCACCGGTGGGGGATGTGAGGTCCGTCGGTGGACATCGGCCTTCTCCGTAGCTCGGTGGGGCGTCCAGGGCTTTTTCATACCCGGTGTGAGGGGATGCGATTCCCTATCGCATCTCTTCTCCTCCTCCCTAAACTCTGAAGGGGGGTGCTTATAGAGGGCTTTTGCAGGAGGGTTCGCCTTGGATAATGTGAGGGACTAGCGCCATTAATGGGTTCCGCCGAATCACGCGCTTTGGGAACCGCTTTTTCCTGACGGCATCTGACACGGTTCGTCTGTCCTGGCCTCTCGGGGAGCGTGTTGCTGCTGATGGCGTGTTTTCCGAGCGTCCTTTCGTTTCGTCGAGTCGCATCGTGGCGCTGCCTTATCGGGAACAGGCGTATACCCGATAGGTATTGTTTCGCGGTTCCTGGTTTGCGACCGGTCCGCCCCGGTTTACGTGCCCTTGTCCTTATTCCCAGGTTCGAGTTTTCGAGGATCGTGGGCCTAAATGGGGTGGGGGAATCTAGACGTGGTTTGGGTGGCCGGCCCCGGGTATCGTGGCCGTTGTGCGGTACGAACCGGTTAGCCCCTATCGAGGTGAGCGTGTCGCCCCTGGGAAGCCGGTCTATGCCGTGTTTTATCGATGGTGTTACCTATTTTGTTTTTTTACGTGAGTACAAGTAATGCCCCCAACATTCCCTTGTCCGGGAGCGTGAGGTCCGGGGGAATGGGATGTTGATGGTCTACGTGTTGTCTTTGGGCGGGACGGAGAATCACCGCATACGATCTGGATGAGACATGCCGCCCTATCACGAACAGGGGCTAACCATAGTATGGCTGACCCCTGGGTGTCCGTCGCGAGTGGATTTTGCCTCGGGCGGAAGTGGCCCCGCAGAGCAGGCCTCAGTTCGACCCTTTCCCCTTTGTCTGAAAGGTATCGCTGATTTTAGTTGGCGAGTGGTCTTGTTTTGAAGCGTCGGCCCCTCCTGGTATCGGGGGGTTCGAACTGCGGGTGTATACTTACTGAGCGTCCTAAGTTAGTACGGTGGAAGTGTGATGTTCTGTCCCTACTTTCCCCGCCGCGAGGGGTGGTCCCGTTTCGTGAGCTCGCCCGGCCCTTGGCAGGGTGATCGTGTCATGCCATGGCATTCTCAGAAAATTAAACCGACTTTGATAGGGATAAATGTTTTCATTTAAATTTACAAGAACTCTTCTATGGTTCGCACACGAGTACTTAGATTATCGCCCGTTGGGGGTAAGATCCGGCCCTAGGGCGGGCTGTGGAGCTGTCCTCGCCTGCGGTTGTTCCGGGGTGGGCTGACATGCCATGACTCGCCATTTGGGTTCGTCAGGGATGCAGCCTTGCCGAGGCCCCCGTCCGGAGGTCGACAGCGAGGAGGTGTAGGCCTGCAAGCCCGGGGGGCTTTTGCCTTTCCTACCGGCGGGGAGCAGATGCATACCTTCCTCCGTCTCGTCCTGTTTAGAGCAGACGGAGGAGTGAAAGGTGGATTTCCCTTGTGTAAGTGGAATATCCTATTGGCGATCCGTTTGTAAGGGGAATATCCTATCGGAGGTCGTGGAGATGCAGCGACCGCCGCCCAGGGAGGAGGGAACCACTGGTGGCCGGTGACCTCCCTTTTGTTAGGGCGGGGCATCTCGGCCCGTTTCCCAGCGGGTGGGGGTGTCAGGGCCGATTTCTCATATCTTCCGAATCTTTGTTCTTCTCTCTTTCGGGAGGGTGAGTGGTGTCTTTATAGGGGGATTTTGTTGACGGTTTCCTCCCTAATTATTGCGATGAGCTGGCATTATTAATGGGCTCATCGGAATCACGCCCGTTGGAAACCGCTTTTGCCAGGTGGCGCTTATGGAACCTCTTTTGGAGTGTATCATTATTGGTGGCGTATTTCTCGAGCGTCCTTTCGTTTCGTCGAGTCACAACGGCCATGCCTCCTCGGGAACGGACGTCTCGTTTGTCCCGGTTCATGTGCCCTTGTCCTCCTTCCCAGGTTCGAATTTTCAAGGATCACAGGTCTGCCAAGTCTGGGTTGTGGTTACGCGGCGAGGCCTGTGCCCTGCCCCGGAGGTCTGGAGGAGAGGGGGGCCCTGCCCCAGAGGTCTTGAGGGTGGAGCGGGCGCGTAGCCCGGCCCGTGCCCTTCTCTGGTTTGGGTGGCTAGGGTTGGCCCTGCCCCAGAGGTCTTGAGGGGGGAGCGGGCGCGTAGCCGGGCCCGTGCCCTTCTCTGGTTTGGGTGGCTAGGGTTGGCCCTGCCCCAGAGGTCTTGAGGGGGGAGCGGGCGCATAGCCCGGCCCGTGCCCTTCTCTGGTTTGGGTGGATAGGGTTGGCCCTACCCCAGAGGTCTTGAGGGGGGGAGCGGGCGCGTAGCCCGTGCCCGTGCCCTTCTCTGGTTTGGGTGGATAGGGTTGGCCCTGCCCCAGAGGTCTTGAGGGGGGAGCGGGCGCGTAGCCCGGCCCGTGCCCTTCTCTGGTTTGGGTGGATAGGGTTGGCCCTGCCCCAGAGGTCTTGAGGGGGGAGCGGGCGCGTAGCCCGGCCCGTGCCCTTCTCTGGTTTGGGTAGTTAGGGTTGGCCCTGCCCCAGAGGTCAGAGGTTCGGAGGTTCGCGCTGAAACACTCATGTGGAAACAACCAAGTTGGGGAAAGCGGGTAGATGTGTATCTTGTATATATAAAAGAAAAACTTACAACTATTGGTAGAACTTTAGCAGGTGCTTTGCATTCCAAGGATGGGCTAGCTCACACCCGTCTGGGGTTGCCAGGATGTACGTGGCTGGTCCGATGATATCGATGACCTTGTAGGGCCCTTCCCATTTGGCGGCCAGCTTTCCCTAAAGGGCGGTCTCGGGTCTGAAGGTGGCGTCTCTGAGGACCAAGTCGCCGATCCTGAAAGTCCGCTGCTTCACCCGGGAGTCGTAGTGTCGTGCCATCCTCTGGCTGTGCCTGACGAGGTTCGTCAGGGCTCGGTCTCTTATCTCGTCCATCAATTCGAGACTGAGGCCGAGCCCCTCTCCATTGATCTCTTCGTCGAAGAGTTTTAGCCGGAGCGTCTCTTCTCCAATTTCTACGGGAACGACCGCCTCCGATCCGTATGCCAGCATGAACGGGCTTTCTCCGGTCGAGGCCTTGTGGGTGGTGCGATAGGACCATAGAATTCCCGGCAGCTCGTCGACCCATGCCCCAAGGGCGGCGTCCACCTTTTTCTTCATAGGGTTCAAGATGCATTTATTTGCGGCCTCCGCCATTCCGTTGCACTGCGGGTGGGCAACTGACGCGAAATAGAGTTTGATCCCCTAGCCCAAACAGAAGTCACGGAAGCCTTCGCAATCGAACTACCTTCCGTTATCCGTGACTATCGAGCGGGGTATCCCGAAGCGACATATAATGGACTGCCAGATAAAGCCCTTCATGTCCGTCCACGTGATACGCGCCAGCGGCTCGGCCTCCACCCACTTCGTGAAGTAGTCCACGGCGACGACTAGATATTTTCTTCCCCCGGAGGCCTTCGGGAAAGGCCCAAGGATGTCGAGTCCCCATTTGGCGAATGGGATCGGGCTCACAATGGGCAGCAAGTTAGCCGGAGGTGCAGTCGTCCGTCGGCAGAATTTCTGGCACGCCTCGCACCTCTTGACGTATTGAACCGCGTCCTGGATCATTGTCGGCCAATAGTACCCCTTGCGCATTATTTTGTGGGCGATGGTGCGACCGCCATGGTGGTTTCCGCAGAAGCCTTCGTGCACTTCGCGGATGACTTGCTCAGCCTGCTCCGAGCCCAGGCACTTTAGATAGGGCAGGACGTCGAAGTTGGCGCGGCGGCGGCGGTACAACACTCCGTCGAGGAGTACGAATGACAGGGACCGTCTCTCCACCTTTTTAGCCAGCATCCGCTCCTCGGGCAGGTCCCCCGTCTCCAAGTACTTCATAATGGGGGTCATCCACGTCGTCACTGTGCCCGCACACATTAGTTCTTCTTCGTCAATGGTTGGGGTCAATAGGCTTTCGACGTAGATGGCCTTCCCGATCTCGAGGAAGCCAGCTTAGACAGGGCGTCCGCCCGAAGGTTGTTGGAGCGGGGCAGGTGCTGGACGTCCGCCTTCTTGAACTTGCGGAGCTCGATCTGGATGCGCTTAAGGTAGCGCTTCATCGTTTCTTCTCGGGCCTCGAAGCTTCCTTGGATCTGTTGGACGACGAGCCGTGAGTCGCTAAGGTGCAACACGTTTGTCGCCCCAACCGCCCTACCGAGCTTCAGCCCGTTGACCGCGGCCTCGTATTCCGCGACATTGTTGGTTGCCGGGAAGTTGAAGCGCAGGGCGTATTCCAACGAGCACCCGTCGGGGGTTTGAATGACGATACCCGCCCATGTCCCAGATCCCGTCGCGGAGCCATCGACGTGGATGGTCCATAATTCGTCCACGTCCATCCGGGAGAGCTCTGAGGGTTTCCCCCGGCCCCCAGCGGGGACGCGGTCGCCGATGGGGGCTCTGGTTGGTCCCCCGGGGCGCCCCCTGCAGTGTACTCCACCACGAAGTCGGCCAACGATTGGCCCTTGATCGCCGTCCGGGCTTTGTATGTTATGTCGAACTCGCTGAGCTCGACACTCCAGTTGAGCATCCTCCCCGACCGCTCGAACCTCTTCAGGTTTCTCTCGAGGGGCATGTCGGTGTGGACGGCGATGGGATGGGCCTGGAAGTATGGTCGAAGCTTTCGAGCTGTAGTGATCAGGCAGTAGGCGGCTCTCTTGATGGGACTGTAGCGAGTCTCCGCCTCCCGGAGGATCCGGCTGGCGTAGTATACAGGGCGCTGCACGCCTCCTTCCTCCTTGATTAAGACGGAACTAACGGCCTCTTCGTTGGTTGCTAAGTACAACCCTAGGGGTTCACCTTCTTCCGACCGTGCGAGGAGCGGCGGACTTTGTAGGTAAGCCCTCAGCTCCGCGAACGCCCGTGCACAGTCATCGTCCCATGGGATCACCTTCCTTTTGTCCTTAGCTTCGCCAAAGGCAGTGCGCAAGACCCTGAAGAAGGGGAGCGACTTCTCCGCAGATTTCGACAGGAATCGCCCCAGAGCAGCGATCCGGCCGTTCAGTCGTTGCAAGTCCCGGATCGTCTGGGGTTCCGTCATATTGATGAGGGCCGTCACCTTGTCGGGGTTCGCCTCGATCCCCCGCTTCGTTATCATGAAGCCTAGGAATTTTCCCGACTGCACGCCGAAGATGCACTTCGCAGGGTTCAGTCTTAAGTTGTATCGGCGGACCCTTTGGAACGTTTCCTGTAAGTCGGCGAGGTGGTCTGGGGCCCTCCTACTCTTTAGCAGCATGTCGTCGATGTAGACCTCCAAGTTTCGCCCCACCTGTGGGCTGAATATTCGGTCTACCATCCGCCGATAGGTCGCCCCGGCGTTCTTCAGCCCAAAGGGCATCTTGGTGTAACAGAAGGTGCCCTTATCGGTGACGAAGGACGTCTTTTCCTCGTCCTCCTCCGCCATCGGTATCTGGTTGTAGCTCGAGAAGGCGTCCATAAAGCTTAACAACTCGTAACCGGACGCCTGGTCCACCAAGTGGTCGATCCGTGGGAGGGGGAAACTGTCCTTTGGGCACACCCTGTTAAGGTCGGTGAAGTCGACGCACATGCGCCATTTTCCGCTGGGCTTCTTCACCAAAACGACGTTGGCGAGCCAGTCGGGGTAGTCCACTGGCCGGACAAACTTGGCTTTGAGGAGCCGCTCTACCTCTTCCTCGGCCGCCCTCTTCTTTTCGCCCCCCGCGCTCCTCTTCTTCTATCGGACCGGTCGGGCTTCTGGGTCCGCGTTCAACCTATGGGAGATCACCGTCGGGTCAACCCCCGGCATGTCTGCGGGTGACCAGGCGAATATATCCACGTTTTCCCGGAGCAGGCTGACGAGGGCCGCCCTTAGGGCGGCCGGGAGCTTCGTCCCGATGGAGACGGTTTTTTCTCCCTCCGCGGCTACGGGCACCTCCTCGACCTCCTCAGCCGGGGTCGGCCGCTGGTCGCAAAAGTCCTCCCTCTCGTCGGGGATGAGGACCGTCAGGGCCTGCTTCGGGCTCCTGCGCCTGACTGGCCCCTTGTCGCGGCCCCCATACACCTCCTGGTTTCCCCGCACCAGTCCCACCCCCCCCACGGGGTCCGGAATTTCATCATCTGGTGTAGCAGGATGTGGAGCACCTCTATGGCCGTCATGTATGGACGCCCTATGATTCCGTTGTACGCCGACGCGATGTCGACGACGACGAACCGTGTCCCCCTGGTGACGACCCTCGGTTCCTCCCCCAGAGTCATTGGCAGGGTGATTGTCCCCATCATGGGGATCGTATGGCCGGTGAAGCCGACAATGGGGCCCGCGCAAGGCCTTAGGTCCGCGCGCCCCCACCCCATCATTTCGACCGTTGACAGGAACAAGATGTCGCAGGAGCTCCCAGTGTCGACCAGGAGCCGGCTGACGACGACCGTCCTGATCTGAGCCTCGATGACGAGGGCGTCATCGCGCTGACTCCCAACCTCCCGCTGATCTCCCTCGGTGAAGGTGATAGGGGGTCGGTTTGTCCTTCTCCTCTTCGGCCTACTGTTGGCGCCCGCCACCATCACCTGTCGGGCACCTGCCTCCGTGATCATGGGCGACGTCCCCCCGGGAGCGGCCCCCCGCTTATCATCTCAATGCGCATGATCGCACCGGGGGGGCGTGGCTCCTCCTGACCGTGGTCCGCTAGCGGCTCCGGCCCCCGTGCCTCCCGGGGGGCCCTCTCTCCTTGTATTGCCCGCCTGTCCCCCACGAAGCCTCCCAAGTGGCCCGCCTGGATCAGCCGTTCGACCTCTCTCTTAAGAGTGTAGCAATGGTCGGTATCGTGGCCGTAGTCACGGTGATACCTGCAATACTTCCGGAGATCTCGCTTCGTCCACATGCCTTTGCACGGCGGCCTCCTCCTCCCGGCGCCTCCACAGCCGCGCGACCTCCATCTCCTCTTCCAAGAGCTTCTGCTGGGCCGCTATCTCCTTGGTGAGCCTCATGTCTCCCCTCTCCTCCTCGAACTGAGGGTGAAGATTTTGTCTCACGTTCGGGGGCTCCGAGGGGCCGGGCGGTGGCTCCGCTTCCGCCGCCGCGTAGCCTCCCATCGCCTGAGTAACGGCCTCGAAGCTCTTCTGGATTGTGCGGGCCGAGGTTTGGACTGTCTCGGCGCCTATCCCTGGAGGGGAGTCGGGCGCCGGGGTGATTGGTAGAGAGAGTGGCTCCTGCCCACGGGATCCTTGCCGTGGTCAGGGTTCCGAGTGATCAGCATGGAGTCTAACATGGGTGTGACCCTTCGTTCCCACATACGGCGCCAATTGTTGCAGGGTGGAACTCGCGTACAATGAATTTGTATTGAGGGGAACCAAGGGCACGGTGGTTATATTGATAAGAGGATTTAGATGGGCTATTTAACAAGTGATTAGTGGGGTGAAGATGCTGAACTTGCCGCCGGGGGAAGCCACGGAGTCAAATCTCACCGGACGCGGCGGAGGAGGATCGGGCGACAGGAGCCGAAGGCGGATGTCGGCCACGGGACGAGCTACCCTACACCACGAGCAACTCGTCAGAAGGGCCGGGTTGGGGTCCAACCCTTAGCCCCTCTGATGCCTAAGTTAGTAACTGGACTTAACGCGGGGGCTAGGCACGCAGGTCGGACTGAGGATGTGTCGACCGTACGTGACGAGCTATATGTGGGAGAACAAAGATATGGACGACCTTTGCTCTCGTGTGTGAATAATGGACTCAGAGAGAATTTGCCAACCCCCTCACCGTAAGAAGTGAGGGGGTATTTATACCTGACGGGAGATGATTAGGTGGGGCTGACCTGGCATGCTGACTCGACGTGCTGAGCTGGCTCGGCTATCAGCGGAAGCTTCGGACGAGGATGTCAGGAACAGGAGTGTCTGCCCCGCTTTTGTCAGACGGCGCAACGGCCAGGGGCACTTTTGTCAGGGTGTCAGGGCCAAAAGCATTAAGTGTCAGTGGGCTCAACGGCCAGGGGATGCTTTGTCAGATGGTCGGGCGGCGTTAGTGTCAGTCGTGTCCTTATACTAGGTTGTTTGTCGTGCGTGATGGACTGAAGGTCAGGCAATACTATCCCCTGTGACGGGGTTTGGGGGGACCCGCCGGGTCGTCCTATTCGGGGGTTGTCCGGCCCGGCCGCGCACCTTTTCGGTCGAGGGTCGTGGACCGCTGGCAAGGAGGGAAATGCATGTGCCTCTGTCAGCATCCCAGGCGGCACTGTCTGGGTGCTCCCCAGGTGCACTGCCCTTGGCGGGCCGAGCGAATGCGGTTGTACGCCTCGGCCGGGAGGGGGGCGCCGCGAGGTGCACCCACTCCCACGTAGCCTCGGACCTCCGGGCCGGCGGTCCTTTTGCAGTGGGATGTGTCAATGAGGTATAACAGTGGTTCTGGGCGGGAGTCGGACTCCTACGATTAACAACTAAGTTCACAATGATCATACCCCTTCGATCAGTCCAACAATCAGTCATAAGACTACAAATATGCAGCCTACAAGTATCTATAAAGGACTCCAACTTCTTCTTAGAAGCTGCCTCTTTCGAAACATACTTTTCAGTGATTTCGTAAGATATCGGACCTTTCAAATTCGGTACATACTCACTACTGGTAGGATCTGGCCAAAAAAAGAGTGATCCACTATAGCAAATGGTGATCATATTTTAAAAATACATCGTGCAATACATGCATCTTCTCTTTCTTTCTTCTTTCAATATTCGTTAAGAATGGTTTGCACAACATTTCCTTTATCCTTCCCCAAGTGCTCTAATTTTTCAACCTCTTGCACATACACGTATTTGTCTATAGGCCATTTGAATTTTGAACTTCTGACCACCATAGCAAGTATCATGAGAAGAATCCACAACTTCCTCATCCTCAATGACCACTTCATCTCTAAGAGCTTAAAATTTTGTTTTTTAATCTCTTTCAATATTTGTGGCATTTAATGCTTGAATTGCCTTCAACCTACTGTGCTCAAGGACTTCAGTGCATGGAGCACAACTTCTTCTTTTTCCTACAAGATGTGTTTTGAAATGGCTAAAACTGTCGCTCATGACATGATCACAAAATTTACACTTCATTTTGTTGGATACCAACTTATCCACATGATCCCAAACGCTTATTTGATTGATGAAGCCTTGCTAGACGCATCCAATGACATTTTTTTTAATTTCTATCAAAACAATAAAACATTCACAAAATATTGAATTAATTTAAAATTTAAAAAACATACAAAAAATCGAATCATGCCAAAAATATAACCACCCCTGATCATTAGCCAATAATCTATTTATTCGGGTATTTTAGCTCCAATAATCATGTTTATTCTATTTTAAAATTTTTAATCATAGACTCTTAGTGTAAAAATCATGTATTCTCTCTAATTTTGTAATTAATATTTTTAAGATTTAACTATTTAAACAATTAAACCGATGGATGTTTCTCTCTTTCCGAGTAGCATTATCAATAGCGACATGTGAATTGAGCAAAAAAAAGAAAAAGCAAAAAAGCAATAGCAACTGTTGTAGCAGGAGGAAAAAATTAAAAAAACAAAAAAGAGCAACAACCGTTGCGATAGAAGAAGAAAAAGGGAAAAAATCAAAAAACAAAACAAAAAAGCAACAGCAGAAGTTGTAAAAGCAAAAGAAAAAAATCAAAAAACAACATCAACCAATGCGGTTGAAGAAAAAGAAAAAAATCAAAAAAAATCTTACGGTTGCAAAATGAAAAAAATAAAAAAAACAAAAACTAAGAGCAACAGCGGTTGAGAAAGTAAAAAATAAAAAAAATAAAAAACAGACAAGCAGCAATGGCGGAAGATGAAGGTAAAAAATCAAAAACAAAAAAAGTAGTAGCATAAATGGCGGTAGAAGGGGAAACCCAAAAAATCAATATTTAATCAAAAAATGAAAAATAACTAATAAATATTTAAATACTTGAGTTTTTCGCTTTTGTTGAATTTTTTTCTCTGAATTTCCCGCGATAATATTCAATTTCAAATCCCTTAAAATTTTCGTTCTCTCTCCACGAACATCATTTTCTCTCCACGGGCAGCAAACCTGCAAACTGCAATTAAAACATACAGATTTGGGTTGATGTTAACCCAAGCCCGTTCAAAAATACAATATGAACAATCACTTATAATAACAGCCGATGTCGATATCATGCCGAATATCAACAATATCGGTTTAATTTTAAAAAAACCATGAAAAATATAAAATCGTGTCGGTTTTCCCGAGACAGATATATCGACCAATATATCAGCCGATACGACTGATATTTAAAAAGATGCATTTCATTAAAAGAATCTTTAGTTTAAAATATTTAAAATAATGAGAATTGCTAGTAAACAGGATTGCTAGTAACAGTAAAAATATTTTAAAATATGTTTTTCTTAAAAGATTAATAAATCGTTACAAAAATATAACTATATAACAGTAAAGAATTGCTAGTAAAAAGGTGATTAGTATCAATTATTGAGTCGCTATTTAGTTGATAAATATAAACTTTGTTTTTTGAAAAAAAAACATAATATATAAACTAATTTATTAATAAAAATATTTTTATTTCAAAAAAATCATTTTTTCTTCCTCCTTCCATTCACTCAACAATAAGCCCTACTCTAATCGCTCGCAAGCCCTAAACCCAAACCTAAACCTAAGCCCAAAGTTTCTTGTAATTCACCCTTTTCCTCAACCCAATCTAAATACCCTGCTCGTCGAAGCCCAAACCCGTCAGATCCAATCGAAATCCTCCCCTATCTTGACCTGCTATCACTCAAATCTCTTCCATCCCTCCTCTGCTCACCGCCACTTTTAGATTTGCCAAATCTAACTCAAGTTCACCCAAAAACTGCGCATAGTTCATCATCCATGCTCTTTGACCCAAACATATCCCAAACCCAAACCCGCCTTAAATCCAACTCAACCAGTCAAATCTCGGTCTAAAACCACTAAAATCTCCATTCATCCTTTGCTCACAGAACGCAAAACCCGCTGAGATCCACCCAAATCTGACTCTGTTTTTAAATTCAATCACATCTCCCACTTTCCCCTCTATATCTCCCAACCAGCCCAATTCCAATAAAATTTATTTTTTAATATTGGATAATAAAATGGGGAAGAAGGGCTAATTCAGGATTAAAATTTCTGTCATATGTATGTGCCAAGCCCACTAACGGTGAGGGACAAAATGCAGTTTTGGTAAACCTTTTGGAGAAAGTTCTAGGGGGTTTTGTTATTTTTGTTGTTTACAGTAGTTTAATTAAATTTGGTGAACATTTAGGATAGTTTTCATGAATTAAGGCAACACCATGTATGTTTCTATATCCACATCTCTCTGTGTGTTTACACACACATAAAAGCACAGGCATATACAACATAAAGTGCATCATATATAAGAAATCCAGAACAGAAAGTTACCTGATCTGCTGCTTTCTTCTTGAAGACCCCATATGAAGATGAAACGACGTTGTAGGACTCTGATATATAATCCAAAAAGTCAGCATTTGTAGGCATGACCTGGTTTGATGAGGGATCTGTCATTCCCCCAGTTTTAGAGTCGGCAAACTTCTTCAAAGAACGATTTGCATTCGTTGATCGAATGAAATGCAAAAGGACATGGGCCTGAAATACAAGAAATAAATGTCATTAACCAAACAGGAATTCATGATTAAGTAGAGCATAAAATCAATACTCACATGAAAAGCTGCTTTTAGGACATCATCAGACTTTGCTTGATCCTTGAGCAGCGCGTAGATATTTCCTTTTGAAGGATTATATGTAACTATATATCTTTCTTTCTGTCATTGAAGATAAATTAACTATTACCATGTTCACAACGAAGTAGATCTTTCACCAGAAAATTGAAGAAATTAGCAGATCAAAATTAAAATGGCCACAACACAGAAGGAACCATTCTAGGGTATATGTAGTAGATTAGCAAGAATTGGACAATGCATTATAACATATAAAAAGACAAGTCATTTACATTTCACTTCAAACAAAACAACTGCTAATATAAATTCTGAAGACCAGCATCACTTTAGTCCAATATGGATACCTCAAATAAAGGCTCTATGGCAAGAAAAGAAGCAGGTTCTTGAAATGCATCTCCAAATCTGGAACCTATAAGAAGGTTGAAAGGACCTAAAGATGTTAGTAACAGCATGCAAAGGACCCACAAATCAAGAAAATCCAATTTAGACTAGTGGGGGTGGGGAATAAAAAGAGGGAAATGAAATATTTGCAAACCTATAACAACAGGTTGTTTGGACCATGGAGGATTGAAGATACTTTCTTTTGAATTTCCTTCCTTTAACGATGGAACATTACCTATTTTAAAAAAATATCAAGGCCATTAGAATAGCCGAATGCATCAAAGCAAATGTTGGTTCAAACACACATGCGTCTGGGAAAAGTAAACTTAGGTTGAAGCCAGCATGTATGCATGGTACCACGGCATCCTAGCACCTGGATGGTGCTTTAGTATAAGATTTTTGCAAAGCGGTTGTTGGGGATCAAAGCTACAAGTTAGAAATAGATGGCATCCAAAATAATAGACAGCATGAAGGTAATACTCCAGAAAACCAAGGCATCGAGAAGTAAATGGATACTTAAACCTTTATGTTAGTAAGTATTATTGCTGACAGTTCAATAAAAGCATTTAAAACAAAGTGGGATAGATGCAGCAGAGTACATGTCTTGTAGTTATGAAAAGATACATGTACATCATGGGGAATAAATAAATAAATCATAATCATATACACACTTGGTTACTGCAGATTTTCGACACTGGTATATAAATCCTTCAAAATGCAATTTTATCAAGGACCATGTGCTGTCATTATCTGTTCAAGAACACTTGAATACGTATGGGCCCCTGTCTATATGAAACTTCGTTGCTGGCTCCCTTATTGCAATACAACTTATTAGAATGCTGAAACCTACCAGTCTTTAGGAAAGAATCCACAGCCACAGTAAATCTTGCTCGGTTTAAAGTATGCAGTACAACGGATTTAACCTGGAAAAAAAACAAATACTGTAGATTAAACAAAGTCTGCAAGTTTCTCTCAAACTACTAAAATGCAAGCTAAGATTACAATTTACTTAAGGGCCAGACCTCTTTATATGAACTGAGAACATATCCGCACGACAGTATAGCAAAAGAAGCCACCAGGGATGGGTTCCTCTTTGAGATTAAGATACTCAATCCAGTTCCCAGCTACATAGAAAATATCAAAGCTAATTAACAAAGTATAGTGCTTTTATTTCAAAAAAAATGTAAATGAAAAAATATATATAGGCATAGCAAATCATATAAATTCACAAGATATATATATAATATACATATATATATAATATACATATATATATAATATACATATATATATGTGTGTGTGTATAAGATGAACCCAATAAGGAGAAATTCGTCTCTCTGCATTGGGTTTGATGACTCAAAATATAAGAATCTAGTTTTACTTTTTATATCATTTAAACATATATTTCTTTGAGGTAAGGCAGATATGCAAATGGTAATGTTTACAGAGATCTATATATGGTAACAATTTATTTTTCAGTATATATGAAAAGTACATAGCAAAATACTAAAATATCAATAACCTTAAGACCAATACACAAATTGAAACTTTAGCACAAATCCCATTCGACATATGTTTGAATGTAACTTCAAATATACATTTATGTGTCCATAAAATTTCATTTAGGACTTTATTAAAATGAAAAAAGTGAGGCGTGAGGCAACCCAGTGGACTTTCCTTCTCCCATGGATTAAAAATAATCGATATTTTAAACCACTGAATAAAAAGCATTCCCTTCTAAGAAAAAGCCATCACTTGTGGACCGAAGACATTGGTCCATCATTGCCACATGAATTTAAACATCTGCTTCTTCAAACTTCAGAAGTGCATTCGTCAACACTGATTAAATAAGCTATGATATAGTCGAATCAGAAATGTGTTCTTCAACACTGATTAGAACATGCGAGAATGGGTGGATTTAGAATCAGACTATATTTATTACTATACTCATCTAAACCCATATAAACCCTTTTACCACATATTCTAACCCTACCCAACAACAATCCAGGGAAGGTCATCAGAAAGTTGTGGCATTGATCTGCAAAGCAACTGAAGGTGAGATCATGAGTCATGGATTTTAAAAAAAGCTCGCAGAGATGATAAAAGAATCTATCAGCATTTACATCTGTCCAATTCTCTTTTCACCCACCAGTTTTATCTCTGTTTCTTATGCATCCAATTGACAAGAAGAGCATCTGGCCTCGCAATATGCCTCGATCACATTTCCTTTTTAGCTATATATAATATAAGCCTTAAATTTTCTTCCAGATCAAGAGTTTCAGACTGGCATATCCTTCAAATTTTTTCAGCCAATGGAGTATATTAAAAAATAGTCAAAACTGGATCCAAAACACCGTAAACTTCAAAAAATTTCAGCCAATGGAGTAGATTAAAACTAGTCAAAATTGGATCCAAAACAGTGTACACGAGTCCCAGCCAATTGTTTGAAGCTTGCCCAGATTGAATAACAAGTAAAACAAACTGGCTTCTTCTATTAGAATAAATAAACTGCCTCCAGAGACCCCCCCCCCCCCCCCCCCCCCCCCCCCCGCGCACGTTTCCCTTGTGACATCTCAAGAAAGTCTTATGATATTGCAAGCTTACAATGAAGCAGTGCTCTCTCATCAACTGGGTCACAAAGGAGGTTGGAAAACACTAACCTCTGCCGAAGATAATTTCAATTCCTTTCCTAAAATATATTTTGATCAAATTTGACCATCATTCATTCAAGCAACTTAACAGATTGTCACAATGACTTTTCCAGAGGGTGTTCAAGGGCGACATTTCACAAGGTTTTACTTGTTGCTTTATTATTTGTTTTCTCATTTAGCTTAGGGTGGTCCTTTTCATCAAAAAAGAGAACCAAAGTTTATAGGTATTTATAGTTTAAGAATTTACAATCCATTTCTCAATCTCGACTCTTGTTATCTAGGATAATGTCCTCAACAACATATTATTTAAACATTAATGGAAGCACAATGCACGCATGTAAAAGATCAAACAATGGGTCAGAAGGAAATTTTACGTACGAAGTGTTCTACAAATATACAGATGTTTGTTCATCTTAGACACTAGCATCTGTTGCTCAGCATTTAATAGTTAAAAGAATTTTATTTTATTCAGCAGGAACATACCAGATCTGCTATGTTTCCAACACATTCCCCTTTGGCTGTGACATCCCCGATGTTCTCCCCTCGTGCATAGGCCTTGTAGATTGGAGTACGTGTTGATGTTGATGTCACAGCAGCAACATTCTGCGTAGATTATGAACATAGTTTATATCAGATTGCTGCGAAAATCATCCCAAAATGGATAGAAAGATGAAACTTCATATATATTTCAGAAGGGAAATATGTGATGCAGGGTGCAATGTTAAACCTTCAATACATTGGCAGCACATGCTAAGGGTAAGAACAGGTGTGGCACAGCAGTAGTTGCTAACTCTACTCCAGCACCCAGCTCCATTAAAAGATCTCCGGCAAATCGCAGCTGGGTGACATTTCAATTTTTTAAATTATACAGTAAGATCTGTCAGAACAAGGTCCTACCTGACAAGTGTCGATTAAGGTGAATCCAAAATTTACCTGTTTTAAATCATAGTCAAATTTCTTTCCTTGACGCGCAAAAAGCATTTTTCCAACACGACCAGCTCCATCCTGTATATTGTCAGTGGCATAGTTAGAATATAACTAAAGTAAAGATAAGACATCTATAAAATTTCTTTTGTTCTTGCTTTTTTTAGAGGAGATATAAGAAAATTAATTTCATTTCTACTGGTAATTTTAAATTGTAGTTAATTATTGTAGTTCTTGGCTAGTATCTTCCTTAAATAAATATGATATTTCCTACAAAAAGAAACTTGTCATTCTCTCCTTCATTCCTAGACTGAGATAATTTTACAACTGCTCATAGATTGCATGTAATATGCTTGCATTACATATCAGATCTATAAGCAACATCTACATCATCCAATTTTACAGTGTTTTATATAGCTGCTATCAGCATTTGCCACGTGGTAATATATTTAGCTCAAGTGATGCTATCGGATGCCATCTGCTAGTGTATGGGAAATAAAAATGGGATTTTTATGGTGGGAAATGCAAAAGGTGGAATTTTTATTAGAGGAAAACTGAAATAATAAAATATATGACCTCTTTAGGAGAGGATACCGCTCTCCAAGCTTTTCCTTCGAGATGAAAGCCTAAATCTCCAAACTAGGGTTCGGAGACACCTGGTACAATATTCTTCTCAATAATGAAGCATAGCCCCCCCCCCCCCCCCCCCCCCCCCCCCGCCCAAATCGGCCCTACTTATAGCATAGGAAAAAATACAGAAATTGCAGATTTTACGAAAAAGCCCCTAATACTGAAAATAACAAAAAGATTCCTAAAATCTGAAAATTACGGAAATGCCCCTGCTGGGTCTAAATGTAAAACGCATCACTGTCACAATTTTTTTTTGGGTAAATCGTTTTCCCGTAATCATGCCCCTCCAAAAGAAAAGGCTGGTGGTATTGAGTTCCGTGCTAAAGCTTTCAGGAAGTGACGTTGCACATTGAAAGAGCTCTGGAAGACTTTACAAACACATAAACCACAGTTGCACCTTCATATTGCTAATGGGAAATACAGTAATGTCACGGGCTCCATTGTCGCTTTCCACCTCCCATGTCTTACTGCAAGAATATGATGGCTCACAAGTGAGATTATACACTTAATCAAGTACAGCACTATGGGAAATTTGGAACGGGACCAAAATTCAGCAAGGCATTCCAAGTCAAGTTTGGCCTTTCTTTTCAGAAATTAACCTGACAAAAACATTACGATGCACTCAATGGCACTGTCATTTCTCAGTGAAGAAAGATTATCATCCCCCACTCTTTCACCCCCGTCTCTCTTATACATCAAAGGAGCTCTTCACCAACTGCCTATCATAATCATAATAATAATCACCATGATCATAATGAAGTTGGTGATGATGAGGTTTAGCTCAAGAGCAGTCAAGGAAGGTGTGCTAGGTGTGCTGGCTCAAAAAATCACTGCATGGTTTAAAACAGTCTCCTAGAGCTTACTTTGATTGATTTGGTTTAGTTGTTAAGGTTGGGTCATAAGTTTCCTCTTTCTCAGTATTTAAAACAAAAGCAGCTCTATGTGCTTATTATGAACCTAGTGAACATATCTTCTACACGCATACTCTCTTTTGATCTGTGGCTCATTGCTTCAAACTTTTTGAACACATATCTCAGCTATCAAGCATTCATTGCTGAAACAACAATTATTTAAAAAAATCTTACAAAATGGATGATGGCATGTCACCTAATGGCTGCCACAATTTTTCTATTTAGATAAACTGGCACAGAAGAAACATGGATCGCTTCATGTCAAGAAAACAATATACCTATCGAGACTGGATGGGTTATATTGTAAGAAATAAGTCATCAAAGAGTTGACCGTTAGTCATCTAACAGGTAAATGAATGCCAACCATTAGATGACAAGGATCCAGTAATTCACCCTCCTAAGAAGCATGCATGCAATATAGACACAACACACACCTAACAAGAGTGCAGCAACAAGACATCAATATAATGTGTATCTGGTGGCCCAATGAAATTATCCTCAAATGGTGGCATGAAGGCTACCCTTGCTTCTCTTTTGGATTATTGGCACTACTAACGTTGATCTTTAAGTCCTAAAATGCAGATACGGAAAAAAATCTAAATATTTGCATATGATTTTACCTTTGATCAAGTGCTCAAAAAATTGACTGATTTTAGTGAATATAGCATTTGTCACCTCTGGATACCTATGTGAAAAAGCATGCAAAGCAGAAGAATTTTGGTGTTCCTATATTTTTAGACATGAATATCAACATAAATAGCGCCGATCGTCCAAAAGAGGGATGGGATGGTAGACTTTTGGCTGCATCAAAAGATTTTCTCAATTTCCACCTGATAACATTTGCACACATGCATATATAGATACACACACATCTATATGCATATATAGATATACATACATATATATACACTGATAAACGTACATATACATATATAGATATACACATACATGCATACATATACATATGTGTGTATTGCATGTAAGCATTTCAACCCCCTCGCACGATCGCTGATAATGAACCCAGAACCCATGACCTCCCACAAGGGGAAGGCAATGCCATGCCGCTAGAGGGAATGCCATGTTATGCCACAGAGTTAATCTACTCGGGTGTCCCTCTACATACATAAATAAATACATATATACATATACATATGCACATTCTTACGCACAAACACATGCATATGTGCATTGCATGCATATACATTTATACATATGTATCTGCATGCATGCATACGTATGCATGTATGCTCAAACATACACATGCATATATTGTGTATACACGCATATATAAGAGTGGGTGTGTGTGTGTGAATTTGCATTGCATATGCATGTGTGTATGCATGTGTGGGAGCGCAAGCGCGTGTACGTATACATAGACATAAATGTGCGTGCCTTTGTGTGTGCACACACACATATATATATATCAAAAATATGTAAATATATATATATATATATATTGGGTTTTGTTCTACACATCATAGATAATCAACATACCAAAAATTAAGTGAATCTAATGCTATTTGACACTCGATCTATTGGTTGCAAATTCAACAGTTTCGAAAGAATAGAACATTTTGTAACGGTGGATTGAGAGTCAAATTCTCTTAGGTTCACCCATATTTGGGGTTTTAGGGTTTTAGAATATGTAAAACCTAAAAAATTTCAACTCATATCCATTAACCTATATGTATGTATGTATATGTATGTATATGTATGCGTATGTGGAATATGAAGGTGTGCTGACAGTACGTGAATGGATTTCCTGCGCAGTCAACATTTTGTGGGTCAAACGTATTTTTTTAATTTTTTTGCAATGTGTTCTACAACTTGTTGGCTACTTTCCCACCAATTTTCAAGTGAATCCAACACTTTTTGAGCCTTCATCCATGCATTTCAAAAAAAGCACCGACATTTTCAGAACTTGAGCGGTCTTTTTGAAATGCATGGATGGAGACTCAAAAAGTGTTGTATTCACTTGAAATTTGGTAGAGATGTAGCCAATAAGTTGTAGAACATATTTCAAAAAAAATTTAAAAAGTATTTTTTTGACCCCTAAACACTGACAGCACCGGAAAATTTCATGTGTTGTCAGCACATATACATATTCCTATATATATATATATATATATGAGAATAATGTGTATCATATGGCATATGAGGCAATGCCTCATATACAAGACATAAAAGGTGGCAAGTACAAACCCAACATGGGCTTGTACTTGTACTTGCCACCTTTTTGTGTCTTGGTATATGAGGCTAAACCACCATTGTCATATGATACCCATTATTCTATATATATATATAATAATTGGTATCATATGACATATGAGACAATACCCCATATACCAAGACACAAAAATGGGGAAGTCCAAGCCCTACATCGGCTTGTACTTGTTGTACCGCACACTTTTTTGTGTCTTGATATTTGAGCCTAAGCCTCCATTGTCATATGATACCCACTATTCTCATATATATATATATGGAATTATGACAATAAACTGGCAGCTCGATCCCAGAATTAGCTGCCTATAGAACATCAGGGAACATGGGCCCATCGAAAAGGGTAAATATGGGCATATGTTTCCCTTGATTCTCTAATGCGGCTCATTCTCATTCTTATTATTTCCATATATGCGTGTGTTAGGAAGGGATCCTCTAAGAACTGTGTTTGTGAAAACTCCATGATGGCAGCTAGGGTGGCAAACAATTTGGACCAAATAGGTTTGACCGATATCTAACCTAGATTTTCGGTTGTGTTAAATCATAACCAGGTCATCCGGGTCAAGTGCGGGTTAAACCCACCAACCTGAATAAAATCGGGGTCCATTACAGGTGAGGCACCCTACTCGAATAAACTAGAAATGGCAATATTGCGGGGCGGGCGGGTACTTAACTACCCAAGCTTGCCCCGACCTGTCTACAGGCCGGGGCGGGGCGGGTCTCGGGCCGGGACGGGTAATTTCTTATCAAAACTGGGTCGGGTCGGGTCGGGCCGGGCCGGTCGGATCAGGTCATTACTGCCATCCATACGAATCCCAAATAAATTTTTTATTTGGAAATTGGGAGAATTGTGATTTATTTGGTAATTTGGAATTGAGAATTGGACCAATTGGAAGAACAATGAAACATAGTATGAGTTATGGGTTATTGGCTGACCGCATGGTCTGCATCAAAATAGTAATGTTTTTTAGAACCTTTATAGTTTACCGGGGCGGGCCGGAGCGCATACAAAGCCCAAGCTTGCACCGACCCGTCTGCGGGCCGGGTCGGACCGGGTCAAAACCGGGTCGGATCGGTCGGGCCGGGCCAGTCGGGTCGGGTCATTACTGACATCCCTGGAATCAACCCAAATCTAACCGGTTTTAATTTTATAAATATATAAAATCATAAGTATATAATTTATAACCAAAACCCAAGTCAAAAAATCGAACTATGCACACACCTCACCCAAACCCAATAGCGGGTCAGGTTCTAGTACACCGATATCCGAATTAGGTCAAACCTAACCTGACCCTAACTTGACCCTACCCGACCTGAATTCCACCTCTACTGGAAGTATCCCATAAATAATCCCAATTATTTCACTTGATCTAAGCACTTAAACTAACCTACGAATGAAATGCAAGTGATTCTGAACATATAAGCCCACGTATATAGTTGCAAAAAATACATTATTTACCCCCATCAAAAATGATAGCATTCAATGCATGGGCAAACAAGTTTGAATCACTTCGTTTGTCATGTGTGTGTGTTAGTTTAAGTGCTTGGCAGTTTGAATAATTTAAGAAACACCATGGAGATCTAATGAGCTAATTTTGAGAACCATTCTGCTTCCTTGTGTGTGTCATTGTTTGCATAAAAAAGTCCAGACATGTAATCATACAGTACCATGGTACCAGTGTTCTAAATATCGGATATCGGTCGCATATCGGCCCAATAAATTTGATATCGGATTGCGGATATCGGGGATATATCGGGGATATTGACTAAATATCGGAGCGTCATATCGGAGGCGTAAAAATTGTGACATATGTCAGCATAGATGTATCTAAGAAGATATAAACTATACTAATTCAAATAAAAGTGTGTTTTAATTATACTTATCTCGTTAAACATGAATATCGGATATATTAACTTAATATCGGAGTGTCATATCAGAGGCAAAAAATGATGTCAAATAAAAGCATATGAGTCTAAGAAAATATAAAGTATAGAAACTCAAATAAAAGTATGTTTTGTGTATACTTATCTCATTAAACGTGAATACCGACCATCCACTTGGTGGAATATTTCTTTAAGTGGTCACAAACCAAACGAGTTAAATATCTACAATATATGATTCATGTGAATCATTATTAACAGTGTGAAGATGAAAAATCAAAAAATTGAAAAAAATGTATAAATGTAAAACGGGAAAGAATTCTCACCTTGATCGGAAAACCCTCTTAAGAACAGACGCTAAACTGAAAAAAAACCAACTGAAAAAATTCAGAAAAAGAAAAAAATGAATAAGGTAAAGAATACTATGTAGTAAGTACTAATCTTGATCGAAAAATTCCTTGCAAAGATCGAACGCCAGATGTCAAAAGCCCGATCGATGGAAAAAACCCAATACTGTAAGGGAAAAAAATTAAAAACCGAAAAAAAATGAAAACCTGAAAAAAGGTCTTAACTGCTCAACTTGATCAGAAAACACTTCTTTGCAAAGATTGAATGCCAGACGTTGAAGCTCAATCGATTGTCGTTGGAAATTTTCACCGAACGGAGCTGAGCGGAGCGATGTAAGGAGCGGGCATCGAGAGGAGCGGATCAGTGTGATTAGAATTAGGGCAAAGCAGCAATTATCTCACAAAAATTCTAATGCCTATCGTCGTTTTAAGTAAATGATTGGGTCGGGTGACTCCGGTCGGATCCACTTTTTAGTGGACCGACCCGATAACTTTGTTTTTAAAAAATTATGAATTGCAGCCGATATTTCAAAGGGATATATCGGCCGCAATGTCGGCCGCACCCCGATATTGCGGAGAAATTTCTCCAAATATCGGAAACTGCAATATATAAGCCCATATCGTATCGGCCTAATGATAAAACCGATATTGCGGCTGATATATCGGATATCGGACCGATATTTAGAACACTGCATGGTACAACCTATCATAAAGTTCTATGGCTTTGAAATAGGAAAAATCTTTGCTTATTTGCTTCAAATAAAGTAGCTAAATGCATCTCCCTTTTTATAGGGAAACATGTTAAACTTATTATAGTTTTATACAATTCAACATTTTGATGGATTTTGTTAACATGGTCATTAATATATAAACAAAAGTAGATAAGCATTTCAAACATGTAAAAATATGCTATGTGAACAAAAAAGTGTTTGAGTGGCATGGGCCAAGTGTCAGTTTAGTGTTCTAAAATAAAATATATATTTATATTAGAGAATAATGGGTATCGTATGACAATGGATGCATCTCCTCATATACCAAGACACAAAAAGTGTGGTGGTAAAACAAGTGCAAGCCCATGTGGGCTTGTACCACCCCATTTTTTGTGTCTTGGTATATGAGGAGATGCCTCCATTGTCATACGATACCCATTATTCTCTTTATATAATCAAGAACACATTTCAGAATGTATTCAACAAATTTGTAAGGAATGTCCAAAAGATCAAATGGCATTTTAAGGAATGTCCAAGAAGATCAAATGGCATCAATGAAGCTGAGACACAAACTTTGGTGGTGTCCAAGAAGTGTTTAGATCAAATGGCATCAAATGAAGCTAAGGTATACAAGCTTTGGTGGTCTTTCAACCTTGATGATCATATCATCTCAACTAATTAGAGAAAGAGAGTTCATGACTATTATTAACTCTAACTCCAATGAAATATTTGGCCATGACCAACAGATTTTACAAAATATTTAATAATTTAACTATTTCTACCTTCGGCATTGCCTTATGCAATGTTCAAAAAGGCATTTTATGCAGCCGTATATGTGGCTACATAAATGCATGCAGCACAGTGATGCATAGAGTTGCGAGTATGCAGACAATATATACGGACAAATCGCATATAAATACTCCTGCATAATTTGCAGTGCATGTATAATTTGCATATTGACTAGCAATAGCAATAAGTATGTAATAATAAAAATTTCAAAAAATTGTAATTTTAATAAAGATTAAATTTCAAAAATAAGACTTGATCATTTGCAATTGCAAACGTGAAGGTTTAACATGTGAATATTAGGCATCGGCATTATTCATATTTGAATATGACTTGAGTTTAAAACTTTGAGATTATTACATGCATATAGTAATACTTCAACTACCTGCAAATTTCTTTATATGATAATGATAAGTGAATATATTTTTCTAGTTTTTCCTCAATTTGTAGGGATTTTTTACATTCAAAATATGTATGTGTATACATGTATATATCTATTATTTGTTAATATATATTAAAATATTTATTTTCACATAATCGCATAATCTGCATAATTAGATGCATAATGTTTATGTGTTGTGTGCTGACAAGCTGCATGCATAATGAAACTACCTTTTAAATCCTTAGCATTAGGGAGCCAACTTCATAGCTGAGACTCTGATGAGAAAAATAGCTCAAAACATTTCATTATCAACTAATGTTTAAAGCATTAATATTCAAGGTCAGGTATTTCCTTGAGGATACCATATTAAATCAATTTTGACGAACCATATAATTTTACTTTTAATTAGCTTCCATATGTTGCTTGTGTGTTCATCTAAAAGTCTAGACACGGTTGTAATCATATTGTACCAAAGTACAACATATCATAAACTTCTATGACTTTGCAAAAGGAATAATCCTTGCTTAGTTGCTTCCTAACAAGTAGCTAAATGCATCTCCCTTTTTATATGGAAATATATACGCTTATCATGGTGTTTATGCACGTCAACATTTTAATGGATTTTTTTATTATACTCTATAAGTTTTTATTATACTCCTTGATATATAAATGCATGTAAATAAGCATTTCAAACATGTAAAAGCTTGTAATGTGAACAAAAAAGGGTTCGAATCTCATAGGATAAGAATCAACACAGTGTTCAAACAGTATCCTAAAATAAAAGATATATTATATAATCACAAAACGCATTTAAGAAGTCTCGGACACATTTCTAAGGAACGCCCAAGATATGTTTAGATCAAATGGCATCGAATGAAGTTGAGGCATAAATGTTTTGTTGCTCTTTCAACCGCATTTGATGATACTATCCTCTCAACTAATGATAATTTTGCAATTTAGGCAAAGTTTTAAAAATATTTTTAAAAATCAACCAAATTCAAAAATATTCATAAAAATCGACCAATTCGGCCAATTAGCCTTTGTGCGCGTTCTGGCATACTGAGAGGGACAGCTTATAAATATCAGGGTTGGCAATCAGAAAATTTGGTCGTGGATTTCAACCCGTCAAAATGAATCTGGCCAATTTTTGACATGGTTGCTACACCAGGTATAAATAGATTTGGTCCAACTTTATAGGTCATCACATGTTATGTATTTATTATAGTTGAATCAATATCAAATTTCAAATTTCTTTTCTTAGAAAGAAGATATGTGTATGTATATATATATATTCATAATTCGGTTTGTGAAAAATAAAAGGTTTTATATTTTAATCTTTTTCGCATGAAGCTATGGTCAAATTTTCAACAGATCAGAAAGAAACAAAGAAACAAAGTATACTATTGGAAAGTACTTAAATTTTCAACAACCTGACGAGAGAATTCTCTTACTACTCTAGAAAGTCTCCTGCATCTTTGGTAAATTTTCAAATTCTATTTATATTAGTATTTTAACATGTGTTACGTATTTATTACATTTAAATCCATGTCATATTTGTTTCCATTAAAATAAGACATGTATTTATATACAAATGATTCAGCTTGGGAAAATAAAAACATTTCCCATTTTAATCGTATTTACGGTCAAATTCTCAACAGATCAAAAGAGAGAAACAATTTATTTTTGAAAAGAACTTAAAATTTCCAACAATATGCCTAGAATATTATTTATTTTTTGTCATGTATTTATAATTAAGCAACTGTGTAATTCTAATTCAATCTAAAAGTGGACAACTAATAAACTATCCAATATTATAATAAAACCATTTCGGCTAAGACTGCTAACCCCAGCTATTAAGTCGTCCACCGTGACCTGAAATCATGCGTGGACATTCGGCGTGACCGTTATTGATCGGTTTTTATAAATATTTTTAAAATTAGTCCCTTTTAAAATTATTTTATAAAAAGCCTATACTTGAAAATTGTCCCTCAACTAATAATAGTGTTCATGATTATTGGTAACTCAGACTTGACATGGCTAACAGATTTAACAAAATATTGACTGATTTGACTCTGTCTACCTACAAAATCTGGCAAGAAAACACCTCAAAGCATTTCAATATCTCCAAAAAATAATTTAAAGCCATTCTTTCAACAACAAGCATAGTAGCTCGATCAGTGGGTGCTAGTTCATCCATTTAAATGATCCGAGTTCGAGGCTTGGTGATGGTTATGTATTTAACTTTTTTTCAAAGGCAAAAACGATTGCCTCCAGGTCAGTTCAAGTAACCTAAACCCCCTCGGTTCAGGTACGGTTTTTAAGTTACGGTTTTTAAGTTACTAAGTTACTGCCCCAAATTCAATTCAGATCAAGTTTAGGTATACATTAACCAGCCAGATCAAATTTGATCCGGTCCGACCCGTTTGTCTAGCGGTGGTGGTAGTGGTGCCAAACAACATTTTGGAAAATAAACAACATTCCACTAATCTTTTCCGCATCTCTCAAAGTTTAAAATTTGATCATTAATCAATCACAGTATCGGAATGGAAAGGAGGAAAAGGAGATCCTTAGGTTTCTCTTGTAACATGTTTTATAAACCTTACGTTATAAGATTACAAGAATGAGGATTTGGAACTTTCTAGTGGAGAACTTGGGATTGACCAATAATATTTCTTTGTTTAAGAAATGAGATTTTTCTTTTAACCATTAAATGAAATAAAAATAATTTTAAATTTTACTAATTAAAGCATCAAATCTCATCTTATCTTCTCTTATGTTAGTTGTCATTAATTATTATTTATGGCATCGACCAGTTTTGACCGAAACATACTAGAATAATTTTAGGTATCAGTCGAAACCCTAGGGTTTCAACCGTTTCGTTTCGGTGTCGGCAGCAACCGAGACCGAAACGACTAACTTGTCTCGGTTTCAGTCTTTTCGTTCTCAGTTTCGATCGTTTCGGCCTGGGAATTCGACCAATTTCGACCGAAACCGAAAAAGAAAATGATGAAAAATAGAGAGAAGAAAAAAACGTAAGGTGATGATGATGATGACAAAACAGAAAATAAAATTAAGAAAATTAAGAATCAACAGAAAAACCAAAAAATAAAAAGAAGAAGAAATAGAAGATGCAGATGCTTACCTCGCTGCCGCCGGAGATCATCAGCTCGCCACAAGAAGCGGAGAAGATTGCCGCCTCCCCCCTCCGCTCGTCGCTCGAAGAAGGGGGCCCGAGCCCTAATTTGGTCATCAATGTAAGACGGACAGACCCAATACGCACAGACCTAATTAATATTATATATGTAAAATAAGTTATTTACAAGGTTGCCATTAATTTAATATGCACAAACCGAATTATTTTTAAATAGAGACTAATGGCTATCATACGCCATATGAGAGCCTCTCTCATACGCCCTCTCACATAAAGCACCCAAGTACAACCAAGTGCAAGCCTATGTTGGTGCTTTATGTGAGAGGGCGTATGAGAGAGGCTCTCATATGGCGTATGATAGCCATTATTCTCATTTAAATAAGTGTAGTATGTAATATAAGTTATTTACAAATTTGCCATCAATTTCAATTTAAAACACACAAACCTAATTATTTTTAACCCATATTAACTTATATTACATATATAATATTAACTTATATTACATAAATTAATTAACAATCCGAAACGGACGAAACGAAACGAAACTCCAAACCCATCGAAACGGGCGAAACCGAAATTTTTCTAAACAATTTACCGAGACTGAAACAGTGACCTCAACCCTTGCACACTAGTATGTTTGAAATCCGATATGATATGAGCAATATGTTTCCATGTCAGACGAAATTTTAACCCTTGAAATAAACTTATCAAGCAAAAAAGAAAGTAAAAATTTGCTATTAATCCCTTTTGTACATTTGCATCATTTTTCTCTTACTTTCTCTTTTCCATTTCCCACCGCAAGTGCCAAATAAAGGGCATATTTATAAGTCATGAACAATGAGATTAGACTTTTGTGAGATTACTATGATCATTATGCATCTCTTTCGATTACTGTAAAGATGCTTAATTCGCTTAAATCAGGTGAGTTATTGACTGTGTTATTTGACTGAGGATTCTTAAATAGGACTACGACAATTGTTCTAGTATGATTTGGATTGGAATTAGACTTTGCATTCACTAAGATTCTTGGAAATTTTGGATTGTGACAAACAAATTTTAGGAATTTTTTGTTACTGGCATGACATTCATGATTAGTTTATTATCAATAAATTAAGAAGATCAGAACCGATTTATTATTGTGTTTATCACTAATATTTACTTTTATCATAATAATGTCCTTAACATGTAATTAATAAATTATTAATAGAGAATAATGGGAACCATATGCCAAATGTGTTGGGTATTGGCCAATTAGTCCACTTTTGTTTTGAAGATGATCGCCTAATTATATTGTTGCTACTGACTCTCATTGTTTTAGTCTCAGATTTATTAATGTATATCTTGATGAGAAGATGAAACGATTAGGGTTAATCGTAACAAGTTCAGATTTTTAGTGGAGAGAGAAAAGAAATTTAAGGTGGACAATGGAATTGATAAGAAAAATGAGATAAATGACCTTTTCTGGAGTAGATCGCTCCCCAACTTGAAATATGGGATCAAGTCTATTCCTCCAAACCCTAGCCATCACAATGACGATTTATCTCAATTCTTCGATAGCTAACACAATTAGGGTTATTCCCTTTTTTAAGTACTCTCTTAACAAAAGACTAAACACACTACAACTTAAAAGCATAAAGGATAGTGCATAAAGCAAAGAGACTAAGTCGCTCAATTGGTTACTCCCACGCCCGAATCCGTGGCCCGACCCGTGCCCGCGCGCCGTCTGCAGTATACGACCGCATCATTACTCTCCCCAAAAATCGAACCTTGTCCTCAAGGTTGCAATCTAATAATTGCGTCAATCTTCCCTAATCTAAATGTAGGCGCGACTCTGCCTCGTCACCACCTCCGTCAAGCATCAACACCACATCATCCTCCTCTGCCGCAACCTCCAGCTGCATGGCCCTCCCTGCGCAACGGTGCCCTGGTGTGAACCTCTCGTCACACTTAAAGCAAAGGCCCTTGGACCTTCGCCCACTCATCTCTGCCTCTGTAATGCGACGAGTCTGCCCTCCAGGCCGTGTCTCCGTAGCATCCACCCTTGTCGTCACTGGTGCTCCCACAGTGGTCTTAGGTGCCTCCGTAGGTGCTGGAATGTGGCATGTCGATCCACCCACAGCCCCCTAGACTTCCTCTCTTCAGCCAACCTGTCCTCCACTCTCCTTGACACCCGCATCATGGCAGTTAACCCCTGAGGATCCTGGACCCTCAGCTCAGCCCTAAGCATAGGCTTCAGCCCCTTTAAGACGTTTCCCTCCATCGATTCCTCAGATAGACCCTCCACCCTGCTCGAGAGTGTCTCAAACTTCGCAATATAGTCTCGTACGAACCCATCCTGTCTCAAGGCATACAACTGCTCAAACAGCCCTCCCCATGGATATCCTGGAATCTCTCCATGAGACACTCGGTCAGCTCCCTCCAAGTCCGTATAGGCCTCTGTTTCTGGGTCCACCTGTACCACGAAAGAGCCTTGCCCTCGAAGCTCAGTGCTACCACCCTCGGTCTTTCCGCCTCGGTAAAGCCCGTAACATCAAAGTACCTTTCTATCTGATAAATTCACCCATCGGGGTCCTTGCCAACAAAAAGGGGCGCCTTCAACTTCCTCATCTTAGTCTCGGGATTGGCATCACCTCGTGGTGGCCCTTCCCTGTTTGGCTGCCTGACGCCTCTGGCAAGGAAACTCCTCCGCTCTCCACTGCCCTTCATCTACACTGGCCCTCTCGTTGGTGAGTACGTCCACATCATCCCACTCGCCAACATGCTCCCGCCGGGGTCCCACATGTAGCCACCCTCCTTCGCCGCCCCCGAAAGGAGGCGGATCTCTCCCTGTGGGCCCCCGATATGGCATCCACCCATCTGCGCCCCCAAAAGAAAGGGAAAACCTCCCGCGGGCCACAGGTGGGCCCGCCTGTCATTGCCGCCCCCCGTCGGGGCCTGCCTGCCAACCTCCTCCGCCCCCCCGCAGGGGGTGGATCTCCCACTGCGGGTCCTAGATGGGCCCGGCAGTTGTCGCCGCCCCGACAGGGGCAGAATAGCCCCCCGATGGGGGCGCCACCCTCCTCCGCCCTAGGGGCGGATCTGCTCCAGTGGCCCCATAAGGAGGCCGCTGGTCTTCGCCGTCCCCAACTGGGGGCGGTTGCCCTCCGGTGGCCCCAAAAAGGGGCCGCCTGCCCTCGCCGCCCCTGTTGGGGGCGGCCGACCACCTGCGGCCCCCTGGTGGGGCCGCTCGCCGGTGTCGTGCCCTGCGCCGCCCCCAGGTGGGGGGAAGCCCTTCGCCAAACCCTAGTGTTTGTCTTCCGCCATCGCCGTTGCCCGGGGTTATCTGCGAGATCGGATCTGAAGATCCAGATGTTTTTGGATCCGGATCTCGCTGAAAAAATTGCTGCTGAAACATTTTTGTTGCCTCAGCAAATCCATCTTTCATCTCCGGTGAGTGCTGTTCCGAGATCCGCTTCATGCTCGCTTTCATGGTCGTGTTCATATCCATCTTCATCTCATCCATCAAATCTGTCATCTCCTTCCTCAACCCCGAGATCTCTGCATCGAGCTGCTCCTCCAGAGTTTTTGTCGCAGCCGCTCGTGTGTTCGTCATGGAGTCGAAAGCTCTGAAACCAAATTGATACGATTAGAGTTAATCGTAACAAGTTCAGATTTTTAGTTGAAAGAAAGAAAAGAAATATAGTGTGGACAATGAAATTGATAAGAACAATGAAAAAAATTATCTTTTCTGGAGTAGATCGCTCCCCAACTTGAAATATGGGATAGAGTCTATTCCCCCAAACCCTCGCCGTCGCAATGACGATTTATCTCAATTCTTCGATAGCTAACACTATTAGGATTATTCCCTTTAAGTACTCTACTAACAAAAGACTAAACACACTACAACTTAAAAGCATAAAGGATAGTGCATAAAGCAAAGAGACTAAGTCGCTCAATTGGTTGCTCCCACGCCCGGATCTGCGGCCCGACCCGTGCCCGCGCGCCATCTGCGGTATACGACCGCATCAGAAGACAACATTAGGTGTTGGATGATGGATCAACGCTATGGAGCAAGGGGATTCATGAAGATAATGGACTGCATAGTATTTTTTGTTTCATCTTCATGTAATCTTTCTTTTATTTCATAGATTATATGTAGCCTTGAGTAGATGCACACACACACTTATTATGCATCATTTCCATCATAGGTTCCTAAGATTCATGTTGAACCCATCGCATTTGGTTCATTGCTCAAAACACATTTAAGTGTGTTTTTTGGAGCTGGACAGACGCCTGTTGAAGGGTCACCAGGCGCCTGGCGTAGGGTCACCAGATGCCTGGCGTGTCAGATTTCTTGATCTATTGACACATCCTTGTGTCAGCCACCTGATGGTCATTTACCAAGCGTCTGATACAGTTGTCCATACGCCTGCTATATGAACTCCAAGCGCCTGATCAGTGAGACTAGTTTTTTTAAACTCTATTTTTCTGCGATCTGTTTCTGCCTTCAAACCTCTGTCAGTTTTTCTGTAGTTGGAATTTCTCATCCATGCCAGGCCGATGAGACTGCATTTGTCATTAGCTTTCCAATGCATCTTGAATCACCTCAATCGGAGTCCAATTGTGGAAGTTGTGACTATTTTGGTGATCGAGTGTTTTTTGGACAGATTCTGTCAGACGTTGTATAACGCTGGACTAGACGTCTGACCCTTGTTCTACAGTCGCCTAGTCACCCTTCATCAGGCGCCTGGTTGATGAGAAAACTAGTCGTTTATAGCCGTTGGGTGAGATTTTTGAGGAGCCGTTTCCACTTAGAGACGTTTCTCCATATCACGTTTAAGGATTATCCCAGTTTAGGGATTGTACTCGTGAAGATTGTACTTGTGTGTCCCGATTTAGGGAGCATTAGTAAAAATCTATGTGTTTGTGTTTGCATTGTCTTTTTTATTTGTGATTGTGTGCAATTATATTCTGCATTGCTTAATTAGTTTTAATTAGCATTTTAATTGCATATACATTATACACTATTCACCCATCCTCTTGTGTTGCTTAGCGTGCAGGAGATCCTACAATAAGTGGCTAACATATGTGCCTCAAAAAGTACATCCTTATTTTTGTGAAAGATCGGAACTGTTCATTTTGATCTTTATATTCTAAAACACTAAAAACCAAATTTCAGGTGAAACCAAAGGTTTTATCCGATCATCCACCCGTCACAAATTTAACTGTTTCGCATGAATTGAACTTTTTGTTACGTGCCAATGAACATGTAAAACCCCTTGGGTTCACCCAATATTTGGTATTTGGATTTTAGAATGTGAGGAACAAAAACGAACGATTCAGGTCTTCCGAAAAATATATGGGAAAATGGAGTTTCAAAGGATGTCATATGTTTTCCATTATTCTCTTATTAGTAGCTATTTTAATTAATTGAATTTTTGTCATTTTATTATTACAAATTCTTAAACTTATTTTTTCTTAAGAGAAAAAATCTATCAAAATTTATGAAGTTCACAATTTAATATCCTTATTCTTCCGAATTCAGGGTTCAAAATCTTCTAAAGCCCCAATTTTTATCTTGTTCTTTGTCATCCAATTATATCTTAAAATTCGGATTTTCATCTTGTTGCTTCTCCCATAAATCCTCCAAAGACAACTGTTTGGGAAAAAAATTGATTTTATTATATCAAAATTCATGAAATTGGATGGGCGGGGGATAATAACAAAGAATGATGTTGCAATACTTACCGCCATCGATGCTGCATGTTGCCACTACTGTTGCAATGCAGGATAGGAAATATGGAGAGAGATGAGGAGGAAAGAGGGGGGAAAAGATAGAAGGGAGAAGAAAGGATGGTAAAGAGCTAGTTGAAGATAGGGGGGGAAAAGGTTACCATTGATGATACGAGATAAAGATAAGGGGATAAGTAGAGCAAAGAGGCGAAAACCAAGTTTTAAACTTCAATCTAATATTTTTCTTTTTCTTGGATCTTTCTTGAGTGTTGAATTGATACAATTATGTATGTTTGGATTGAGAAGTTGAAAGTTTTGGTTTTTCAATCCATCTCCAATCCTAGTAACCAATCACACTAGATTTTACAATCGGAGTCCAAGAAGGATCCGGGTTGACTATATTACAACATATGAATATAGGATTTTGGCAACAATGACTATAGTACTATAATAGAGCAGATTGCTGCTTGGAAAGCATTTGAATAAAATATTGGTAATAGTATTTATGCTGCCAGATTATGGTGACTATGTTTGTTTTTACCTTGAGAATCCAATTAATGGCAACAGCACCTGGTGTGGCTCTATGTTGGGATACTCCAACTGAACTCAACAACGCCCGTGTTGTAAAAAACCCCATTGCTCCACCAAAGAAATGCTGGAGAGAGAAAAATAACCACCAAAAAGTATCAGGAACCTCAAAAACCAAAAGCAATGTCAACTGCTTCAATGTGCATAGAAACTATGAAATTGTTTTTGGCTTCACAGACTAACACTAATTTGCAAGTCTAAGAAATACCTTCAATGCTCTCCACGTCATGTATGGCACATATGAAGGAGTAACACTATCTGGAAATCCTTCAGGCACTACATAGGATCTTATAAAAGACAACAACTCCTGTTACCATGATACAATTATAGTTTCAGTGAAAATATGAAAAGCAGCAACTCAACTTTATAAGTTTAAATGCAGAATCAAAATAGTACTATTGCAGCACCCCTTAAGACTTGATATAAAAAGTAGCGACCCAATTTTAAAACTTCCAACACAGGACAAAAATAGCAGACCCTCTTAAGCCTTTGCATAATTCTCCTAGACAGAGGATAAAATAATCAAGAATAGAAAATTCCCTTGAAGACAATGTGTTTAGTTGGATCTTCCACAGACAGCAGGATATTTTTCAGAACACTGCCGCAGCCAAAGCACTTTAGGAACAAATACTCTACATTTAGCAGCTCTAATTAAATAAAAAGAGGAAACCATGAAACACATCAACAAAATCCAACACGACCTTCACATAGTTTACCAGATCAGTTTTGCCTCATGTTTCGGTCAACAGAACAAATGCACGCTTATCTCTCGATAATTCTAACCTTCCCATGCATGCGAATGTCATAAACAAATAGGCATAGTAGTACCCGACTGAATTACTTAAATTCTGTGAGAGGTCCCGGTACCTGACATTTATCTTATGAGTTTAACAGTTGAGTTGGCATGCACTGTGACTTTCTTGTTCTACAGCTTATTAATCTAGCCATTTTTAAGCTCATCAACTATAAAATTAGAATGAATGCCAGTTTTCCCCGCATCTAATTCCACAAAATCAGCATATTATTACTTCTGATGTTCCAGTGTGCCTCATGTCTTTGTTTTACCAATATTTCGAGATGTTGATTTAACTTATTTCACTAGCTATGTTTACATAAAGATGGTAAAAATTCTTTGTTTAATAATTAAAATACTGATCCTTGAACTGCTCACTGCATCGAAAATGTTTTGACGGTTTCCTTTGTATAAGGAGGCTTTTTATCGATCTATTTATGCAACTGGAAAGTAGAAAGAAGATGAATGCAAGATGAGTTTGGTAAGGTAGGATGAGAAGTTGAAATTTTGCTTTGTGTTTAGATTAAACCGATTGCCCCGAACATTTGGTTTCAGGAAAATTATAATGTTATGATATTGTCCAAAGTTAGGAAGGAAAATAGTGATATAACTCATTAAGCAAGCTTCAAATTTTGGTGGTTTACCAAATATTAAAAGTCTGCACAAGAGCCCATTGTGGGACCCACAACAAGAAATTTCCAATCAAATGTGCCCACAACAGAACCAGAATTTTGCTGCTGCAAATTTTTCCCTTGTAATTTCTTATAGCTTTCAGCCATGCCTCGCATGAAAGTTTTGACAAGAAAATAATTGACCGCGGAAATGGCTTAAATGAATTGTTGAGGTATAAAATATATGGGATTTTATGTAAAAGGGGTTTTATGTAAAAGTACACAAAATACAATAAATAATAAATCCAATGGAGAGGGAAAACTAACACTCCCTAATCTTTCCTCACAAATTCTTGATATCTAATTTCATCATGGTTTCATGCCATACCCCTAAATTAGCCAATGTTAAATTAGAATAACTTAAACACTAATCCCATCACAGCCCTACCGATGTCATCTTCTTTCACCACCACCATCTTCTTTCTTTGTCCTAGGAAACCCCAACCCTACCCTACCCTAACCCACCATCAACCACCTCAACTGCCACCACAGCAAACCTTATCCTAAGCCTGTCACCAGCCACCTAGCCTCCACCAGCCACCTTAACCGTAACCACGAACTAGAGAAAGAATAGATCACTTACCTCAATCAACCAAAGAAGAAGACATCAAAGGCAAATCAAAGCTCCAATTAACAGCGCTACCCACGACAGAGTTGATCTGAACCTCGTTAGAGGATATCTAACCTGTTGTTGACAACGTAGGTGAACAATCCTGACAACTGATGATATAGTTTTAGCCTTCCATGATATCAATCAAACAATGATAACAATGTGGTTCCAACCATTATATGGCATCCTTTGGCGTCAACTGATAAGCTCTAACCACTACAGCTTCGAACATCGCAGATCCCCATCATCCCCCAACATGAGCTCATGTAATCTCTCTTTCTCCGTCTCTTTCACTCGGTTTCTCTCTGTCAATTATATTCTTTTCTTTTTGCTTTTACTATGTCAGTTAAAATTTCTTTAAAACATTTATTTCTTTTGTTCTTTATGTATTACAAAGTATACTTGGATGATATCTAACACTTTTCATTTTCTTTAGTTGTTTGGCGTCTAAAATATAGCTTTGGCATTAGTTTTTGGTTGGTGGTTGCTTGGGCATTTTGACGTTCTTCAGTGTTTGGTTGGTTGACTTTTATTAGAAGTAGTGAGGTGCTAAAGATAGCGGATTCAAAGTTAGAAGTGAATTTGTCTGTGGTTTTAGAGTTGATTTTCACAAAACATATAGATCAAAAACTCAACTGGACCAATTAAGGTAGGTAAGGTAGTAGAGTGTTTGGGAAAGCACATCTTGTGGGTAGATGCAATAAGGGTTACTTGATTAATGATTTTCGAAATGCTGATGCAACCGACTGGAAGTTAGATGATGCTCAAATAAAGAGTTAGATGCAACCGACTGGAAGTTAGATGATGATTAAATAAAGAGTTAGCTGTTGAAATCTATGAAGCATGAGATTCAAAACTTTGTGATTAAGCAGAAGACTGTGAAGAGGATTTAGTAGTTATGAGAGACCATGTGTTCTAGAAAGAATAATCTTTCCAAAACATATAATGTATCTCAATTGTTTTGAAACCCCAACATGGAGAGAAGCCACTCTTCCAGCATTATGTAAACTTCCACATATTACAGAAGGAATTAAATTCCATCTTTCCCATATTAACAGACATGAAGAAGATGAAAGAGCATATAAAACAGCGGGCAATCATTGTCTTTGTGGGGAGTCTATATTCGAAGTATTCAATAGCACATTTCTAGATTATTGGTGATAGTAAATGTGTTATTATTCCTGTTAGAGGCAAAAGAATACCTGATTTATAAGACAAATTTACGCTCGAGTGTAATGCATCGATCGAGCAACTGAGTTGTCATTATTATAAGAAGTTCATGCACATAAAGTTCATTTGCCGTAAGTTTCAAAGTCCAAATAAAAAAGACATTGATGGCATGTATTTACATTATCTAACACCATCAAGAAAAATCTAAGATCGTGTAGGTATATCAAAAGCAAAAAAATAACCAAACCTCAACTTTTAGATCATGTCCCAACTCCTACTACTCATGCCCCTTACCTCAATATATGGCGCCATCTTCCTCCTGGTGTCTCCACAACTGAAGGTGATTTGGTTTCTGATTTGGATATGCTAACTACTCATAAAAAGCTACGAATTCTTGTGCAACTAATACTCTTTATAAATATGTGGTATATGCCTATCTTTCTTAGCCATACATACTTGTTCGCTCGTCCATTGATTCTCACCAATGTACTCGGTTTATTTCAAAATTCTTATCATATCCACGTTGATATGTCATAATATTGAAAGAAATGAATGCATTTAAGCGTAATGAAACTTGAGATCTTGAACTAGCTCCATCGGACAAGATAATGGTTTGCAAACATGCGTATACTAAAGATAAATCCTAATGGCTCACTTGCTGAATTGAAGATTATGCCTGTTGTTAAGGGTTTATTCATAGCCATATTACGTATAACACTATCAGACGTTTTCTCCAATTGTGAAAATGATCTCAGTATGTTTATTGATCTGTTTGGATGTCGCTCATCATTGGCTTTTACATCAATTGGATGTAGTGAATGTGTTTCTTAATTATATTCTTGAAAAAGAAGTATACATGGAGTAATCGCCGGACTTTCTTACTTAGAAAGAGTCGAGAAAAGTATGCAAATCAAAAACACGTCGTATGATCTGAAGCAATCGCATAGGGCTTAGCTTGGGTGTTTTGTCAATTTCAGAAGGTATATTGAGCCCAAACAGTGTTAGAAGGATTGCTCTATTTTCTATAGACCCATCAGGATAGGCAAATCCTTCTGATAGTCGTATATATCGCTACCTTATGATTACTAAAGATGATGCTTCTGGAATTCAGAAATTGAAACAATTTATTCAAATCGAGTTTCAAACAAGTCATTGGGCCTCTCATATATTCCCTTAGGATTCATGTGGCATTCTTGAAGAAATACATGTATTTATCCTAGCAGTAGTATGTTTTAGATATGGTGTCAAAGATAGATGTCGATGTATCAACTTGTCATCTCACTTACGGATCCAAACTATAGACTTATACCCGATCAATGGAGCCACTGTATAATCCAAGAAATACAAGAGATTGATTGAAAAGATGAATTATCGTAACATAACATGTTGTGATATTACCTTTTTGATGAGTGTACTAAGTTGGTTCATATCTAATTCAAGAATTAAACATTAGGATGTTACGATATGAGTCTTGTGATATTTGAAAAATGCACCAATCAAATGTCGTCTATACTATGATTGTGAATGGTGTTCAGCTTTCTCATATGAAAAATAAGCTACTTTATCCTTTGATCTGTGGTCGACGAGTGGTTATTGTGATTTTATAAATGGTAATTTGGTATCCTGGAAAAGAAAAAAACAACAAGTCTTGTCTCGGTCTAGTGTAGAATCAGAGTATAGAATTATGCTCAGTAGCAATGGCAATTGTGAGTTGATATGGATTCAACGATTACTTTCTAAGTTGGGATTGGTGGCAGAAACACCTATGAGATTGTATTATGATTACAAAGCTGATATATACGTCGCTAAAAACCCAATCTTCCCTGAGAGTAGCAAGCATATCAAGATCAACTGTCACATTGTAAAGCAGCACTGTGATAAGAATGTGATATAGACAAAGCATTTGGATCAGTAAATTAGCTGATGGATATGCTTACCATGCATCTGAAAGAAAAGAGTGTGAACCATATTTGTAACAAGTTAGGCATGAGTGACATATATGCTCCAACTTGAGAGGGAGTATTGAGATATAATATATATTATGCTAACGGTTATGTCAAAATGGTTTTATGTATAGGTAACAATATAATACTATAAATAACAGATCCGAATGAGAGGAGACACTCTCTCTCTCTCTCTCTAACCTTTCCTCGCAAATTCTTGATCTCCGGTTTCTTCATCAATCAACATAATTCATAGGGCATTCATGTACTGAACAAAATTCAAAAAAATATCCCACTAAAGCTCATTACCATTAGCACAAACAACTTCATGTAATCCATAAATATCAATTGCATTACTAACAAAAAAATAAGTCTTTAAACAAATCGACTAGAAAATCAATTAGGAAGTCAATCGAATGAAAAAACTCACATCGGCAGGAGTCAAGGGGCTCTGCAGAGAGACAGCCTTAACCGATGAAGAACCCATCCGGATGTTTCTAGAACCCTCCATCCCCACGACATATTTCCACCGCCTCCCGTCGATCTCCTCACAGCACAGAGCCCTTGACGAACCCGTCGATTCCGCGGCGAACTCCTCCAGCTTGGGCCCGAACCTCACCTCCGTCTGGATCTGATCGGCCGGCGGCAGAGCAAGAGGCGGAGGAGACGAGGAGGCTAGGGTGGTCCGCATGGCCTCTCGGACGTGGGCCCGGGCATCCTGGGTTAAGGTTTGGGCGGAGCTCGGGGCGTTCTTCAGTTGAATCGGAGGCATTTCTATTGTTGCTAGGGTTTGAGATTTGGGGAATAAAAAAGGTGGAATATTTCAAGTTTTTTATTGGATTTTATAGAGGGAGGAACTTTGGGTTCGGGCACGTCGATGAGAACGAGGCATGGGAAGCTCAGAAAACTCGAAGAGCGAAGGAGAGAGAAAACAAGGACGTTACTTTGGAAGACGAGGTGTGCTTGGACTTTTGTGAGGCTCCACACCGGTCGGCTACCAGAACTAATGGAAAATGCTTTGCGCACCTGCCCTTTTACTCTGCACACGACCGCTAAAGTTTTTTGGTAAATTAGGGCCTGTTCTTGTTTTTTTTTTTTTTGCAAGAAAGTATAAATTGGGAAAGTTTAGAAGTGTGGAATCTGATGATAAAGAAATTTGGTGTATTGTGTTCTTTTAGGGCCTCTTTCTTTTGGTCAAAGTGGATTGGGATTTACTGTTGTGAATAGTAAATCCATGTTGGATTCTTGAGGAGAGAGAAATAGAGTTTTGTGTTTCTTTTGGGGCCTGTTCTTTTGCATGGAAAGTGATGGGAAAGTTGGAAAAGTTATTATTCATGTACTGTAGCAGTAGTTTCCCTCCCAACTTTCCCAAATCCTGTTCTTTTGCTTGAAAGTAAAAAGTGGAAAGTTTGCTGACGTGGCGGATGAATTGACCAGTTTTGGGAAAGTTTGTAATCCATGGGAATTGTTGGGAAAGTTGAGGATTCCACAAATTTGTGGGTCCCACTATCCCATCTCTCTCTCTCCCCTCCAACTCACCAACTTTCCACTTTATTATTCCAACTTTCAAAACCCAAAAGAACACAAGAAAGGAGAGTGGACCATACTTTACTTTCCAAACCCCACTTTCCATACAACTTTCCACCCAAAAGAACACAAAACTCCATTTTCTCTCTCCTTAGACTACAAACTTTCACACCTTTCCCATTTCTCCTTTCCAGCAAAAGAACAGGCCCTTGGAGGAAAGTGTGTTGGAAAGTTGGTTTGGGATTTGTTTGTGGGTCCCACACTAAAGTTTTGTATTTCTTTGGGTTAAAGTGTGTTTGGGATTGTTGGATGAGGATTGTTGGTATTTGGTTATGGTGTTATGACGTGAGAATAACCCCCAATGGACATATGAAGTAGAAAAATCATTTAATTAACTAAACTAATAACTATTAGTTAACTAACTATTAACTATTAAATAAATATCTATTAAATACGCATAATTAAATCCCACTTATCAAAAATAAATATTAAAATACCGAGTTAATAATAAAAAAGAATTAATTAATTTCATTATTGGGCTATTAAATATAAACGAAGGCAATCCCGGCAAAGCAAGCACCAGAACAACTTAGACCATTGCATTTCCAACATTCATAAATTATAAAAAGAACAAATGAAAGGCAGAGAACGCATGCAACCGAAATCACATTCCTATTTAACAGACCACATTTATCCAACATATAAAAAATACTTATAGTATCCATAATACGATCTCATTATGCATAACAAACAACCAGTTATAAAGTGTTACATTGTTCTCAACCTAACATCAAACACTCTTGTGTATAATCAACAATAACAAAACTAACATCAAACCTAGGAGCGTAAACAAAACCAACTTCACGGTGTCCATTCTCACGGTGGTCCGCTCAAATCGCCCCACGAGCGTGACCCTCTATCTCTAAAAGCAGCCGATCAGAGAACATAGTGGAAGAGGCATCATTGGTGGGGCCTCTTTCAATCTCATCCAACAACTGCAGTATCACATAGGTGGACCAGTCCGAGTGTGGTGGATCCTTCCATTCTTAGAAGTTGCATCTATTCACGTGGGATGGACAGCTCCAAAAGCGCCTGCCGGGATTTTTTCGGTTCCATGATGTCTACCTGGCGACCCTCAGCCCACAGCAGCAAAACTTGCAGTCATCATCAACAGAAGCCAACTCACCGCCTGCTGCAAATCTGGGTCTAGATTGAATAGAAGAGTTGGAATCGGTGCTCATTTGAACCTTGCATGAAATAAAAAATATTAGAATGAATAATGATTTAAAGAGATATAATAATGAGATGAAAAATGGGGAAAGCATCGCACCTACGGACAGTTACAACACCCGCAAAAGATGACATCAGCTGGCTTAATTCAGAAGTAAAAGATAAAAGGAAATACCGTAACATAGAAAACGCATAAACCCAAACGAAACAAAGATAAAGCAAGAATAAAGAAGAGACAATTAAATTATTATTAAATTAAAGCCATCAGGTAAACATGGTTTTTAACCATAAGTTATGTATTAGGCGGTTGCTCATTATGAATGAACCTTCTCGTCAAATACCAATTTTTTCTTCATACCCGAGGGACAAATTGATCAGTATATATATGTTCTTCATCATCGGGCTAAAACATATGTGCATTGCTCATTGGTTCAGTTTTTAGGGCATGTCTCAATGTTGCTGCTGGGGTTTTTGTGATACATAAGCCATCAGGAAGAAAGTTAATTTATCAATAAATCATGGTGGTCATAAGTAGTTCCTCCATCACATATCACCCCCTCAAAGGTAATGGAACCATCAAGCCTATAACCAACTTTTTCTTGCATAACCAAGGGACAAAGGGATCAAATATTTATCGTCATCATTGGGCTATAGGGAACCAGCTACATGGAGCCATAAAAATAACAGCTGCACAAATGCACATATATATCAATGCCCCAAAAAAAAACTGAAACCCCAGCAGCAACAATGAGTAAAGCCCCAAAAAAACTGAAACAAGGTGAAATGCATATATGTATCAAAAAACCACAGCAGCAACATTGAGCAATGTCCCAAAAAATGAACCTAGGTGACATGCACATATGTATCAAAACACCCCAGCAGCAACATTGCCCAATGTCCCAAAAAAACTGAAACAAGGAGAAATGCACATGTCTCAAAAAACCACAGCAGCAACATTAAGCAATGTCCCAAAAATGAACCTAGGTGACATGCACATATGTATCAAAACACCCCAGCAGCAACATTGACCAATGTCCCAAAAAACTGAAACAATGAGAAATGCACATATGTCTCAAAAAAACCACAGCATCAACATTGAGCAATGTCCCAAAAATGAACCAAGGTGAAATGCACATATGTTTCAAAACACCCCAGCAGCAACATTGACCAATGTCCCAAAAAAACTGAAACAAGGAAAAATGCACATATGTATTAAAAAACCACAGCAGCAACATTGAGCAATGTCCCAAAAAATGAACCTAGGTGACATGCACATATGTATCAAAACACCCCAGCAGCAACATTGCCCAATGTCCCAAAAAATTGAAATAAGGAGAAATGCCCATATGTTTCAAAAAACCACAACAGCAACATTGACCAATGTCCCAAAAAAAATGAACCAAGGTGATATGCACATATGTTTCAAAACACCTCAGCAGCAACATTGACCAATGTCCCAAAAAAACTGAAACAAGGAGAAATGCACATATGTATCAAAAAAACCACAGCAGCAACATTGAGCAATGTCCCAAAAAAACTGAACCTAGGTGACAAGCACATATGTATCAAAACACCCCAGCAACAACATTGCCCAATGTCCCAAAAAACTGAAACAAGGAGAAATGCCCATATGTCTCAAAAAAACCACAACAGCAACATTGAGCAATGTCCCAAAAAAACTGAAACAAGGAGAAATGCACATATGTCTCAAAAAACCACAACAGTAACATTGACCAATGTCCCAAAAAATGAACCTAGGTGACATGCACATATGTATCAAAACACCCCAGCAGCAACATTGACCAATGTCCCAAAAAACTGAAACAAGGAGAAATACACATATGTCTCAAAAAAACCACAGCATCAACATTGATCAATGTCCCAAAAAATGAACCAAGGTGAAATGCACATATGTTTCAAAACACCCCAGCAGCAACATTGACAAATGTCCCCAAAAAACTGAAACAAGGAGAAATACACATATGTATCAAAAAAACCACATCAGCAACATTGGGCAATGTCCCAAAAAAAAATGAACCTAGGTGACATGCACATATGTATCAAAACACCCCAGCAGCAACATTGCCCAATGTCCCAAAAAACTGAAAAAGGAGAAATGCATATATGTATCAAAAAACCACAACAGCAACATTGAGCAATGTCCCAAAAATGAACCTAGGTGACATGCACATATGTATCAAAACACCCCAGCAGCAACATTGACCAATGTCCCAAAAAACTGAAACAAGGAGAAATGCACATATGTATCAAAAAACCACAGCAGTAACATTGAGCAGTGTACCAAAAAAATGAACCTAGGTGACATGCACATATGTATCAAAACACCCCAGCAGCAACATTGCCCAATGTCCCAAAAAACTGAAATAAGGAGAAATGCCCATATGTCTCAAAAAACCACAGCAACAACATTGAGCAATGTCCCAAAAAAATGAACCTAGGTGACATGCACATATGTATCAAAACACCTCAGCAGCAACATTGACCAATGTCCCAAAAAACTGAAACAAGGAGAAATGCACATATGTCTCAAAAAACCACAGCAGCAACATTGATCAAGTCCCAATAAAAATGAACCTAGGTGACATGTATATATCAAAACATCCAAGCAGCAACATTGCCCAATATCCCAAAAAACTGAAACAAGGAGAAATGCACATATGTCTCAAAAAACCACAGCAGCAACATTGAGCAAAGTCCCAAAAAATGAACCTAGGTGACATGCACATATGTATCAAAACACCCTAGCAGCAACATTGACCAATGTTCCAAAAAACTGAAACAATGAGAAATGCACATATGTATCAAAAAACCACAACAGCAACATTGAGCAATTTCCCAAAAAAATGAACCTAGGTGACATGCACATATGTAGCAAAACACCCCAGCAGCAGCATTGCCTAATGTCCCAAAAACTGAAACAAGGAGAAATGCCCATATGTCTCAAAAAACCACAACAACAACATTCAGCAATGTCCCAAAAAAATGAACCTAGCTGACATGCACATATGTATCAAAACACCCCAGCAGCAGCATTGACCAATGTCCCAAAAAACTGAAACAAGGAGAAATGCACATATGTCTCAAAAAACCACAGCAGCAACATTGAGCAATGTCCCAAAAAATGAACCAAGGTGAAATGCACATATGTTTCAAAACACCCCAGCAGCAACATTGACAAATGTCCCAAAAAACTGAAATAAGGAGAAATGCACATATGTATCAAAAAACCACAGCAGCAACATTGAGCAATGTCCCAAAAAAATGAACCTAGGTGACATGCACATATGTATCAAAACACCCCAGCAGCAGCATTGCCCAATGTCCCAAAAAAACTGAAATAAGGATAAATGTCCATATGTCTCAAAAAACCACAGCAACAACATTGAGCAATGTCCAAAAAATTGAACCAAGGTGAAATGCACATATGTTTCAAAACACCCCAGCAGCAACATTGACAAATATCCCAAAAAAAAACTTAAATAAGGAGAAATGTACATATGTATCAAAAAAACACAGCAGCAACATTGAGCAATGTCCCAAAAAATGAACCTAGGTGACATGCACATATGTATCAAAACACCCCAGCATCAAAATTGCCCAATGTCCCAACAATTGAAACAAGGAGAAATGCACATGTCTCAAAAAACCACAGCAGCAACATTGAGCAATGGACCAAAAAAATGAAACAAGGCACATTGCACACATGTTTCTTCAAACCACAGCAGCAACAATGAGAAATGCCCCAAAAAAACTAAAACAATGTGAAATGCACATATGTATCAAAACACCACAGCAGCAACATTGACCAATGTCCCAAAAAATTGAAACAAGGAGAAATGCACATATGTCTAAAAAACCACAGCAGCAACATTGAGCAATGTCCTAAAATGAACCTAGGTGACATGCACTTATGTTTCTTCAAACCCCAGCAGCAACAATGATTACAAAATTACAAAATTACAAAATTACAGCCATCAGGTAAACATGTTTTTAAGCATTAAGTATGTATTATGCGGTTGCTCATTATGAATGAACCTTCTCGCCACATACCACTTTTTCTTCATAACCGAGAGACAAATTAATCAATATATGTCCATCATCATAGGGCTAAAACATATGGGCATGTCTCCTTGGTTCAGTTTTTCGGGCATGGCTCATTGTTGTTGTTTGTGTTTATGTGATACATAAGCCCTCAGGAAGAAAGTTAATTTATCAATAAATCATGGTGGACATAAGCAGTTGCTCCATCAGATATCTCCCCCTTATTGGTAATGGAACCATCAAGCCTATAACCACCTATTTTTGCATAACCAAGGGACAAAGGGATCAAATAATTATCTTCATCATTGGGCTACAAGGAGCCATAAACCAAAACTGAAAATAGGAGCCATGCACATATGTGAAGGCACCATAAAAACAAAAATCAACAAGGAGCCATGCCCCTAAAAACTGAACCAAGTAGCCAAGCCCATATGTATGAAAAAAGCACAAGCAGAAACATGGAGCCATCTACATAACCTGAAAGAAGGAGCCATGCACATTTGTGTCAGAAAATCACACACTAAAACAAGGAGCCATGCCCCCAAACCTGCACCAAGAGGCCATGCCCATATGTATCACATAAACACCAAAAACAACATGTAGAAAAGAACCCAAAAACTGAACCAAGCAGCCAGGCAAATATGTTTCAGAAAATCATACACAGCAACAAGGAGGCATGCCCCAAAACCTCCACTAAGAGGCCATGCCCATCTGTATCACATAACAAAAAAATCATCAAGGAGACATGCACCAAAAACTGCACCAAGGAGGCGTGCCAATATGTTTCACGCTAACCCATACAACACATCCCCAACCCAACCACCACTCATCCCCACACAAACTAAATGCCATAGGGCCCACCCATCCTCATATCTTTTTGTAGCCATCTCCTTTTTCATAACCTGCGTCACGCAAGTCCCTTTCCATCTCAGCAACTAAATCCTCAAGGATAAGCTTCCGACCCGTTTGTGGCACGGCCAAAAATTGTCGCCCCGCCGGCTCATTCATGCTTAGGTCTTTAAACAACTTCAACAAGAGGGGGGATACTCTGTAAACTCGTACACATGCGGTGCAAGAGTTTCGGTCCAGTGGGAGTGTGCACTTCGTATAGCATTCGTGACCTCTTTCACATTACTGGCTATATCCCGCATTACATCTGGATCTTCCCTCAAGGCGCGGTGACGCTGTTTCTTCTTTCCCAGCGATGGTGGGGTAGCATTTCTTGTCCCCCCTTGTGGACACTCTCCTGTCGACGCTTGTGTGGGCATGTCCTCAGGGACATAATGGTGTGGAGTAGGAATCTGTGTCGGATTAGGCGCTACTGAAAGACTCTCTTAAAACGAGCATCAGCCGTAAGTCGAAGGGGCCACCCCTTCGCTACTGATCGACTCTCCTAATCTAGCGTCAGCCGTAAGTCGAAGTGGCCACCCCTTCGCTACTGATCGACTCTTCTAATCTAGCGTCAGCCGTAAGTCGAAGGGGCCACCCCTTCTCTACTGAACGACTCTCTTAAAATGAGCGTCAGCCTTAAGTCGAAGGGGCCACCCCTTCGCTACTGAACGACTCTCTTAAAACGAGAGTCAGCATAAGTTGAAGGGGCCACCCCTTCGCTACTGAACGACTCTCCTAATCGAGCGTCAGCCGTATGTCAAAAGGGCCACCCCTTCGCTATTGAACGACTCTCTTAAAACGAGTGTCAGCCGTAAGTCGAATGGGACATCCCTTCGCTACTGAACGAATCTCTTAAAACGAGCGTCAACTGTAAGTCGAAGGGGCCACCCCTTTGTTATTGAACGACTCTCCTAATCGAGCGTCAGTCGTAAGTCGAAATGGCCACCCCTTTTCTATTGAACGACTCTCTTAAAACGAGCGTCAGTCGTAAGTCAAAGGGGCCACCCCCTCGCTACTGAACGACTCTCTTAAAACGAGCCTTAGCCGTAAGTCTAAGGGGTCAATCCTTTGCTACTGAACGACTCTCACAAGATGTAGTCAGTTGTAAGTCTAAGGGGTCACCTCTTTGCTACTGAATGACTCTACCAAGATGTCGTCAGCCGTAAGTCGAAGTGCTACTGGACGACTCTTATAAACGAGCGTCAGCCTTAAGTCGAAGGGGCCACCCCTTCAATACTGAACGACTCCCCTAGAACGTCTTCAGCTGTAAGTCTAAGGGCTGCCCCTTCGTCACTGAACGGCTCCCATTCCGTCAACCGTGAGTTGAGTAAATCTCTCCTCACCATGTAACGTAGTGGTCAACTTCTAAGCGTGGTTCGATGGTTTATCCTCGATTATTCTGAAGCATCGCCTAACCCATCGAAAGGGACCATCAGACATCATAACAACCACATGACGTAAGCGACAACAAACAAAGAGATGCAACGACAATAAGGATATACATGCCAATTCTCCTGGCACTTCCAATTGCAAAACATTGTTTTCGTTTACATCACCCCCTATACATTCAAAAATTTCTAAAAGCAGGCATAAATAAGAGCGCCAAGATTCTACAGTAGTCGGTTAGGCCCTTGGTCTCCATCTAGCACGACCGTGGACTCTGGGTCACCCGTAGCGTCTGCTCCTGCTTCGTTGCCAGCTATGGTGGCAGCCTTGTCAATGGGATTAGCCTCCTCCGTGCCTCGGCTCGACTCATCATTGCCTTGGCTCGATTCATTCTCACCGAGGTCCAGAAGTACCACCGGGATCTTGTCGATCTCAACGGAGAGGTCAGGGAATCGGTTCTTCATCTCTAGTCGACATCGCTCGTAGCCTTCTTTGTATAGCTCGTCGAAGTCAAGAAATGTGTCATTGAACTCCTGAACCACCCTCTCCGCTATGACCTCGTCTTTGACCCTCTCCTCCAGTAGAGCATCCTCTGCTTGCTTTCTTAGGGCGGGTTGTTCAGCCTACCTCCTACGAGACTCATGTTACTCATCCTCAAGTTTTTGAAAGCGATTCAATCTCGTCTCGTAGAGAAGGCTGAGTCTAGCCAGCTCAACTTGAGACCTCTCCATGCCCGACCTAATGACCTCTAGGGTGTTCCCATGATTGGCCACCTCCGAAGCAGGCCGACGCAATACCGCGGTGGCCACAAAAGCCTACACACAACACTTGATGGTCAATATACGTGCTGACATCAGCGTTGATGGAGGCTGGAGCAATAATTACCTGGACCCTGGCATGAATGGATATCGATGCAAGCCACTCATAATCGACCCTCTCAATGACATCCCTATCCCGTGGAAGGGTCGCGTTCTCAGTGATGTACGAGGCGGTCCCGCAATCAAGAAGTGCGAAATCTCCACGCCTCCACAGAAATCCCACCCTGATGAGCTCCTCCTCGGAATAGTCGAATGGGGCCTGAGGAGATTGGCTCTCCAGCAAAATCAGCCTATATTTGTCGGAGATGTTTTCAGACAACCCTACAGGCAGGAAAAGACCCTCCAAAGGTGTAATGCCCTGCTAAGCTACTGCACAAGTACTAGAGGGGGGGTGAATAGTACTTTAAAATAATTAAGAGGCTAATTCCTAATTACTTGCAAACTCTACCAAACAATGCGGAAAATGCGGAAATGTAAATGTTAGACAACAAATAAAAAATCGCAAACAACGATATTACTGGGTTCGGATCCACCCAAGTCTCACCGACTTGTTCCCGGTGATCCTACGTCCCAACCACCCGGATCCCCTCCGGATACTTGAGTTAGAAACCCTAACTCAAGATTTCCACTATGAAATACTTGTGAAAAACCTTCACAAGTCAAATCATACACAAATTAATTTGTGACTCCCACAACCCGGGATCACAACCACACTCTCACAACCGAGAGTGAAACTTTCAATATGAAAGTAAATGAAATAGAAACTTCTTACCGACAAAATACCTATGCCTTGAGTAATGCTTACGAATTAGGGCAAGGATGATTTTGAGGAAGAAGAAGTGGCACCAAACCCTAGCTCCAAGATGTAGATCAGCGATGGAGAGCTATGTGGATGTTGGTGACCTAGAATCAAGCACTTGTCTTGGAAGGCTTCACACTCAATGAATCTCTCTTTGGAAGTAAGAGTGAGGAGAGATTATTAAATGGAAAGAAAGAGCTTTGAATGAGCTTTGAATGATTTCTCTTGATCTCTAAACTTGCAATAATATCAGCCTTGACTGCAATAAATGCAGCCCATCAAGTATATATAGGATAGAGGAGAGAGAGAAAGAAATTCGCGTCATTAAATGCTCCAACGACTCTTTTCTGAACTCAACTAGTCGGTCAAAGAACAACCACCGACCGACTAGTTCATCAACTAGTCGGTCGGTCATTTAACGTAGACCGACTAATGGAAGAACAGCCAAAAGGTTGAAGCACAGACAAAAGGAACTAGTCGGTCCAAGAAGAGTAGCTGACCGACTAGTTTCACAACTAGTCGGTTGGTTACTTAACTGAGACCGACTAAGAGATAAAACTGAAGTCTGAGCACAAATTGATTTAGTCGGTCCAAGAACAAATGTTGACCGACTAGTTCATCAACTAGTCGGTCGCCAAATGTGCATAGACCGACTAACGATAAACAGTAAGTTAGGAGAAAATTGGCATGTACAGTAAAGCTAAACTAGTCGGTCCAATAAGGAAAGTTGACCGACTAGTTCATCAACTAGTCGGTCGATCAATGAACACAGACCGACTAATGATAAACAGTAGCTCAGGCTCAAATGTGCATGTACAGGGAAAGCTCAACTAGTCGGTCACAGAAGCATCACTGACCGACTAGTTCACAAACTAGTCGGTCGGTGAGTCAACTTAGACCGACTAACTGTAAATAGTAAAGAGCTTAGAATTGACTGACAAAAACTAGTCGGTCCAAGAAGCTTTGCCGACCTACTAGATCACCATCTAGTCGGTCAGTTCTTCTTCTTGAACCAACTAACATGCACAAGAAGTCGCGAATCGAAGCGCGAAGCTTCGGGAAAGATTGTATGGACTTCTACTAAGATCCTAGAGCTAAGATATGAACGTTATGAAGATTTAAACCGTAAGACCTACTCAAGGCTTAACATTCTACGAAAGAAGCTTAAAGACTATAAATAAAACTTGACGATACCGTCTTCAATAGCTTCAATCGAATCTTCATGACTTCTAAAATGGTCCATAAGATTCAACGAAGCTTTAGGCATACGATAACGTGCTTTGAGAAGTCTCGAGATGTCGCTTTGGATGTTCATATGAATTTGGCGACGATCTCCATAACTGCGCTCACAAATTGTTAGTTCACGATATATTTATGTTTGTTCATCATCCAAAACCAAATCCGGGGAGTCCAATATCCAACATTCTCCCCCTTTTTGGTGATGACAAACCAACATAAATAATAATCAACAATAATAATTCAAATGAAATTTACTTACTCCCCCTGCATTGATGACACGTTAATTCCAATTTAAACAATAATAATACGCATCAAGCAGACCAGTTAAGTATATCAATGAGAATCGATTATTGAAATATCGAATACCAAAAGTTGGTTATTGAAATATCGGATTTGAAAATCCATTTATATATCTTAACTCCCCCTGAATCTAACATATCAAATTAGATTCTTGGAAAAATGCTCTAAATTTTCATTTAGCACATCGTTATTATTATATCTCTCCCCCTTTGGCATAAGCAAAAAGAGCGGGAGGAGAACAACGACATTAAATCAACATTCCAAAGGCGAAAAACATTAAATCAACATTCCAAATCAACATTAAATCAAGGCGTGTCAATGAGACCAAAGGCGAAAAACGATAAATAAAATCATCAAAACTCAAATTAATCTTGTGAATTGAGTTATGGAATATACTCTCCAATATCAACATTCTTGGTTAATTTAGTGCATGGAAAACAATTCTATGTTTCCATAGAAGAAATTTCTATTAAACCAAGTTAATATCGTCGAGCGACGAAATCAAACATCAGAGACATAAAAGAAATTATAAATTGTGCACAATAGAATGAAACGTCAACTGCGATGTATATATATATATAAAATATGAACCAGAGTACATCAAAAGTATACATCACTGACATACAAAACATCGATCCGACGATCGGATGCACACAAAACTACATCAAAATAGCACACACGACATCAGAATGTCACAAAACATACAACATCATCAGAATACATCATCAAACATCCAAAAGTATCAAAATACATCAAAATGATCCAGAACCCCACTCTATCTTACCCAAACTCTCTCTCACTAGATGTATCATCCAAGGAGCATCGGAGAGTCCTCAAAGAAGCTCAAGAGGAAGCGGCAGGATCTGCAGCAGCAGCAGGCTCTGTAGGAGAAGTGGTGGTCACAGGAACATCTGGAATGTCAACGGGAGCGACGGCAGAAGTGGCAATCTCTGGAGCAGCAACAATAGTGGCCTCGGGAGCACCATTCGGATTATCCACCGCAGGAGCGGTGGCAACAGGTGTGCTCTCGGGGGCACCAGCAGACGAAGCAGCAGCGGCATCACCAGAAGTGCCCTCGGGGGCACGAGTCGAAGCAAGAGCAAGCTCTTCAATGTCCTCCTCATCCAACTCATCCTCGTCAGAAAAAGACGGAGGGACCTCAATATCAAGGTGACGAGCTATACGACAGAGAATCTCCTCAGAACGAGCCTGACGAGACTCCAAACGATGCAGAGAACGAACGAGCTCGGCAAGAGTGGAAGTGGGAGCAGCAGAGGCAGAGGCAGACGCTGAAGGTGTCGTCCGCTGAACGTGACGGATCACCGCAAGAGACTTCTTGACGGCTGTCGTATTCAGGGGAGGACCAAGTGGACGCTCATCGTCAGGAGGCAATGTGACACGGAAGTGACGGAATACCAGAGTCAACAAGTACGGGAAGGGGATATGAGCCGACTTCGTGGACTTGCGAATACACTCGAAAGAGTCCATCTTATCGAGTATAATGCGAGCCCAGTTAATCGAGCTCCCCATGAAAATAGCATAGATCAACTTCAAGAAAGGCTGGGACGGTAGAGATGAGGAGCTGTACGTGGGAAGCAAGCACGACTTCAGAATCAAATTTAGGACCCAGGCGATAGGCTTGAAGGATTTGGAGGGCACGCCAATCATGGCGGGGGGAATCTCATGGAAGATCTGAGAGAGGACGACCTGATCAAGGGAGGTGATATCATCAACAGAAATGTCAGAGTGGAGGAGGCCAGACGAGGAGATACCCAAAATATCTCCTAAGATTTCTGCTGTGAGGACTATAGGAGTCCCCAAAACAGTCGTCTCAACAGAGTGGGTCCCATCGTACTGACCCCGGATCATATTGGCATAGAAAAGTTTTATTAGGCGAGGGTATGGGTGAGGGTTCGCCTTCGGGTCGTATCGAAGGTAATCGAGTAGACCGGAGGACGAAAGAAGATCGGCGAGGCCTAGGAAGTCACTAAACTGGACGAAATGCTCCAGAAGCAGTGGGCAGTATTTGATACGGTTGTAAGCCGCGAGACACAAAGGGTCGTCGCGACACAACAAAATATCGACACCGCCAACCGGCATCGGAGCCTTTCCATTAGGCTGACGGGTATGGGGACGTGAGCTAGACTCAGGGTGCCTAGGAGGAGGTGAGGGGTCCCTATGGGTCTCAGTCTCGGGTCTGTATTCCTTATCGGAATCAGAAGGAGGTGTAGGGGCACGGAATGCAGCTGGCTTGGGCTTGGGCTGAGATTGGGCACGGGGTTTCGAAGTCGCCGTCCTCTTATGCTTAAGAGGAGGCGAAGACGAAGAGGGTTGGGTGGTTTTCGAACGACGTCTAGGAGGGGTTCGCATAGGTTGATTGGGATCCGTAGGGGGTGGTTCTACGGTCATCGGCGTAGGACCAGAGGGAGTGATCGGAATACGTGTACGAGCCATAAGCGCGACACGACACGTCGCAATCAAGATCGAAACGAAGAAACCCTAGCCGAAACCATAAGCAAGAAATGAAACCCTAGCCGTTTGAATCTAACCCTAGAGAGCTAACCCCAAGCTAACCCTAGCCCTAGGAAGCTAGGAGAGGAGAGAGGATCACCTTGGAGGAGAGGGCGACGGTCGGCGACGGCGGGGATGGCCGGAAACAGGCCGGACACGACGAAGAGGGAGGATGGAAGTCAAAAGGTCGGGGGCTTTTCGAGCTGGAGGAGAAAATAGAAACCGACTAAAAAGGAAAAGAGTCGGTCGGGAGGAGTTTTAAATGATCAGAATCTCAAAAGACAAATCAGTCCCTGGCACAACTAGTCGGTCACAGTTCAAGCACTTACCGACTAGATCACGATCTAGTCGGTCGGTCAATGAGCTTGAACCGACTAGTTGTAAACAGTAACTGAAGGCAAATTTCCTGACAAGATTTAGTCGGTCTAAGCTCATTTGCTGACCGACTAGAACTGAATCTAGTCGGTCGGCCAATGAACTTGGACCGACTAAGAGAGTTCAAAAATTGAAAAACTATGAAATTTGATTTCTCTCCTAATCACACTTCGTCGAAACATCAAAATACTCTCATTAATCATTATACTACCCCATTAAACATCGAAAATCTGAAATTTGACGATTACGCACAAATCGAGCGAAAATTCCGAAAATTCAACAAAAATCCAGAAAATTTCAATACTTCAAGCATGAGCAAATATAACGAATAGAATAGCATGCAAGAATATTGAATAAAAAAATGAATCCTATATCTCGGATTCACCCATAATCCCCAATTCTCGACATAACCGCACAAAGGAGTCCTCCTTTAGGGGTTTCGTGAAAATATCGGCGATTTGCTTCTGGGTTTCAACGTACACTAATATGATGTCCTTTTTAGCAACATGATCATCTAAGAAATGGTGTCGGACATCTATGTGTTTCGAACGGGAATGGTGTACCGGGTTCTTGGAAAGACATATTGCACTTTGGTTGTCCACCATGATAGGACAAGTAGCACAGTTTATACCAAAGTCTTTAAGTGTGTGTCTCATCCAAAGAACTTGAGCACACGCGGCACCGGCGGCAATGTATTCCGCCTCAGTGGTTGAAAGTGATACGGAATTTTGCTTCTTGGAAAACCAAGAGACAAGGGAATTTCCTATAAAATGGCATGTGCCACTAGTACTTTTCCTGTCGGATTTGCATCCCGCATAATCGGCATCACTATATGAGATTAACTCATACGTGCTAGATTTTGGATAAAGTAATCCAAAATCAAGTGTATAACTTAGATAACGGAAAATACGTTTTACCGCTACTAAGTGAGACTCCTTAGGTTGAGACTGATAACGAGCACATACGCATACGGCAAACATAATATCGGGCCTACTTGCGGTAAGATAAAGTAAACTACCTATCATACCTCGATATAGACGAATGTCTACATCCTTACCGCCCGTATCCTTATCAAGATGCGTAGTCGTGCTCATTGGAGTCTTCTTTCTGGAGGCATTCTCCATTCCAAATCGCTTTAGCAACTCCACCGTATACTTCGTTTGGTGGATGAAGATTGCATCGTCCATTTGGCGAATTTGGAGACCTAAGAAATATTTGAGCTCACCCATGTGGCTCATCTCAAATTGATCCTTCATCACATTAGAAAACTCTTCGCAAAGAGCAAAGTTAGTAGCACCGAAAATGATATCATCAACATATATTTGAACTAAAATTATATCATTATTCGAATGCTTAACAAAAAGTGCAGAATCGGCTTCTCCCATTTTAAAATTCAAATCCAAAAGAAAATTCTTTAGGCGATCATACCAAGCTCGAGGAGCTTGTCTCAAACCGTAAAGCGCTTTCTTTAGTTTAAAAACATGATTTGGAAAATTTTCATTAATAAAGCCAAGAGGTTGAGAAACATAAACTTCCTCAACGACATCTCCGTTTAAAAATGCACTTTTTACATCCATTTGAAATAATTTAAAATCCTTATGGCATGCAAAAGATAATAGTAATCTAATTGATTCTAATCTAGCTACCGGAGCGAAGGATTCTTCGAAATCAATACCTTCCTCTTGACGGTAGCCTTGAGCAACTAACCGAGCTTTGTTCCGGACGACGACTTGGTTTTCGTCGGTTTTGTTCTTGAAGATCCACTTTGTCCCTATGACGGTGTGGTTCTTAGATGGCAATGGAACAAGCTCCCAAACTTCATTCCTCTCGAATTGAATGAGTTCCTCCTCCATGGCTAAGATCCAAGCACTATCTTCGCATGCTTCATTAACATTCTTTGGCTCTATCGAGGAGGCAAAGGCACAATGAGCGAAGTAGTTCACTTGCGATCTCGTCTTGACACTATCATGGATATTGCCAATGACTTGCTCATGAGGATGGTCACGAACGGTATGAAGCCGTTTGGGAATACCTTGATCACTAGGAACATTCTCAACAACTTCATTAGACGGGTTAGTATCAATAGAATCAATAGAAATTAGAGTTAGAATTACCAATTGAATCACATAAGACATCCATAGAGTCATCATCATTAGTAATTCTCGTTGGAACAAATCCTTCATTAAATGAAACATGAAGCGATTCCTCGATCGTTGAGGTTCGTTTGTTGTATATCCGGTAGGCTTTGCTACGCGAAGAATATCCAACAAAAATCCCCTCATCGGATCTTGGATCGAATTTGTCCAAACTACCATACGTGTTCTTAATAAAACATTTTGAACCAAAAACACGAAAATGTTTAACTTGAGGCAACCTACCAAACAACAATTCATAACAAGTTTGTTTAGTGCCGGGCCTCAAAAGTATTCTATTAAACACATAGCAAGCGGTATGTACCGCTTCCGCCCAAAATTGATGGCCAAGTTGGCTATCATCAAGCATAGTGCGAGCACACTCCACTAGCGTCCTATTCTTTCTCTCAACAACACCATTTTGAGGAGGTGCGCGAGGGAATGAAAAGGTGTGTGTAATACCAACTTCATCACAAAATGTCTCAAAAGACTCATTCTCAAATTCACCTCCATGATCACTACGAATAGTGACAATGGTGGTTCCTAAGAGATTTTGTACTTTCTTAACAAAAATTGTGAAGTTTTCAAAAGCTTCATTTTTATTACATAATGAAAATACCCAAGTAAACCTAGAAAAGTCATCAACGATGACAAGTCCATATCTAGCATTACCTAATGAAGCAACTCTAGTTGGCCCAAATAAATCTAGATGTAATAGCTCTAGAGGCCGCTTAGAAGAAATGCTTTTCTTAGGTTTAAATGAAGATTTTGGAAGCTTGCCTCGTTGACACGAGTCACAAAAGCTTTTCTTTTGAAAGACAAGCTTAGGGAAGCCTCTAATAGAATTTAACTTGGAAAGCTTAAATAGTGTTCCAAAGTTCACATGACCAAAACGTCGATGCCATAAGTGTTGTTCACTTGTGTTGGCAATAAGACATTGTTCATGTGATCTTGGAAGATCTAGGATGTATATATCCTTATGGCGTGTGCCGGAAAACAATAATTCATTATTATCTTTTCTTAAAATATGGCACATTCCTTTCGCAAAGTTAACTTTGTAACCTTTGTCACAAAGTTGACTTATTGAAATAAGATTGTGGTTTAATCCTTTAACAAGGTAAACATCACATATAAGGGGTTTAGAAGGATTACCCACTTTACCAACACCTATGATGGTTCCGCTCTCGTTGCCTCCAAATACGACGCGGTTTCCATTTGCAATGGGAACCACTCCGGAGAGCAATTGAGCGTCACCCGTCATGTGTTTTGAACACCCGCTATCGAGTATCCAATTCCCCTTGGAGCTAAATTTAAATTTGTTGCTCCTTTTCTTTTTCTTTTCCTTGAGTACCTAAAGATAGAAAATTTCATATCATGGTACCCAAGGTCATTGGGTCCAAAAGATTAGACCTTTGGAAGCCAAGTCCAATTGGACTTAGACTTCCCCACATAATTTCTACTATGCACAACATCCGAAAAATAAGCATTCATGTAAACTTGTTTTTCATCCATGCTTGTGTCCTTTGGGCTCCAAATAGTGAAAATCTTGGGAGCTCTCATCCTATTGGGTGCATGCATGCGTTGTTGGTTTCTACGCGATGCATGTTGTGGATAGGCATAAGGAACATGATGGAATGGTGCATGTGGATAATTATTCATACGATGATGTGGGTGAACATATGCATGTGGAGGAACACGTGCATGAGGGTGTCTCACATTGTGTGCACGTGCCCGTGAACGTGTAGCATAGAAATCATCATATGTGTGAGCCGGTGGAGTAGGACGTGTGTTCCTACGTGGCATAGTATTGGTGTACATATAAGCATGCCCCTTCTTTGGAGGTCCACCCAAAGTGGGTTTCTTTCCGAAAGAGGGTGTGGACGAGGTGGAAGCACCATTGGTAGATGAACTACCAATAGAGTGTTTGCTACCACTCGTTGAGTCACCGGAAGTTGGCCTAACAAAAGTAGTGGCCGATTTGGATGAACTTCCCATCGTATACCCCAAGCCAATGTGGTGATTGGCCGGAAGTAAGTCACTTAGGATTTTATCCAAATGGTCCTTACCCTTATTGAATTTATTAATTCGGCCTAATGTGTTCTCATATTTCTCGGTGAGAGAACGCATAGAAGCATCCAAAGTGGATACTTGCGATGTGAGCACATAAACACGAGATTTAAGATTCTCATTCTCAATACTCAAAGTCGAGTTTTGAGAAGTCAAATCCGCTATCTTGTGTTCCTCCGGATCTTCAATGCTAACATGTTCAAGTTGAGTCTTGAGATTAACAATCTCGTTCTTCAACCCTTCAACAACGGTGTCGTTGTTGGTGATGATAGTTTTAGGCGAGGTTTGAATGCTAGCTAAGTCATCTTTTACTTTAGTATACCTATTTACTAATTTAGTATACTTAGACCACAATTGAGAATTAGCATTCCTAAGGTCATCCATAGTTACCTCATCGCCTTCGTTGTCGCTATCATCGGAAGAGGAAGATCCTTGATCATGCTCCTCTCTTGCCATGAAGCACATGTGTGCTTGCTCCACTTGCTCATCGTCCGACTCTCCGCTTGAGGAATCCTCGGAGTCGGTGAATGTTGCCCCGACAAGCCCCTTTTTGTTCCCTTTCTTGTACTTCTTGGACTTGTCGTACTTTGGCGCCTTCCACTTCTCCTTTTGCTTGTTTAGAGGACACTCCGCTTTCATGTGTCCTGGCTTGTTGCATTTAAAGCACAAAGAAGAAGAGGAGTTAGATGAATTGAACTTCGATTTGTTTTTGAAGTTACCTTTCCGGAAGAACCGGTTGAACTTCTTGGCCATGAGTGCCATGGACTCCAAGTCCAACTCGTTTTCCGAGTTCTCATCATCGGTTGATGTGGAAGTAGATGGAGCGGCCTTGAAAGCAATAGCTTTCTTCTTTGGCTCTTCTTGTTGTAGGTAAGACTTCATCTTTTCCTGCAACTTCAACTTGCTATCCTTGCGTACCTCATAAGACATCAAGGTACCCATTAGTTGAACAACGGTATATTTGTTCATATCGTTACCTTCCTCGATGGCGAAGGTGCGCTTTTCCCAACTAGAAGGAAGTCCTTCTATAAGCTTCGAACATTTCTCCTTTTGGGTGTAGGATTTGCCGAGAGCCTCTAACTCGTTTATGATGTCGACGAAGCGAGCATAATACTCCTTCATCTTCTCACCCTGTAGCATATGAAACATCTCGTAATCTTTATTAACTACAACGAGTTTAGAGTCTCTTACCCTACTCGTCCCTTCATGTAATATGAGGAGGGAGTTCCATATTTGATATGCACTCTTACATGTGCATATCTTGTTGAAATCCTCGGGCTCCAAAGCACATTGCAAGGCGTTCATTGCCTTGGCATTGCTTACCTCCGCGACGACCTCCGCGGGAGTCCATTTCTCGAAATCTTCTTCGGTTGGCTCGACATATTCCTTCATCGTGGTCCTCCATAGTGAAGCACTCCGGAGGAAGGTTTCCATCTGGCATTTCCAGTACCCGTAGTTGGTACCGTTGAAGAATGGAGGCCTCGTTGAGGAATGTCCTTCCATTACCGAAGACGCTCCTTCACGGTTCTTGAAGGTGCTATAGTCGGAAGGTGGACGAACGGTCTTGTTGTCGTTGGCAGACATAGCTATAGACTTGGCTCTGATACCAAATGTAATGCCCTGCTAAGCTACTGCACAAGTACTAGAGGGGGGTGAATAGTACTTTAAAATAATTAAGAGGCTAATTCCTAATTACTTGCAAACTCTACCAAACAATGCGGAAAATGCGGAAATGTAAATGTTAGACAACAAAGAAACAATCGCAAACAACGATATTACTGGGTTCGGATCCACCCAAGTCTCACCGACTTGTTCCCGGTGATCCTACGTCCCAACCACCCGGATCCCCTCCGGATACTTGAGTTAGAAACCCTAACTCAAGATTTCCACTATGAAATACTTGTGAAAAACCTTCACAAGTCAAATCATACACAAAGTAATTTGTGACTCCCACAACCCGGGATCACAACCACACTCTCACAACCGAGAGTGAAACTTACAATATGAAAGTAAATGAAATAGAAACTTCTTACCGACAAAATACCTATGCCTTGAGTAATGCTTACGAATTAGGGCAAGGATGATTTTGAGGAAGAAGAAGTGGCACCAAACCCTAGCTCCAAGATGTAGATCAGCGATGGAGAGCTATGGGGATGTTGGTGACCTAGAATCAAGCACTTGGCTTGGAAGGCTTCACACTCAATGAATCTCTCTTTGGAAGTAAGAGTGAGGAGAGATTATTGAATGGAATGAAAGAGCTTTGAATGAGCTTGGAATGATTTCTCTTGATCTCTAAACTTGCAATAATATCAGCCTTGACTGCAATGAATGCAGCCCATCAAGTATTTATAGGATAGAGGAGAGAGAGAAAGAAATTCGAGTCATTAAATGCTCCAACGGCTCTTTTCTGAACTCAACTAGTCGGTCAAAGAACAACCACCGACCGACTAGTTCATCAACTAGTCGGTCGGTCATTTAACGTAGACCGACTAATGGAAGAACAACCAAAAGGTTGAAGCACAGACAAAAGGAACTAGTCGGTCCAAGAAGAGTAGCTGACCGACTAGTTTCACAACTAGTCGGTCGGTTACTTAACTGAGACCGACTAAGAGATAAAACTGAAGTCTGAGCACAAATTGATTTAGTCGGTCCAAGAACAAATGTTGACCGACTAGTTCATCAACTAGTCGGTCGCCAAATGTGCATAGACCGACTAACGATAAACAGTAAGTTAGGAGAAAATTGGCATGTACAGTAAAGCTAAACTAGTCGGTCCAAGAAGGAAAGTTGACCGACTAGTTCATCAACTAGTCGGTCGATCAATGAACACAGACCGACTAATGATAAACAGTAGCTCAGGCTCAAATGTGCATGTACATGGAAAGCTCAACTAGTCGGTCACAGAAGCATCACTGACCGACTAGTTCACAAACTAGTCGGTCGGTGAGTCAACTTAGACCGACTAACTGTAAACAGTAAAGAGCTTAGAATTGACTGACAAAAACTAGTCGGTCCAAGAAGCTTTGCCGACCGACTAGATCACCATCTAGTCGGTCAGTTCTTCTTCTTGAACCAACTAACATGCACAAGAAGTCGCGAATCGAAGCGCGAAGCTTCGGGAAAGTTTGTATGGACTTCTACTAAGATCCTAGAGCTAAGATATGAGCGTTATGAAGATTTAAACCGTAAGACCTACTCAAGGCTTAACATTCTACGAAAGAAGCTTAAAGACTATAAATAAAACTTGACGATACCGTCTTCAATAGCTTCAATCGAATCTTCATAACTTCTAAAATGGTCCATAAGCTTCAACGAAGCTTTAGGCATACGATCACGTGCTTTGAGAAGTCTCGAGATGTCGCTTTGGATGTTCATATGAATTTGGCGACGATCTCCATAACTGCGCTCACAAATTGTTAGTTCACGATATATTTATGTTTGTTCATCATCCAAAACCAAATCCGGGGAGTCCAATATCCAACAAAAGGCCAGGAGTATTTGTGCACAAGGAGCTCCGGTGGAACTTAAGTCTGCCCCGAATCTTCCTCATGAAGAGTGTCTCCTCTTGGTTGGGAGACCAGCTCCATGGCTGCATTCGACCCAGACGGCTTCGAGTCGCTGAGAATGAGGCACCGCCTCTTTTTAGCCCCCTCCAGCGCAACTACTTCAATTTCGGAGGTGGGCTTCTCCTTCTCCTTCTTCTTCTTCTGAGGACGGGCACCTGGGCAACCCCCTCAGCGACCATGGGTCGATCCCTAGACTGTTGAGCCGATAATTTCCCATAGTCGGCACCCGGGGAGACAACATGCTCGCCTCCACCTCTTTAATGGAAGCCTCGATTACTTCCTTCAATGCGGGATCCACCTGACAATCCACACTAGCATACCTGCGAGAGCAACAAACAAGTTAAGTCGAAGAACGAAGGTCGAACAGTAAGCATGCACGATCGAACCAACCTTTCGTCCACACGGTCCGATCAAAAACTTGGTGGGCCCAAAAAGGTGCTTCTCTCAAGCGCAAGAGTCCGTACAAGTAATATAATCTGGGAGTCCAGATGTCGAATCCTCGGGACGAAATCTGTTGCAACCACAGCTCAAATCAAATAGAAATCTGACGAAAAGAAACTAACCACTTCGATAATGATGGCGATGGGGTGAAAGTGCGTGATGGTGATGCGCGAACAATACGAACAAAGAAAAGTCGTGTATGGAAATATCGACGAAAAGTATGCACATGGTATGGGTTTGTTAGGATCAATAATTCGTATTAACTTGGTTGACGAATATAACACAATGAATTCTCTTTTTGAGAGCAATTCACTGGAAAATACCCAATATAACTCAATGAATTCTCCTTTTGGGAGCAATTCATCGGAAGAGTCCCTTTTGGGGGTTCAAGCACAATATGAATAAAATCATTGCTAAAGTTATAATCTTACAACTACGGTATGAAACTCTCTTTTGGAGAGATCAAAGCTCACCCTTTTGGGACGATCATCAACTTAATCACTTCTTTTGGAAGATGAAAAGGAGGATTTAATAATAAAAAATACTACTTTAGCGACTTTATCGATTAAGCACGACAATATTCAACCAAACTAACACAAATCACATCCCCTAACTACACCATACCATGCACAAATCAGATTTAGCTACTCATAATGCAAGAATAAACAACGTTCATAGCAAAATACATTGATCTAATAGAAAATACGATGAAAAACACCAAAATACGGGGTAGAAGTTTAGAATTCTATCACCAAATCTCCAAGTTAAGCTTCAAAACTCTCTGGAAATACTAAGAACAGCCTCTGGAATTTTACAGAATTTTACAGAGGAGAAATACGGCTCCTAGGTCCTCCAATACGCCAATATACGCCCAAAAACCCTAGAATACGCTTAAATAATAGGCATTACAGGTTTGGGGGTGCTTAACGGGTCTAAACCCGCTTTAATATCGACTTAAACCCGCACCCGCAAGCTGCATCGATTCTCCGTCGTTCGATCTGGACGGGATCAACTCTCGTGGCGACACGTGGCCAGTCGAAGCGGATCCACGCCCGCTTGTCTTTGCAAATCCGAGCCAAACTCAGATTAATTCACGCCCGTCCGATCTACATCGCACGCATGGGATTAATCCACATTGCTCCGCAATTCAGAGGCCTCAGCTTGCTTTTGGCCGTTCGATGGAGAGGGAGTACGCTCGATGGCCTTCGCGTGTCCCCAAGATCCCGCCTTCGCTTCATTTCATCGGCGCCCGCTTCGCTCGCGTACTTACGATCCCGACCGTTGATTCAAATGTGGGATCGGTCCTGGTGCCGCCACGTGGCCCGATTGATTTCTCCTCAGCTTAAACTCATCTTCGACTTGGGACCGTTGGATCGTAATCCAACGGTCAGTTCGTTGCTGCGCTTGGTTACTTGGAGTTGAAGCACACCCGTTCGATCTCGATCGAACGGTCACCTTTGCGCCGCGTCGCCCTTGATATTATCCGCACGATCCAAGCGGGATGCAACAGATGGCTGCCACGTGGACAAGGCCAGCGGTGCGGGTGTATACAAAAATGTATTCCGCGCGTATTTGCGTATTTTCGTGCGTATTTCTCCATTTAATTTGTATTCTGCATTCAAAAATTCATAGTAATTAGCAAAGATCTCAGAAAAATACAAATAAATAGTCGTTGGAATCATGAGATCGAGACCAAGCTAGGAAAAATATAAAAAGTGCAGAAATACTCCATTAATTGCTGTTTTGTGCTCAAACAGAGTGTTTTCTCTAATAAATGATTGTGTACAAACTACGAATGTATTAGAGAACAATATAGCATCACATGAGCACAAAATAGGGCTAAATGTGGGATTAAATATGTAATATTGAACCTGAATCACACCCCCAACTAGCGATTTGCTAGTCTCTAGCAAAAAGAGCGATTAATACGGATGATTAATAAAACAATAAATTCCATCAATTGCTTATGGCATGGTTTAAAGATACACATTCCAACATGATCTTGCCCATCAATATACACAATCCATGACCAAGATAAATCACATGATATTTTCTCTAATTTAATTTGAATAAATAGCATGCAAACATCGTTTTGCGCAAGCGAAAGTATAACACGTCGTTTTTCTCTAGTTTTCTTGTTTCCAAGGAATTGGCATCTCAAAAGTAACCGTTCAAATCATAGGTATTGAGGTTGCTTAGTTTATTCGTCACTTCCTTTCTTTTATTAGTTCTGCGTAACCCGCATCAAGCAACATTTGCAGAAAAATGAATAACTTGGATCGCTCCATCAAATGAGTGAGGTTCCGGTCAATGGCTCCCAAATCGGACGATAATAGGGCATTAGGCCAAAAAGGACCCCTCGGACTATACTACTCGAGCCAACCAAGTTATTTATTAGTGACATACTTATTCATTCATTTTTCTTCATTCATTTTTCTTCATTCACGTTTCTTCATTTTTTTCTTCTTTTCTTTTCTTTTTTCTTTTTGTAAGCAACTCAATACCCATCAATATATATAAACATTAATAACCATGGCCACATTCCTCTTCAACTTGAAGACTATTCTTATAAATCGTGTATACTTAAGCTTTTTCATAACATTAGCATGCATGAAATAAATTCAAACTATTTCGAGATATTAATCAAGACAATTGAAAATTTTCATGAATATCATATTAACAGTAATTCCATGAAGGAAAAATAATTTAATCAAGCCATAAACAATTTTTTAGAACTCAATTAATGCGTAATCATTCGTATTTGAGGCATGTGAAGGAGTTTTAAAATGATGAGATTTGATGATTTATTCTTCTCAAAAAAAATCCTAAGGTCTCATACACACCCCCCAACTAAAGATGGACATTGTCCTCAATGTCGAAAGGGGTACGAGTTTATTCAAGCCAGCAACATAGAAAGCATATAAAAATCTACACTACTGGAAAGAACACACCATGATCAAATGGTGGATCTCGAATCTTTAATTGTGGAGGAAGTTGTTCAATTTGCTCCTTGCGCTCCGCGGCGATTATTTTTCCTCTAACGACTAAACTGGATCCGAGCAACGTAACTCCCAGCATCTCTATAAGATGTTCACATGTATCCTGCAAGAGATGAGTCATGTCAATCCATTTTAGTCTAAGATTCTTCTTAATAAAATATTCCAAATGTAGTCATCAAACTAGTTGAAATAAATTAAAGCAAGTTGACGACTACTCCCTGAAAGATATGCACTACTCTCGGTATGATGCTCGATCAATGGGGAGAGGGGTAAATGATTTTGGGAAAAAACTGGAGGAGGGAATGGTTCTGGCTCCATGGCGATAATCTCAAAACCCTTGTCCCTTGCTGTTTCCTCCTCTCATTCATCCAAAATTGCTAGCTCGTCCTCTCTTTTGCACACACTTTCCGCCATGTAGATATTTTTATTCATGTCCTCAACGTGACATGGCTTGCTTGATTTTCCTGCAATAGAAGATAAATTCGTATTAGATTCTTGAAGTTGAATTTCAAAAGAATTAGTTTCTTCTAAGCAAGTGGCAATCAGAGTAAGATTTTCAAAGGATTTCTGAATCTGTCGACTCCGAGCAAGGAAATTCTCTTGGAATTGATGGGATGTAGCCTCCTGTGTCTGAATAATCGAGTAAACTTCCTCTTTCAAGGATTGCAAAGGTACGTCTATGCTTTGCTCTGCTTGATCAAGGCACGAAGGCTCCGTTGAATCGCACTCTGAAGTCTCTTCCATGGTTTCTTCATTTTCTTGCAGAGACTCCATGTATTCCCACGCCTCTGTCGGCGTCATGCCTCCCAATAATTCCTGCAGCTGTGGTCGTAGTCCATCTAGGAAGGACACCATAAGTTCTTCATTTGTGTACCCATGCTGCGGATAGCTCGATACTATGTTTGTGAACATCCTCCAGGCCTAAAAGAAAGTTTCACAATCAGTTTGATTAAAATTAACAATCTTGAGCTTCTCCATCCTATGTTTGTGTGCATTAGCGTACTTTGCATCATACAGATTGTTTGTGCAATAGAAATTCATATACTCCATTTTTTAAAAAAGAAAAACAAAAGTTTATGTACAATAAAATCAAACAAAAATTTATATACAGTAAAGTGGAAAGATCTCACCGAAGGTCCTCTAAATGAAATAAACCGTAGTCACAAACCATTCCTCCCCGGCAACGGCGCCAAAAACTTGGTGGGCCCAAAAAGGTGCTTCGCTCAAGTGCAAGAGTCCGTACAAGTAATATAATCTGGGAGTCCAGATGTCGAATCCTCGGGAGGAAATCTGTTGCAACCACAGCTCAAATCAAATAGAAATCCGACGAAAAGAAACTAACCACTTCGATAATGATGGCGATGGTGTGAAAGTGCGTGATGGTGATGCGCAAACAATACGAACAAAGAAAAGTCGTGTATGGAAATATCGACGAAAAGTATGCACATGGTATGGGTTCGTTAGGATCAATAATTCGTATTAACTTGGTTGACGAATATAACACAATGAATTCTCTTTTTGAGAGCAATTCACTGGAAAATACCCAATATAACTCAATGAATTCTCCTTTTGGGAGCAATTCATCGGAAGATGCCCTTTTGGGGGTTCAAGCACAATGTGAATAAAATCATTGCTAAAGTTATAATCTTACAACTACAATATGAAACTCTCTTTTGGAGAAATCAAAGCTCACCCTTTTGGGGCGATCATCAACTTAATCACTTCTTTTGGAAGATGAAAAAGAGGATTTAATAATAAAAACTACAACTTTAGCGACTTTATCGATTAAGCACGACGATATTCAACCAAACTAACACAAATCACATCCCCTAACTACACCATACCATGCACAAATCAGATTTAGATACTCATAATGCAAGAATAAACAACGTTCAAAGCAAAATACATTGATCTAATAGCAAAATACGATGAAAAACACCAAAATATGAGGTAGAAGTTTAGAATTCTATAACCAAATCTCCAAGTTAAGCTTCAAAACTCTCTGGAAATACTAAGAACAGCCTCTGGAATTTTACAGAATTTTACAGAGGAGAAATACGGCTCCTAGGTCCTCCAATACGCCAATATACGCCCAAAACCCCTAGAATACGCTTAAATAATAGGCATTGCGGGTTTGGGGTTAACGGGTCTAAACCCGCTTCAATATCGACTTAAACCTGCACCCGCAAGCTGCATCGATTCTCCGCCGTTCGATCTGGACGGGATCGACTCTCGTGGCGACACGTGGCCAGTCGAAGCGGATCCACGCCCGCTTGTCTTTGCAAATCCGAGCCAAACTCAAATTAATTCACGCCCGTCCGATCTACATCGCACGCACGAGATTAATCCACATCGCTCCGCAATTCAGAGGCCTCAGCTTGCTTTTGGCCGTTCGATGGAGAGGGAGTACGCTCGATGGCCGCCGCGTGTCCCCAAGATCCCGCCTTCGCTTCATTTCATCGGCGCCCGCTTCGCTCGCGTACTTACGATCCCGACCGTTGATTCAAATGCGGGATCGGTCCTGGTGCTGCCACGTGGCCCGATTGATTTCTCCTCAGCTTAAACTCATCTTCACCTTGGGACCGTTGGATCGTAATCCAACGGTCAGTTCATTGCTGCGCTTGGTTACTTGGAATTGAAGCACGCCCGTTTGATCTTGATCGGAAATGTCACGGCCCGCTTCCCAAAAATATGGAGGTGAAGCGTGAGAAGGTCCGCTCGGACTTGAAGCTGCAAAGCTTTAAGTCCGATAAGCGTCAATCAAATTTAAAACTGCAGGTCCTTGCAACGCGAACGAAACAAAGATAATAATAATGAAATGAGACAAAAGAGATATCTCAGAATGTCCATAAAATAAGTTTCAACATCACAGAAAAAGCCACCAGGCTAAAAGAAAAGAGTCTAAAGGCCCAAACATGGCCAACAAAAGTACAACGTACAAAACAAAGGTGCCACGCACCGACAACTAGCAACAAACCTAAAACAAAAGAAAGCTCAGCAAAGTCACCAAGAAAGATCACTGATGTCCACAAAACTCCTCCTAGGCAGACATGGACTCAGGCTCAGCGTCAGCAACAATCACGTACTCAGCAACGGTCTCTGGCTCAAGGTCTAACACGTGACACCCAAAAGAGCAAGGGGCACATGTCAGCAAGTCTACAAGAGACTTGTGCAAGGAAACTGAAAGCAGGTAAAGCAACCTAGCAGTTCTAGCATGAATGCAATGACATGGCAGTTTAAAGTATGAGTGCAACAAGTAAGGTACGTAAAGTAAAGTACGAGCATGACATTTGAAACATGGCATGGATGTCAAGTTTTACATGAACAAGCACAAGTACAAAAGACAAGTCTAGTAAGCACGTTGTGCACAGAGTTCACGCCTTACAGCTAGAGTGGCTGATCGGGCCAACTCCTAAGCTGAGTGGTCGCTCAACCCTACCCCTCCACGTGTATCGAGCCAGTGCCTTACCTCCGAACGGGAATGCTCGCTTCTGGATCACGAGCCAGGAAGTGTTTTTAACAAGTATGGCGTAGGGGTGCACCTAGCCGGTCAAGGAAGTACAAGTACAAGTATTGTAGCGTGTGCTACGAATGCGACATTCAATGCATGGATGACATGACATGGCAAGTAGTAAAGCATACAGGCAAGAAAAGTAAACATGGTAGTTTAGTATGCATGATCAACAAGTTAAAAGAGTTGGATCTAGCTTCGTTGTCAAGCTAGATCATTTAGGTGACGGATCTAGTTTCGTTGTCAAACTAGATCAAGTAGGCGTCTAGCCAGCTATCATTTCACTGACTAGTCTCTTTTACGCTAAAAGCAAGGAAGTGGCCTAAAAACATGGCCCTACACAAGAGTTGGCAAGTTTCACTTGCCTGCAAGTACAACGTCTGAGAAACACCGTCCAAGAGAGTCCAAGTCACAAATAACCTACGTGCACAAGTCCACCGGCCTAAAGTCCATATTATTAATCTTGATTAGTGAATTTAAAACATTTAAAACATTTTAAAAACATCAATTTTAGTCTTGATTAACAGGCAATCGGTTGGGGGTCCTAAGGGTGCAAAGCGTTACCTCAACACGACGCGAAAGCTACACTGGCGTCGGGTAGCGACGCCAGGGGTTGGAATAGAAGAACGCGCTCCAAGTCCAGATTCCAAATATAGATTCCTTGCTGGAAAATTCAGAGCAGCAACCGGAGCAACGAATCCAGATTCCAAAGCTAGCACGTGTGACGACGGGCTACAACATGTCGCAACGTCGTACACGGTGAATCGTCGGAGAGAAAGCACATAGGTGGGGCCCACAGTAGTCCTAGGGACCTATGGGGGACCCACAATACCTCTGGATAACTTGGGGGGCCCACGGTGGCAAGCGGTGCGACGGGTGCGGGGTTGCGATTAGTGGCTCTCGGTCGGACACTAGCTTGACCGAGAGATTGGCTCGGTCAGACACAGCGCACGGCGCTGTGCAGCGCTTGGGGTCGGTCGCAGTGCGGACGGGGGCTTGGTGCGGGGACTTGCTTCGGTCGGAGCGGGCGGATGCGGAAGGAACGGTCGGTCGGGCGCTGCGGGCAAGCGTTGCAACGTTGCAACGTTGCAACGAGGAGGGTGCGGGCGGGAGCGTCGGTCGGGCACAGAGCGATGCGGGGGTGCGGAGCGGGTCTGCGAAGCAGGGCTGTGTGGTGCGGAGCGGGGCGTGCGGAGCGGCCAAGCTCTCGGTCAGACCGAGAGCTTCTCTCGGTCGGAGCAGGCAAACGGAGGGGGTACGATGCAGCGGTGCGGCCCAAGCTTGGTGCGGGGGCGGCCAGCGGTCGGAGCGGGGATTTTGGCCTCGTTTCTTCGGTCGGTGCGGGGTTGTTCGTCGCAACGTTGCGACGATTCGTCGCAACGTCAAATTTGAGTTTTGGAAGCGGTTAGGGTTATTTTCTTGCGAAAATAGGTCTTCCTAGAGGTTGTTTATATAGTGTAGATGGGTTGACTAGGTCTAGGGCTAATCCTAATGGGATTAGGAGTTTAAAATAATTTAAAATTCAAATCTCACCAACTCCAACTCACCCAAGGCTTAGGTGGGGCCCAAATGAGCTGGAAATTGGCTCAAAAATTATTTAAAACGCTTTAAACTCAAATAAATTTTCTTTGGCCGAAATTAATATAAAAATTAATTATTAAAAATATTATAAACCTTGTTAAAAATATAAAAGTGGTCAAATAAACTCCAAAAATTATAAAATAAATATCAAGGTGATCATGATGACGAAAGTGAGCTAACTAAGAAGACGGATCTCAATTTCGACGTCGGACGACGAAACTAAAAATAGGAACGTCTCCCGTCAAAAGTGAAAATCGCAACGTCTCATCGAATAAGGTTAAATTGTGGGAAAATGACTCGAGAAATGTCGTTCCAAATTAGTGCCACAATTTACTACTCTCAGAGACGTTCATAACGGCATATCACAACAAGGTGTTCACAAACAAATAAAGTCTAAAATAAGCACGTGCACGGCCAAAAGCACGTGCACGAACAACGTACAACGAGAAGTGGTCGTTACATCCTCCCCACCTTAGAATAAAGTCCGTCCTCGGACTTTCTAACATATCTAGTCGTTCTAGTAACTACCTCAATCATGTCACATTTTAATTCAAACCAAGTATAGTCATTACAAGTGCTTATATATGCACTATGTATTCAAACATTAACACTACCAACATGTATATATACATTAACGTACGTTATACACTTATACCTATTATAGTCAGTCAAATTCATACACGTATTTCAATCATATATATACGTACATCCCTTATATAACTACTACTCACAAAACAATAGTTCAGATACTCATATAAGTATGATCTCATACTAGCAAATACAATCATTGTTCTACATATAGGTAACTACCTATGCGCAAACAAAACATGGGTATACGACTCCCTAATATTCATCCAATACCAAACATCTCAACACATGTAGTCACACCATACCATTTTAAATCAAGCTTCACTATATTTAATATACATTCACCACTACTATAGTTTCATAATATATAGTCATTCAAATGCATGCAAATAGTTCACCATATATTTTCATCACATACGTTCATATAACTGTATTTACGACACGCCATATATGCCATAGTCATCAATACCTATAACTAAGCACATACTTACCCGTGCATGGTGCACACCCATACACGCTAACATTTCATTTACATACACCAATCATACCATCATATATCCAGTACCTCTACACACCTAGTTTAGCTAGCACACATACGTTCACACGAGCAAGTCCTTAGTAATTAACTATACCACAAGACCAACACCTATAACTATATACTGGTGTAGCGACCCACAATCATGTGTGTAACACAACCAGGCACATACATCAAACATTGCTATATTCAACTACAAACATACATTCAATATACTTAGAGTATACCCACTCAAGCTTGAGTGAGACTCAATACACATATCAGAATATTCTATATACGTAACACAACATTCATACCTATACCAATACCACTCCAATATTTATACGTCTACCAATACAACCATATACATACCTTAAGTTAATCACACTTAATATTTAGTCAGGTAATACTCACATAGTTCAATCACTCTATATACTATAATAATAATACAGACATCAGCACACGTATAATTATAATACACTCCTTAATACATACGCATTCATCGTATAGTCACACACATGTAACATATATATTCACACCATAGCCTACTACCTATAATTAGTATACCAACAACTATACATACATAGTTAAGATGTGCAATAGTCGTGTATACCTCACGGTATGCACGCATACAACATCCCGTAAAAGCAAGCAATACCAATCAAAATTATAATTCTACTATCATATGCATATCACATATATACTCAGGCAACAAAACATAACTACTTACGTCTAAGCACAATACATATCTACCTACGAGCACATACTCATACGTACTAATATATGGGTCACTCAATAGACCTACTTACTTATCTATACGTTCACCTATTATTATCACACCTAGCATATACATAGTTTTACCAATCATTTTATTTCAACCATTACAAGTATCTCTAACTACATACACTCCATTAGATATTTCAACGCTGATTCATATATACTCAGACGCCCCTAGAGTGGTATAACTATCCTCACATTCTAACACACAAACAACTTAATACAATCACGAATAACTCCGAGTATATATATACATCACACAATAGACAATCATTAATATACTATGGGGGGTACACTCATTCAAGCTCGCGTACATAACTTAGGTACGTGCACTACGACAACATCACAAGGTCCAAGGCATACTAACAACTTAGAGTTGACACAGACATTGACGGGCACTAAAGTCTAAGCAACAAAGGGGAGGTCGAGGTCGAAAGCGTGACGAGGGGAGGATCGATAAGCACGAGTTCAGATAGGACGAATACAAGGAGACAGCTTGGTTAGGTGAAACAGTGATTCACTTGTGAATGCTTAGGTAGAGGAAAGGGAGATGTAGTGATGCGTATATAGGATATAGGAAAGAAAATAGGGTAAGTAGCACAAGCTAAAATACACGAAATCTGAAAACTGTTGTACTTCAAAAGTTGGAATCCTTGTCTGTATAAAAATATTTAGAGGTCGATAAAACGAGTTGTTCAAAATAAGTTTGAGTCGAAAATTCATAACAAGAGAAAATGTTTTATTGGCTTATCGAAAATCATTAAGAAAAGGAAGTAAATTGTTCACACGAACATTAAGGACGTAGTTTTTTTTGAAATATTATACAGCAGTAATTTAATATAATGTTGTCAAAAGTTTTGAAAGTCAAAGAATGAAATCAAGTAACGGAAGAATTTAAACTCATGTTAAATGCTTTCAAAACTTTTAGGTTATGGAAAATTTAAAATGATCAATATTGAAACTACTTTTAGAGAACCATGGTTTGCCAAAAATGAGAAACTGATTTACACAATGTTCTTAATATACGAGCACAACAAGCCTGGTACGGAAATAAAAATTAATTGAAAGTATGTATGGTGCACGGAAGGTTAATATTAACTTAGTAGTAGAATTATCAAAATTGATAGCAAAGCTTTAAAATCAAATCATGGAGGGTCTAAGTCAGGAAGTGGTTATGAAATAGTAATTTTACAAAAATCTGAAGTAGAGAAAACGACGTGCATAAAATCGACTTGCTGAAGGCTGAAATTCCATGTGACTTGAAAAGTATATTAAAGTAAACACAACGTATCATTCGAATGGCACAAATAAGAAGGAAAATTATAAATCGAATTGGGTAAAGCAAAAGTACGGTTCAGAATAAAATTAATATATGAAGGGACAACACATTTACATAAGTACGAAAAACATAGGCTGGAAAAATATTATAAACTAGTGTTCAAAAATTTCGGCAAAAGTTTTAAAGTTTTAAATCAACGAAGGAGTATGAAATATAAGATATATATATATATATAAAGATTGAGCAAATTTAAACTTAGGGAAGGAGGAAATCGAAGAATACTTTCAGAAGATTCAAGGTTTGTGACGGAGAGATTCGAAAATTGACGACGATCGTCATGAGGCGATCTCGTGAATCGAGACAAGGAAATTGGTCGGATGATCAAAACATTCATACGCCTAGGATATGAATCAGGAGAATCTACGGGGAAGCTCCTACGGTCGACCAACTAAAGATTAGGAACTAGGCGCTAAGACCATCTAAGGAGCTAGACGGTAATGAAATGCGTTCAGCTTGGTCCGAAATCGATGAACCCAAGCGAACGACTAAAAGAAATTCTAGAAGTCTAATATGGTCAGAGTTAGACAAGAACCACTAAGGTGACTCCTACGACGATCAAGTCAATTGCTAGACGGGAGTCTAACTAACAATTAGGGCCTCTAACTAGCAAGCCCAGGCGTCTAACTAAGTCTTCTTATCACCTAGTAACATAGGAAAACGTCTAGACTCAGGGCTTATGACTCGGATGTTGCAATTTATTTAATGGACATTCCGTTATTATCGTTGTTCCGTTAATTCGCAATTGCAAGACTGGACCTGCATGGGCCACCAACAAAACCTGTCACGTCCCGCTTCCCAAAAATATGGAGGCGAAGCGTGAGAAGGTCTGCTCGGACTTGAAGCTGCAAAGCTTTAAGTCCGATAAGCGTCAATCAAATTTAAAACTGCAGGTCCTTGCAACGCGAACGAAACAAAGATAATAATAATGAAATGAAACAAACGAGATATCTCAGAATGTCCATAAAATAAGTTTCAACATCACAGAAAAAGCCACCAGGCTAAAAGAAAAGAGTCTAAAGGCCCAAACATGGCCAACAAAAGTACAACGTACAAAACAAAGGTGCCACGCACCGACAACTAAAAATAAACCTAAAACAAAAGAAAGCTCAGCAAAGTCACCAAGAAAGATCACTGATGTCCACAAAACTCCTCCTAGGCAGACATGGACTCAGGCTCAGCGTCAGCAACAATCACGTACTCAGCAACGGTCTCTGGCTCAAGGTCTAACATATGACACCCAAAAGAGCAAGGGGCGCATGTCAGCAAGTCTACAAGAGACTTGTGCAAGGAAACTGAAAGCAGGTAAAGCAACATAGCAGTTCTAGCATGAATGCAATGACATGGCAGTTTAAAGTATGAGTGCAACAAGTAAGGTAAGTAAAGTAAAGTACGAGCATGACATTTGAAACATGGCATGGATGTCAAGTTTTACATGAACAAGCACAAGTACAAAATACAAGTCTAGTAAGCGCGTCGTGCACAGAGTTCACGCCTTACAGCTAGAGTGGCTGATCGGGCCAACTCCTAAGCTGAGTGGTCGCTCAACCCTACCCCTCCACGTGTATCGAGCCAGGGACTTACCCCCGAACGGAAATGCTCGCTTCTAGATCACGAGCCAGGAAGTGTTTTTAACAAGTATGGCGTAGGGGTGCACCTAGCCGGTCAAGGAAGTACAAGTACAAGTATTGTAGCGTGTGCTACGAATGCGACATTCAATGCATGGATGACATGACATGGCAAGTAGTAAAGCGTACAGGTAAGGAAAGTAAACATGGTAGTTTAGTATGCATGATCAACAAGTTAAAAGAGTTGGATCTAGCTTCGTTGTCAAGCTAGATCATTTAGGTGACGGATCTAGTTTCGTTGTCAAACTAGATCAAGTAGGCGTCTAGCCAGTTATCATTTCACTGACTAGTCTCTTTTACGCTAAAAGTAAGGAAGTGTCCTAAAAACATGGCCCTACACAAGAGTTGGCAAGTTTCACTTGCCTGCAAGTACAACGTCTGAGAAACACCGTCCAAGAGAGTCCAAGTCACAAATAACCTACGTGCACAAGTCCACCGGCCTAAAGTCCATATTATTAATCTTGATTAGTGAATTTAAAACATTTAAAACATTTTAAAAACATCAATTTTAGTCTTGACTAACAGGAAATCGGTTGGGGGTCCTAAGGGTGCAAAGCGTTACCTCAACACGACGCGAAAGCTACACTGGCGTCGGGTAGCGACGCCAGGGGTTGGAATAGAAGAACGCGCTCCAAGTCCAGATTCCAAATATAGATTCCTTGCTGGAAAATTCAGAGCAGCAACCGGAGCAACGAATCCAGATTCCAAAGCTAGCACGTGTGACGACGAGCTACAACGTGTCGCAACGTCGTACACGGCGAATCGTCGGAGAGAAAGCACCTAGGTGGGTCCACAGTAGTCCTAGGGACCTATGGGGGACCCACAATACCTCTAGAGAACTTGGGGGGGCCCACGATGGCAAGCGGTGCGACAGGTGCGGGGTTGCGACGAGTGGCTCTCGGTCGGACACTAGCCTGACCGAGAGATTGGCTCGGTCAGACACAGCGCACGGCGCTGTGCAGTGCTTGGGGTCGGTCGCAGTGCGGGCGGGGGATTGGTGCGGGGACTTGCTTCGGTCGGAGCGAGCGGATGCGGAAGGAACGGTCGGTCGGGCGCTGCGGGCAAGCGTTGCAACGTTGCAACGAGGCGGGTGCGGGCGGGTGCGTCGGTCGGGCACGGAGCGGTTCGGGGGTGCGGAGCGGGTCTGCGAAGCGGGGCTGTGTGGTGCGGAGCGGGGCGTGCGGAGCGGCCAAGCTCTCGGTCAGACCGAGAGCTTCTCTCGGTCAGAGCGAGCGAACGGAGGGGGTGCGATGCAGCGGTGCGGCCCAAGCTTGGTGCGGGGGCGGCCAGCGGTCGGAGCGGGGATTTTGGCCTCGTTTCTTCGGTCGGTGCGGGGTTGTTCGTCGCAACGTTGCGACGATTCGTCGCAACGTCAAATTTGAGTTTTGGAAACGGCTAGTGTTATTTTCTTGCGAAAATAGGTCTTCCTAGAGGTTGTTTATATAGTGTAGATGGGTTGACTAGGTCTAGGGCTAATCCTAATGGGATTAGGAGTTTAAAATAATTTAAAATTCAAATCTCACCAACTCCAACTCACCCAAGGCTTAGGTGGGGCCCAAATAAGCTGGAAATTGGCTCAAAAATTATTTAAAACGCTTTAAACTCAAATAAATTTTCTTTGGCCGAAATTAATATAAAAATTAATTATTAAAAATATTATAAACCTTGTTAAAAATATAAAAGTGGTCAAATAAACTCCAAAAATTATAAAATAACTATCGGGGTGATCGTGATGACGAAAGTGAGCTAACTAAGAAGACGGATCTCAATTTCGACGTCGGACGACGAAACTAAAAATAAGAACGTCTCCCGTCAAAAGTGAAAATCGCAACGTCTCATCGAATAAGGTTAAATTGTGGGAAAATGACTCGAGAAACGTCATTCCAAATTAGTGCCACAATTTACTACTCTCAGAGACGTTTACAACGGCATATCACAACAAGGTGTTCAAAAACAAATAAAGTCTAAAATAAGCACGTGCACGGCCAAAAGCACGTGCACGAACAACGTACAACGAGAAGTGGTCGTTACAGGTCACCTTTGCGCCGCGTCGCCCTTGATATTATCTGCACGATCCAAGCGGGATGCAACAGATGGCTGCCACGTGGACAAGGCCAGCGGTGCGGGTGTATATGAAAACGTATTCCGCACGTATTTGCGTATTTTCGTGCGTATTTCTCCATTTAATTTGTATTCTGCATTTAAAAATATATAGTAATTAGCACAGATCTCAGAAAAATACAAATAAATAGTCGTTGGAATCGTGAGATCGAGACCAAGCCAGGAAAAATATAAAAAGTGCAGAAATACTCCATTAATTAATGTTTTATGCTCAAATAGAGTGTTTTCTCTAATAAATGATTGTGTACAAAATACGAATGTATTAGAGAACAATATAGCATCACATGAGCACAAAATAGGGCTAAATGGGGGATTAAATATGTAATATTGAACCCGAATCAGCAGCATGTCGTCGGACCACAGCCACTCGATCGACCTCATATCCTCTGGCAGGCTTGTCAGTGTATCAGCGGCTTTCTACTCCTCGCTAGTCAGCGACCTACCCTCGACAGGTCCTAAATCAGGTGCACCCCAACCGGTGCAGAAGCTTGCCTCCTATTGGAAAACCACAAACACAAACTCATCTTTCCATTGGGATTGTAGGTGATAAGATCTTCTAACAGCTTCTTACATCGGTGAGCCATTATTGTATACCAGTCTGGGGTCTTGAGGGGAGGGATCACGAAAAAATGATTAAACAGATTCAGGGATGGTTCAATCCCATTCGTCACACACAGAACTGTGAAGCCCATCAGCATGCCAATTGCGTTCGGCATCAACTGGCAGAGGAAAATGTTCAGGATACACAGGAAGTACCGCATGAAGGGGTGCATGGGAAATCGAAGGTCTCGTCCGAAGTCTTTGATGTAAACCCCCGCTTCCCGATCGCCAGGATGATGAGCCCTCTCGTCCCTCCCAGGCAGCCTGATTTGGTAATCGAGACGGACATAACTCCGCTGAAGCTCAGTGATCTACCAGCTTTGATGCTGGACCTCACATTTGCCAGCAAGCTTGGCTCCATGACCCCTTCTCGAATCTTTTGCATGGTTGTGACCAAGCTCCTTCCAGAGGCAGAGATGGAGGACGAACATTACTTTTCAGGGAAGGAAAATCTGAATCGAGAGAATGAAGACAGTACTTTTGCATTCTATCGCTGGAACCATCCTATATAGATAGTGCGACAGCCGCGTGATGAGCCATGCATCGAAGACGCCAATGCTCTTAGTTTCTTTGATTTCGAACCGGCAAATCATCCAAATCGTCGAGGAGGGCATTTTGGCACCTGGAACTTGAGTGCTATTTTCTCGACTGTCGTGCCCCCATTAATGTAATGCAACATCGCTTGACTTCAACGTGTAGACCCTTTGAGGTCGTGCGACGGGGGCAATTGTTGAGTCATTGGCCGGCATTCGAGTTAACTCGAACGACAGATGACTAAAGCCCACGAAGCGTACAAGGGAAGCCCGATATCGATCAGTCGAGCCCAATGGCCAGTCGACCGTTGAGTCCACCTCACTCGAACATGGAATTAAAGACGGTCTCATAAAGCGCAGGGGCGTGCTCAATATTTATTTCTATTAAAGGGGGAAGATCGTGGCCCCATTATGGGTGGCCGTTATAATCCAACTGTCTCCAAAGGGATCCTGGACGCCTATAAATAGAGGAACTAGTACCATTTCCAAGTTACGAGGTATAAGACATAGAACTCTACATTCTCAGCTGATATTTCTTATACATTCGAGCTTGCGTCGTTAGTCCTGAGACGAACCTCCGTGGGTCGATCTCAGTTGCATTAAGCTCCCTCTCTTCCTTAAGTTCCCACACTAACTTTAGCATCAGAGGCGATTTGGTTCGGAACCTAAATCTGACCCCCCCAACGTGTCCCTGTGGTGCAGATCGATGGTTATCACCCAGAGTCGATGGTCATTTTCGAGCCCCCCGGTCTCGAGCGATCGATGTTTCAACTGTCCGAAGGGCGATCGAGTACCACATCATCGTCAACTACCAACACCCGACCCCCGTTCTTCCAACCCAGGGTCCCACTTCATCTGCTGACGAGGCTCCGACTCAGCATCAGGAGTCCACGTCAGTTTGACAACTATCTCGATTAATTTTGGCCTTAACAGATCCCATCAGTGGATACCTCCGCAGGTTAAGTCAGCAAACAGCCTCGACTTGAGCAGCGAGAGGGGGGTCAGAAGCAAACCAGATCAAAGACAATTCTAAAAGCGCAAATATGGTGGTGACGTAGAAGAAAGGAAAAATCCATTTCAACAAAAAAGTTTCTTCTTACAGTTTAAAAAAAGAAGAAGAACAAAAAAGGGCCGCTCCGCCTATGACACAAGAGCTCGTGAGGAAGCATCCCCAAGTGCTTCATCTCCTCCCGAACCCGTAGGATGCCCGGGGGAAATTGGAGGACGGGGAAGCATTCTTTGGACCTGCTCCTTGAACGCTAAGAACCCTTCCCGAAAGGACTTTGCAATCTTCGGAGCCAGAATGCCCTCGTACGCTCGGAATCCTTTTCGGAGGGACTTCATGATCTTCGGAGCCAGGACTTCCTCAAAACCCCTCTGTACCTCATCGACGAGCCGTGTATGGTCCACTTGCTGCATGGCACCTAGCTCGGACCAAAGCTCGGCCTTCTCCTTCCTGTGCACCTCCTAGACAAGGAACAATGCCTCCTCTGCCTCCTTGGCCAACCTATCGGCGATCACCCATGAAGACTCATCGACCGCCCAAGCCTCCCTCAGGCTTCCCACCTCTGAGGTGAGCTCGGCAACCCTGCGTTGGGACCGAAGGGCCTCCCCACGGCCCTCCTCGGCTGCTCGCTCGGTTGCCTCGGCCCTCAGGCGCTCCTGTGCAAGAGCCGCCTCGAGCCCATCAACCATCTCCGAGTGCCGACGCGCCTCTACAGCTAGCAAAGACGCCTGCGAGACGAAGGGAATGAAGATCATTCAAAAAAAACAGGAGTGATGTAAGAAGAGAACACATTTGCTGGATCTTCCATACCATGCAGTCCGCCAGGGTTGAGGAGCATACCCTCTCGAGGAGGGCATGGTCCCCCTGAAGAACAGAATCCCGCGCCAGCCGGAGGGCCACGTCACAGTCCGAAAAGACCGACCCCTTGTGCAGGGCCTTTAGGCCGATCCCAAACACAGACAAGGCATGTCCTGCCTCAGCCGGGGTATGCTCAGCTTGATGGGCAGGGGGACCTCCACCAAGGCCTAGGGGCTCACCCCAGAGACAACCAACGAATCGCGTGTTGCCGGGGGAGCCCTTTCCCCTTTTTCTTCTTCCCCTCGGGACCTTCAGACCCCGAGTGAGAGCATCTCTTTCTCTCCTATTTATTTGCGGTCGACGCACGGGGGCCCTACACGGTGGCCGCAACAACCCTCTCGCCGGGGACGATATAGGCAAGGGCATCAAGCGGATTCGCCACCACAGGAGTAGGTCCAGCCATAACTAGAGGCGGGGGAGTGGGAAGGCCCGTCGGCCTCAGCGCCCTGATCGGTGGGTCGGCCGTACAGTTCTCCTCCTCTGTAATGAGACACGGCACATGACCAGAGGAACTCCCCTGAGCACCTGGAGCCCCTCGACGAATGAGTTGGCTCACGTCACGACTGAACTCCCGACCCACCATTTCTGTAAAAGAGAGGGAAATCAGGGTAAGCAATGGGAAAAAAAAAATCTTAAAGGGGCCTTTACCAGGGGACCACAAGACGCTCTTGAGGAGGAGGCTGTCCAACAGAGGCCAGACCAATCTATCTCCTCTAGACAAGCCCGCCAAAAGCCTGACCGCGGCCCGATCGGACTCAAGAAGGGATAGCGTTAGTTTGTAGGCCCTAAACTCCCCCAACCGGTCAAGATTACAGCATCCTCTGGGAAAGTGACGAAGACATAATCATTCTTCCCATCACTGACCCATCGGGACAAACCCAGTAGACATTCTCTTACCGCCCAGGGGAAAATATGAAGCCACATCCCCCTGAGCAACATCCCAAACTCTGAAATGGTAGAAGAAGAGCGGCAAGGTTGGCTCCAACCCGTGCATGTGGCAGATCATGATGAAGCCGACCAAAGTTGGGACAGAGTACGGAGTCAGTTGACACAAAGCCACCACCAAAAATTCCAGGACCCGAATGATGAAGGGATGGAGGGGAAAGTGAAGCCCCGTCTGGAACATCTCCACATACACCCCGACCTTGCGGCTCCTGGGAAAATAGATCCTCTCGTCCGCAAAGGGCACCTGAACACCATATGGGTGAGAGAGGTATTCCGCCCTGATTCTCTCGGCGGTGGAACTGGAGACGGTTGCAGTCGACTTGAGGATCGTCGAAGGGATACCGGACTCTCCCGTTCCAGAAGGATCCCCTAGTTGGGCCGAAACTGCAAATATCACACCCTTGCCCTTATTAGGGAGCAACCTGGGCTCAGAGGAGCCGTCGGACTCAGACGGCGGAATTCCTATCCTCAACGCCATCACCAATCGAACCAACCAAAAGCAGAAGCACGAGAAGGGGATTACCTTGCGAAGTTTGGAAAAAGTAACGAAGAGGAACTCGCCAACAAAGAGAGAGCAGAAACTAAATCAGGAAGAACAAAATAGAAATCCAAACCTCAACAGTTTTATATGGAAGGTAATTTCGAATCCAAGCCGTTCAAAGGGAGACGCGTGGCGACATCCTGCAGAAGGCAGCACTTCGAATCCCAATCCCTAAGCGCGGGAGAATTCCAACCTGGCATCACCATGATGGCTTTCATTTAATGCGTCGCCTCAACTGACATGCCCATCAGATCCACACGAATCACATCCCTCGGACCAAACCGTCAAAATCCGAACAGCCAGAGCAATGGGGGCAATTGATACGACTCTCCTAAAAGAGCTAAGGCGGAACGGGCCGAGCCTATGATTCAAGCCCATGGGCCAGAACGGGATTATGCCCCGGCCTACTAAGCCCCGCAAACACCTCGAGCCATGGCGGCCACAGACTGATGTGGAGGGAACCGCTGACCCTTGTAGGTTGAGGTAACCGCTCCCCCGAATTGCGCCCACCTTCATTACCATTCAAGAGCCCTATTACGCCCACCTTGATGACCCATCAAGGGACGATCAAAGCGACGGGTACTTGGGGCGAGATGGGGGTAGGATGAGGGGGACGTGGGCGGTTCAGCCCCTATAAAAGACCCGAAGATCGAAAGACGAAAGGACCGAATTTTGAATACTCTACACTCAGGTATACTTCCTCCAACGACCTTTTCTTCCCCCTCATAACTCTCCTCCACACCCCGGCCTGAGGATTCATGTGCCGGTCTCCCCGTAAACCGTACTCGATCTCACTGGGCATCCTTCAGATCTTATCTGACTTAGGCATCAGAGGGAACTTGCTCGGAACCAATGTCCGACCCCCCTGACGAGCTTTCTCGTCCGTGCAGGTCAAGGAGACTTCATCCCGCTGAGGCTACACTTCGGCGCTTCATCCACCGAAGCCGAAAGGTCTCGATCCCGAGCTCGTTCGACTCTCCACTCAAGGGAGCCGTCGTTCTCCCGAAGCTACCCTTCGGGATACTGACGTGCAGACCTGCGCATTCCCGACCAAGCGAACGCGCCGCTACCCGATCTAGGAGGACGCACATGTTTCACGCGACCACGTCGACCTCCGATCCTCGAGACTACCAAACTGTGGTGAGAAAACACCCTAAAACAGTAGTTGGGATAAAGGTGGTAAAATTTTTGAAGGAAAGAGTTAGGGCTGTGAAATTTTCAGGTGGCGGCCACAAAAGTTTTTAATCGGAAGATTTTGAGTGATATTAAATTTTAAAGTGGTGAGATTTTAAATGTCCCGTGACACATGCTCACAGGACATGGATTACAACTACTGTGTGTGTAGAGTTGGAGACTAAGATGGGATCGACAAATCAATTTGACCATTTTGAGTATTATATGTAGTTGGATTGTAGACAGGCTTGATCATCAACAAACTAACTATTGCTTGTGTAAATTGTCAGAAGTCGTAATTCGATTCTTTCTTTGTTCTTTTGTATTATTCGTTCTGGAAGACTTTTTAAACTTTTTTTTTTCTTAGTTGAACAAATCAATGCCAACCCTTTGACTTGAATGAAGATGGCTGCAACTCCACGCCTTGATTGGGAGGCTCTGGCTATTTGAGTCGTGGTGTTAGTGAATCAAAGCTAACAGAATTTTAAAGATAATGAAAGCAGCTTTAACTCATTTAGACTCTTTTGCCTGGTCAACGATCAACATGTTTGAAAATTAGGTTGTTGGTCATTGATCACTCCTCATTTTACACCTTTTTTCCGTGTATTCGCATGCCATTTAGATCGCCCAAATCATGTTTTTCACGATATATCGACGATACTGCGATGCTTTTCACGATTTGTTGTTTTTGTCGCATTTCAGGTGATTTGGCACGATTTGGAGTGATCTCGAGACGCACTTACTCTAGACGGCCACCGACGACCTCCCCGAGGGATATTTTGCTGTTGGAGAGGAGCGGAAGAAGAATGGACGTCGCAGGAGCGACGAGGAGGCCAAAACAATCAGATTGGGCATCTTTTGTGTCCCACTCGGCCGAGTGGAGGAGCCACTCGGCCGACCAGCGAGACACTGCTCGGCCGACCCGTTCAGACACGATTTCCATGTGTACTCGGCCGAGCGTCGGAGTCCACATCGGCCGAGTGACGATACCACGTCCGCCCGAGTGGCGCCCAGACGAAGCCCCTCCAAAATATCAAAGTTTTTGTTTTTCGGCCACCTGAGCTTCAGAAGACCCACTCGGCCGAGTGGCAAACCACGTCCGCCCGAGTGCAGTGAAGCCATCGGCCGAGTGACGACAACTCACTCGGCCGAGCCGCCTCCGAACTGAAGACCCCTGAAAGCCCCGACTTACTGGAAAATTACAGGGTTTTCACTCGGCCGAGCGACTTTTGTCACTCGGCCGAGTGCGATGCGCTGCCTGTAGCGAAATTTGCGGAAAACAGGCTGTGCAGGGGCGTTTTGGTCAGGATTTTTGGACGATTTTTGGGGCTATTTAAGCCCTGTTTTTACCCTAGTTTTGAGAGCCATCTCTTAGATTTTTTGCAGCTTTTTGAGATTACTTTTTAGCTTTATTATTTGTGATTGGAGAAGAGGAAAAACTTGGATTTTTGTTGGATTAATTGAAGAACTACATTGGTTTGCATCTCTCTTCCCCAAAAAACTCTATTTTTATTGTTTATATCATTGTTGTGATGAATTCCATTGCCTATTTCATTGATTATTTTTGTGCCATTGCTATGATTTGTGAGTAGTCTCCACGTCTTGGGGCGTGGGGATGAACCCTACAAGCCCAATTTCGTATTTGTGATAAATTGGTAGAAATTGTGCTAGAATCAATTATTAGGGATTAGATTGGGATCGAATTACTACGGATAGCTAGGTATTCATATCAATTGGGATTTGCAAGAGATTGGATCCCAATTTGATAGGAAGCCCTAGAAATCCGAATTGGGTTAGAGTCGGATTTTCGAAGTATCGGTTTGCAAGAGATTGGACAGATACTAGGATCTCCGGTTGCAATTCCGTGCCGATACCCGTTTGCAAGAGATTGGACGGGTAGGAACTATCCTAATTTAGATTGTGGACCGAGTTTGCAAGAGATTGGGCTCGGTGCGCAATTGGACGATGATGTTGATCCTAATGCTAGCTTTCCTAGGCTAGGGTTTGCAAGAGATTAGACCCAACCCTAGGATAGCTATAGACCGACAACAGCGCGAGAGCGTGAGCTTGGTTCCACATTTAGTTGCAACTAGTTCATCCAAATTCTCATTCTAGCAATTTTGATACCGACGAACCACATTTATGAAATACGGTGAGTAGCGGGGATTCCCCATTCCCTAGACGTTCTTTATTTGATTTGATATTTCGCACATTTGTCTGACGATTGTGACAGGATCGCCCAAGGCAATTCTCTCTATTCTTGAATAGCCAGGTTGATTAGGAGCAAGCACGGTCATTCGTCCTCCCTGTGTTCGATACCCGCTCGCCGCTATACCGTGCGCTTGCGGTAAAACTACAACCGTTCTTTGGGTGTACGTCCCGGAGCGATCAAGTTTTTGGCGCCGCTGCCGGGGAGGCGATTGCGTTTGATTCTTTTTCACCCTAGCTACTTCTTTCTTTTATTTTTATTTTTTTATTGTTACCATTATTATTTCCTTTACTATTCTTACCTAACCCTTCCACGGTACTAATCATCTCTTTGAAACTCTGTTTCCCCTGTGCATGAACACGAGATCTACGGCGGACCCAGAAGACTTATTATTTGATCCCGAGATCAAACGTACCGCGCGGAGACTTAGAGCGGAAAAGAGACAAGATCCGGAAGGGAGGTATATGACCAACCCGGAAACTCCTGAAGAATTGGCGGCAAGGATGGCGAGGATAATTTCTATTCGCGATAGGCTTTGGCCTAAGACTTCTTCTACCACCTCATCCATTGCCATGCCGGGGTTGGCGGCTGACAAGAACTTCGAGCTAAAGACTGGATTGGTGGTTTTGATGCAACAAGACCCATTTCATGGGAACGCACATGAGAACCCCCACTACCACATCCAACTATTCTTGTCGAAGTGCGCCACATTCCAGATGCCGGGGGTCTCCAACGATGCTATCAGATTGCGTCTCTTCCCCTTCACGCTTAAGGACAAAGCACTCTATTGGTTGAGGACGCAGGCTGACAGAGTCTTCACCACTTGGGACGAGTTGGCGAGTGCATTTATTGATAAATTCTATCCGCCATCCAAGACGGTGAAGATCCGGAGCGCTCTCATGTCCTTCAAGCAAGGACCACAGGAGACGCTCTATGAAGCATGGGAGCGTTTTAAGGATTTGCAGCATCAATGCCCGCACCACAGTATAGAGGATTGGGAGCTAGTCCATAGCTTCTACAACGGTCTCCAACCGGGGACCAAACAAATTATTGATGCCGCGGCGAATGGTGCGATCTTATCAAAGACTCCCGAAGAAGCTACGGCCCTAATTGAGGAGATGGCCTCAAATAACCAACAATGGGGCGATGAGCGAGGACACTCCACATCCTCCTTAAAGCCAACTAGCATCTACGAGGCGAAGGCCGTAGCGGAGTTCACGAGCAAATTTGATTCTCTCCACAAGGTGGTGGAGAGATTGGATAAGTTCATCACGGAGCCCCAAGGAGCACCTTCCACCTCCGCGCCGACCAACCAAATGTGTGATTGGCAAGACCAATCTCAAGCCATGTACGCGGGAGGAGAGCAAGGAGAAGGATCCTTGGAGCAAATACAATATGTTGCGGGGAACCAAGGGTATTGGTCCAATCCGGCCGCAAGAAATCATCCGGGATTCTCCTACGCCAACAATGAAGGAGCTTTGAACCCGCCACAACCACCAACTCAACAAGCTCGACCACCACCGCCCCAACAACAATACTATCCACCGAGGGGGCCTCCACAACAAAACTTTCAACCGAAGCAACAAGTTCCACCATATAGGCCTCCCGGATACAACCAAGGGTGGAGGAATCAAAATCAAAACCCTCCACAAGCTCCACAACGATCCGACTTCGAAACTAGAGTGGAGGCGTTCATGGTCGAGCAAAATAAGGTGAATGCTACTTTGAAGGCGGGGCAAGACTCTCTTAACACCGTAGTGGCTCAAATATCGGAGCAATTGGCGTTGTTCAATCGGAACACTCAAAGATTGCCGGCGCAACCGGAGCAAAACCCACGGGGCAACACGGGCCACATCAATGCCGTAGTTGCCGTTACTACTAGAGGCGGGAAGGACACCACCCCCGCCATGATTCCTATTGAGGAGGCCGTGGATGTAAGCTTGGAGCCGATTGAGCCGATAGTTGAGATTGAAAAGGAGAAGGAGCCACAAGACAAGGAGAAATCTAGGGCGGAGCGATTAATTGAGGAGAGGCGCTTCATGCCACCGGTCCCATTCCCCCAAAGGCTCGCTAGAGCGAAAATGGAGAAGAGGCTAGCAAAATTTCTCGAGTACCTAAGAGGAGTTAGCCTTAACATCCCCTTCCTTGACGCCATCGTCGAGATCCCCACGTATGCTAAATTTTTGAAGGACTTGATTTCGGGGAGGAAAAGGAAGGAGAAGATCATGCTAGCCGAGGAGGGCTCTTGGTTCACCAAGAGAGAGAAGGAGCCGGCAAAATTCAAAGATCCGGGGAGTTTTCAGATTCCTTGCACCTTGGGCGGCGTCCCTCTCCAAAAGGCGTTGGTCGATCTTGGGGCTAGTGTGAGCCTCATGCCCCTCTCCATGTTCTTAAAGCTAAACACCGGGACAAAGTTGAAACCCACCGACATGCGCATTCAATTAGCCGATGGACGGATAACAAGGCCGGTGGGGATCGCCGAAGACATACCGCTACAAGTCCCGGGAGGAATATGCTTGCCATGTGACTTTGTGATCATGGACGTTAAGGAGGAGGGAGACACTTCATTGATACTTGGACGCCCATTCCTCGCCACCGCCGGAGTCATCGTCGACGTGCGCGAAGGTACCTTAACCTTAAACGTCGGAAACATCGAGGTGGAGCTCCACATACCTAAGGCTATGAAGCATATGCCTTATCACGAGGAACTCGACTACATGGACCTCCTTGATGAGGTGATAGAAGAGGCGATTCCTCACTCAATTGGCGCCCTTTATGATGAAGAATTTGAAGAAGGCCCGGATTTAGGCCAAGATGAAAAGAGTGAAGACGATTCCCCCGACTTCTCCGCTGACAAAGATGAAGGCGACGCTGATGTCGCAAGGATTCGAGAGCTCTGCAAGCTCTCGAAATTAAAGTCTCCAAAGAAAGCTCCGCCGGCACGGAGACCGGCAGCACCGGTTAAGCCGTTGACCGGAGCAAACGCTAGCTTGGGGGAGCCTCCCCCCAACACTATTCAAGACGAGAGACCACCGCGGGAGAACGCGCCGCCGCCACATCCAAATCCAAGCGCGCTCCCCGGAAAGTTTGACGGGTGCATCCCGTATGCACCAAACATCCCGCATTGATTGAAAATTATAGGGGGTCGAGCTCACGACCTTAAACGAGCGCTTGTCAGGAGGCAACCCGACGGTTTTTGCTTTATTTTTACTTTTTCTTTATTTTCGTTTTAGAAATTTTTAGTGTTTCGAGTCGTTCGCCCAAAAATTTTGTGATAACGGGTCCTATTTTTCTCGACAGGAGAGGAGATAGGTAGATCCATCATGAGGAGGATGAACGAGACGACGAGGAGCGCCCCAAGAAGGAATTCGACGCTTAGGAGGAGGATGAAATCGACTGGAGGAAGAAAGACGGAGTTTAGAGCCCAAACGAAGACAAACAGCAGAAAACAAGGCTCACTCGGCCGAGCATACTAGTCGCTCGGCCGAGTACAGAAGTTCGTCCGGCCGAGCCGCTCATGAACGAGGGAAGTCTGCTGTACCCAACTCTCTGTTTATTTTCTTGATTTCGATATAACTGCTACTCGGCCGAGTATATATGTTCACTCGGCCGAGTGAAACGGATACCCTCCTAGGGCGAGTCATGCCGAGTAGCTTGAGTCACTCGGCCGAATGGACTTACTCCACTCGGCCGAGGCTGGCAAAGCCACTCGGCCGAAGCGATATCGGGGAGAAAATTTTTATTTGCCTCGCTCGGCCGAGTGAGCACGTCACTCGGCCGAGTCGTAACTCTTTTATATATAAGTGGCGAGGGGGGCGCGGATTTCGAAATCGCAAATCCCAAATCCGCCCGCGCCTCCTCAGCTCCCCTCGCCCGATCTCGCTTCACCCAGCCCCCACTCGCCCGGACGACCTCGCCCCGCCGCCGCTCGGTCCGCCACCGCCGGCCGAGCACACGCCGGTGCCTCGCCCGAGTCGCCGCCGGCGGCACGCCGTCCGACCACCTCCGGTACCCCTATTTCGACTATTTTCTCCTCTTTTCGTGTATTTCTTGAGGATCCATGCGCTAAACGCCCCCCTAACCCAAATCAATTTCTATATCTATCCATTATACCCCTATTGCTCCATACATTTTGATTATTACTCGCTGATATCGCTTTTTCATGCGCAGGTTGCTTTTTGGAGCTTAGGGGAGCTTCTACGGGCTGCTCAGGACTTCGTGGAGGCGCGGACTTTGCACGCTTCCACTGCTTAGCACTCGCGGCGTGTTTGGGTATACTCTTTCCATTCTTTTACACGCACCGCATTTTTTTCATTTTTCGGCGCGCTCGGGGCCGATATGCCACCCCGGACACGGCCGCGGTCGACGAGAGCTTCTGCCAAGCGGAAGCGGTCGGACGAGCCCGGCCCCTCCCACTTGGTGGAGGACTCTCCTCCGCCTTCTCCCACACACCCCGCACAGCCTGCAGGCCCCGCACCCCCCGCACAGCCTGCAGCGCACCCACAGCCCGCACAGCCCGCACAGCCACTCCCCGCCGCTGCACAGCCACCACCACCGGCTCCACTAGTCGGGCCGCTCGGGATCACGTTCTGAGACGACGCACACCGCGCCGTCTTCGACCGTATCTCCCAGCGCTCGATCGTACCCTCCAGGTTTGCGCACCTCGCTGACCTTGGACGCCTGGGGGTACTAGAGGGGATACTCACGTTGTACGACAACGTGGGTTGGCGCGACTTCCTTCAGGTGTCGGCGGACACGTTCACCCGCCCGACACTTGAGGTTTTGAGTTCGATTGCCCGGACCGATGAGGGATGCTCATTCAGGTTCATGGATCGAGAGTGCCAGGTCACTCTCGATATGATGAGAGCGTTCTTCTCATGGCCCGCAGTCCCCGGAGCCGATCGCGGTTACGGCCCTACCCACATCCCCCCACCTTCCTTCGACGCCGGTGCCTTCTGGGCCCGGATTACAGGCCACCACGCCGCCTTTGACCCTAGTAGGGCCAAGGCCTCGGCCATCGTACATCCCTGCCTTCGCATTGCTCAGCGCCTTATGGCGACGACATTTTTGGCGAGATATGAGCCGGGCACGATGTCTACGCCAGAGCTCTACATGCTCTATGCGATGACACATCCCAGAGCTCTATCTAGGGATGGACACGAGCTTGTCCCCGCCGTCGTGATCGACATTGCGGCTTGGTTTTTAGACCGCATCATCGTATCGGTGGGCGCTTGCTCACCGATCTGCTGCGGCGGTCTGATCACCCTGCTTACCATGATGACCGGCGAGGACTTACCTGACGACTTGCGACGCGTACCGGGCCCCACTTCCTTGTCGATAGATGTTATGGCCCGGATGAAGATGCTGCGTCCGCATGGTGAGCGTCACTGGGTCTGGTTGCACGGCCCTTTCGGTGCCGACTACATGATTCTCCCGAGCCCAGCTCGGACCCAGATTGCACCGGCCCACGTTGACTGGCTCCCAGCGATGGATGTCCTCATCCCCGCTGCGTACGTGCTCGAGGCCGAGGAGGCCGAGCAGGCCCACACTGCCCACGCTGCCCACGCTGCCCAGGCTGCTCCCGCAGACCCTGCTGCACACCCTGCCGAGCCTGATGTCGACCCCGTCGACCCTGTGGCCCCTCAGCCTGTTCCTGACGTTTCCGCTGCTCCTGACACTTCTGTCCCCACCTCTGTCAGTGTCGAGAGTACTTTTGCTGAGCCCACTTCCACCACTGTCACCACTTCCGAGGCTGTCCCCACCACTCCCGCTGCCACCCCTGGCCCTCTGTCCGTGGAGCCTCTTTGCTCCGCACTCCCCGAGCGCCCGCCGACCTTTGTCGAGAGTGGAGAGCCCTCGTTTGCCGCGGTCGTGGAGACCATGGCTAGCATGATCTCCGCTGGGATTGCGCCTTTTGGTCCACACAGTTCCGCCCCAGCGGTAGAGTCCTCTGTCTCCACAGCCGCCGTATTCTCCGAGAGCGTCGTGGCATCTGTCCACACTTCTGGGCCACTGACCTCTCTTGCCACCTCGTTGCCACTTTTGCACGCTTCCTTTGCTGCCGCTGCCTCTACTTCTCACCAGCCGGTGTCCCGGCCTCACACTGAGGCCAGGCCCACATTTGCTGGCGCGGCACCTTTTGTCCCCTTCCCTGCTGAGCCCGTTACATACTCCACTCGCGTACGCCAGCCCCGCCCTGCACAGCCTAGACCGGTGCGTCCCTCTGCACCACCCCCGCCCGACACTGTACTGCAGAGCATACGTGCTCTTGAGTTGGCGGTGAGTGGTCTTAGAGGTGACCTTAGGACCCTGTCCTCCACCGTCTCTACGATGGCTGGACGCTTTGACCTGATCCCTCAGATCCACTACTGCCTGACACAGATCTTAGAGCGTCTCCCGCGCGTACCCCCACCCACCCAGCAGGTTCCCACACACACTTCCACACACACTAGACCTGCTTCCACTTCCACGCCCACCCCAGCTCAGCAGCCTACACCACCACCACCACCTCCTCCGCCTCAGGACGGAGGCGGCGCAGCACCACCTTCCTAGGCACCTTTGATGCCATCGATTCCTTTTGCCGTTGTGCTGCCCGTCTCTGCTGGGTCCTGATGCCTTTTTGTCCACCCCCCCTCCCCTCACTTATTTTGGGATTCTCATTTTGTCGTATCTTTATATATCTTTCTTGGGAGAGAGGGAGAGCTTTTGGTGACCCATTTATACTCGTATCACTCATATCTGTGCATGCATCATATCCGCTTCATATTTTCATTTCTTTATTTTTCGTTTTATTATCTTTTTTCTTTCCATCATGCATGCATCCTCACTTGCCCCTCTCATTACTTGTCTCTCTGTGTGCCACACTTTGCACATTGAGGACACTGTGCAGTTTAGCTTGGGGGAGTGAGTTCTCACGTTCTTTTTTCGTTTTGCCACCTTTATTTTTAGTTTTTCACGCCACTTTCCGCTTTTGCACTTATTTTCACTTATCATTTTTTCTCATTTTACCATGCATCACGTTTTTCTTATTTCTCTGCGTGCCGCATTGCATAGTTTTATTTTTCTTATCTTTATTTCTTCCTTTTTTCATCTCGTGCTAGAGATGAATTTTCTGTGATGATGTCTACGTGGAGTTAGCTTATTCTATATGCATGCTATATTTGTCATGTCTTAGATTTTATTTCTGATATCATATGCTATGACTTGCTTTGCATCTAGAATAGTAACCCACACTTTTTCCACATGAAAATGGATGAAGTTTTATTATTAGCTGAGCCTGAATATTTATATGTATGCTATCACAGAAAACACACCAAGATTCACGCATTGAATGCCTATATCTGGAGTACTGATTTCTTTTCCTATATCACTTCTATCCACATGAATTGTACACTTCACTTCGGGATGATTGAATGATGTTAGCTATGATATATCTGGATTAGTTAGCTTTTTTGTGATCAAAACTGAGTAGATTAGATTACCCTGCTGAAGTTGTCGTGCATGTCTTATAGAGTGAACCGAGAGTTATATATATTTCTTTCTCCACAAATCTTGAACATCATTTCTCTACTTTTAAAAATCATTGGTGAATCTCCCCTTAGTGATTCTATTTTATGGCATTTCCCCCGCTATTAATTCCTAGCTCCAAATCCCTTCTTCTTAAAAAAATAATAATAATAATAAAAGAGAGAAAAACATTCTTGTATATCATTATCTCTCTCTGAGTTAGGATCATTGTGTATATATTGCTTATTAAAAAAAAGAGAAAAAAGAGGAAAAATCCTCAATAAAAGATCCCATCTCACTTTCTTTCTTTCTTCTTTCTCTTCTTTGCTTTTGGAGCTATATAAAAATGGGGATGTAAATATTTTTGTGCCACCACGCTTATAGATAAGCTTGGGGGAGGGGATCCATTGATGTGTGAGAGAGTGACTACTTGACATTGCACGACAACCTAGGCTAAGTAATATTCTATACTCGGTGAGATTGTTTCTAGCTTTACGAAATCCAGAAATCTAAGCCTAGCGTTCATTTCATGAAATCCAAACTTTTCTATTCTCTCTATTCTATAGTGTGATACTCTTATACTCCAGATAGAAAGCGTTCAATTGAAAAGTGTGTGATCTGTGATTTGTATACCGCTTTAAATGATTCAGGAAATGTTAATTTTAAAATCATTCCGTTCTTCATGATTATATCGTTGTTCGTGGGTTTTCTATTTCTATTTGCACTATTATACTATGATATCAAAATAAGATTCTTTGACATGTATTTCTCATTCGGTGCATGCTATAAGAGTAAGTGAAACCCACGTCCTGAGAAAATGATCTAGCATCCTACCTCTTCGCTTCTTTATTTCATCTTTATTTTCATTTGGTTTTCATTCTTCTTCGTTTTTCATTTTTTTCATTTTTTGCCGTTTTCGTTTTCCGAATCCACCGGGTTCGCCTTTTACTTATCTTCCTCGAGGACGAGTAAGAGGCAAGCTTGGGGGATTTTGATCACTCCTCATTTTACACCTTTTTTCTGTGTATTCGCATGCCATTTAGATCGCCCAAATCATGTTTTTCACGATATATCGATGATACTGCGATGCTTTTCACGATTTGTTGTTTTTGTCGCATTTCAGGTGATTTGGCGCGATTTGGAGTGATCTCGAGACGCACTTACTCTAGACAGCCACCGACGACCTCCCCGATGGATATTTTGCTGTTGGAGAGGAGCGGAAGAAGAATGGACGTCGCAGGAGCGACGAGGAGGCCAAAACAATCAGATTGGGCATCTTTTGTGTCCCACTCGGCCGAGTGGAGGAGCCACTCGGCCGACCAGCGAGACACTGCTCGGCCGACCCGTTCAGACACGATTTCCATGTGTACTCGGCCGAGCGTCGGAGTCCACATCGGCTGAGTGACGATACCACGTCCGCCCGAGTGGCGCCCAGACGAAGCCCCTCCAAAATATCGAAGTTTCTGTTTTTCGGCCACCTGAGCTTCAGAAGACCCACTCGGCCGAGTGGCAAACCACGTCCGCCCGAGTGCAGTGAAGCCATCGGCCGAGTGACGACAACTCACTCGGCCGAGCCGCCTCCGAACTGAAGACCCCTGAAAGCCCCGACTTACTGGAAAATTACAGGGTTTTCACTCGGCCGAGCGACTTTTGTCACTCGGCCGAGTGCGATGCGCTGCCTGTAGCGAAATTTGCGGAAAACAGGCTGTGCAGGGGCGTTTTGGTCAGGATTTTTGGACGATTTTTGGGGCTATTTAAGCCCTGTTTTACCCTAGTTTTGAGAGCCATCTCTTAGATTTTTTGCAGCTTTTTGAGATTACTTTTTAGCTTTATTATTTGTGATTGGAGAAGAGGAAAAACTTGGATTTTTGTTGGATTAATTGAAGAACTACATTGGTTTGCATCTCTCTTCCCCAAAAAACTCTATTTTTATTGTTTATATCATTGTTGTGATGAATTCCATTGCCTATTTCATTGATTATTTTTGTGCCATTGCTATGATTTGTGAGTAGTCTCCACGTCTTGGGGCGTGGGGATGAACCCTATAAGCCCAATTTCGTATTTGTGATAAATTGGTAGAAATTGTGCTAGAATCAATTATTAGGGATTAGATTGGGATCGAATTACTACGGATAGCTAGGTATTCATATCAATTGGGATTTGCAAGAGATTGGATCCCAATTTGATAGGAAGCCCTAGAAATCCGAATTGGGTTGGAGTCGGATTTTCGAAGTATCGGTTTGCAAGAGATTGGACAGATACTAGGATCTCCGGTTGCAATTCCGTGCCGATACCCGTTTGCAAGAGATTGGACGGGTAGGAACTATCCTAATTTAGATTGTGGACCGAGTTTGCAAGAGATTGGGCTCGGTGCGCAATTGGACGATGATGTTGATCCTAATGCTAGCTTTCCTAGGCTAGGGTTTGCAAGAGATTGGACCCGACCCTAGGATAGCTATAGACCGGCAACAGCGCGAGAGCGTGAGCTTGGTTCCACATTTAGTTGCAACTAGTTCATCCAAATTCTCATTCTAGCAATTTTGATACCGACGAACCACATTTATGAAATACGGTGAGTAGCGGGGATTCCCCATTCCCTAGACGTTCTTTATTTGATTTGATATTTCGCACATTTGTCTGACGATTGTGACAGGATCGCCCAAGGCAATTCTCTCTATTCTTGAATAGCCAGGTTGATTAGGAGCAAGCACGGTCATTCGTCCTCCCTGTGTTCGATACCCGCTCGCCGCTATACCTTGCGCTTGCGGTAAAACTACAACCGTTCTTTGGGTGTACGTCCCGGAGCGATCAGTCATCGCAAGACGTTGACCTCTCCTTTGGAATCCATTGTATTGGTTTCCAGGTCAGCGCATGAGCCGTGGTCACGTGAGATGATGGTGTGGAATTTCTACACACCCACACCCTTTTTTGCTTCTCCAACACACACCGTGACCGATCGTGGGACATTCTGTTAGCAGGGGTGTGCGTGTGAAGCAATTTGTGTTGTGCGTATAGCACCTCCCACGTGGGCGGGAAGCACTGTCACCCGTCCACAGTGCTTCTATTATTCTATTCACACAAACACTTATTTTTCTAAATTATTAATCTCACAACATTTATTTTTAAAAATTCCTATTTTATACGTCTGCTTCTCAGTTTCATCATCCTTCACTTCTCGTCACCGCTCCCATATCCTCCTCATAAGCCGCCGTCGCCGCTTCCTCTCACAATTAAATCCTTAAAAATCTTAAAAATCAATTGAACCTAACGAATATAGGACTCAATTTAAATCCTTCAAATCTACATGTTTGGACTTTCAGAGCTGCGTGACATTTGTGATGCTCAAGTTTGTATACCCGAGGATCAAATATGGTGCTCACACATAAAGACCCGAGTGTCATAAATAGATTTTTCAAAAAAAAATTTGTTATGGTACTAAGAATTGAGCAACCAAATATGTGCTCGGGGCATATGGTGCTACAAATGATTTTTGAAAAAATTGTTACTCGGTATTAAGACCCGAGCAAACAAGTAGGTGCTTGGTCCTATGGGTCCCGAGCGCCAATTCACTTGCCCGCGTTTGAGTACCTGAGGAAATGATCCAGGAGAATTCCTTTCTGACAATGTATGTAGCAATTTCAATGGAGGACGGAGGTAGGAAAATGAGGAGGGGCAGAGAAGAGGCAACAATGATGTCGGAAAGGGGGATAGGCAGCGGCGGTGGCAAAGGTAGAATATGTATGAAAAATACTATGGCAAACTTTTGAAGTGTAGTAGGGTTATCAAAAGGTGTAGTAAACGTAAATACCCATTGATTAAATAAGGGCCATCAAAAATGCGGTGTTTGTTGTGAGGTGCTTTCTGCAGGAGACATTATGCCTTTATTGATAAGGGAACATGAAGAGTTCATACAATGATAGGATACACTATTTATGTAGGATACAAACTTCTAATCTGCTACATGATAGGATATGCCATACATGAGCCTATGATGGGCCTACATAACACCATTCATTACACTTCCCATTATCCGGCCATTAGTGTGAACTTATACTTATGAATACTTCGAGATTCTGAGTATTTTGTGAGTATCATTAGTGGTGGATACTTTGTGATCCAGAGTTAATGAGATTTGGCTTGTTAAAATATTTGGCTATGAAAACCCCAGTGAGAAAAACCATAGCTAAGGAAAAAGAGTACAATTCTCTTTTAACTCTCCCTGATCTACATAAGCTCTTAGGCTTACAGATCTATTAGGCGCCTCACACCAACCTTTTCTACAAATTTTCGAAAAGTGGATGTAGGAAGAGACCTAGTGAACATATCAGCTAGATTTTTAGAAAGGGGATACCGGAGAGTATGTTTCTTCGTAGTCAATACACGGTCTTTGGATAAATCCCTGAGCTATAAGCCATGCTTTGTAGCATAAGATCTCATTATTTTCATTTATTTTTCTGACAAATACCTATTTATATCACACAGGTTTGACACCTTTTGGTGTCTGGACTATTAGTCCAAATACTTTGCATTTCTTAATCGAGTCTAGCTCTGCTTCTATTATTTCATTCCAATTTGGGCAATCATCTCTACGTTTGCATTTAGCAACGGAGTGTGGATCAACTCCATCATCACTTTCAGTGATGTGAATGACAATATAGAACTCGAAGTTATCTCTGCTCCTTCTTGAGCTTCGCATGATCTCCCCCCTATAAATATTCATAAGATTCAATGGTTTTGGTTTTTCAAGTGAAAAATAATTTTAAAAACATTTTTTGGGGTTTCCTATTAAATCTGAGTTTGGATCTCAAATTGGAGCAGAGTTTTCTCCTCGAAAATGCACCCATAATTTTATTATTTGTGCCAATAGCTTTAGGAAAGCTAAATTGCAGGTGCATAGTGACACACATACGATCATTTTGAGGATGCATCTATCCGTACCATGAAGTACCGAAAATCCCCACTAGGGGGTGGATTGGTCCATATATATATATATATATATATATATATATATATATATATATATATATATATATATACACTTATATTCTTTCGAGGAAGCTTGGAAATTCATTATCCACTATTGGTGGAGATGGTGAATTTTCCCTTATAACAAGGGAGGCAAGGAAACTCAACCTTATGAAGAATCTTCGTGTTCGTCAGATTATGTCTGTATGATTGGAATATGATGTAGTGCATCATTACCGATCCAGTGTGGCCTAGTCTATCATAAAAAAGTAAAAAACTTGGATGATATCAGGCACTTCACGTGCTCCGTTAATTTGGTTCATGTCTTTGAATTTTTGTATAATAGAGTCCTGATCAGAGCCCCTCAAATTGCTCAAGTATGGTTTTGTTGCATTTTCTTGAGACGTTACATATGGGTGTGCGGGTCCTGGTACCCTGTTTTTTATGTTACCCGGACTCTACCCGGTAAATGGTCCGGTTCCTAAAATTTGGACCTGGAACTTACATAGTTGAACCATATACCCGAAACCTGCCTGGTAGGTTCCGGGTACCCGATAAAAATCTGGAAATGTGGGAGCACAACAAGTTGTTATCCTAAATTGCCTAAAGTGGTGCAACAATCTCACTGCCGTAAAGACTACAAAATACCCACACGATATCTCAAGCCCCCCCTCCCCCCCCCCCCCCCCCCCCGCGCGCTCTCTCCATGTCAATTTCTGCAAGAGTTGAGTTGAAGGAAAGACGAATGGACTATGAATTGACCACATCAATTGAGACCTCTTGGCTGGCAATCAACAGAGAACAGAGAGGACCCATGTGATCACCACCTTAATTTTAGTCATCTAGCTCTAGCGTGGTCGACTTGTGGATTGCATGACGCAATTGTACTTATGAGTGTGACATGTTTCAAGTGGGCCAGAATTTGATAGATATGTGCAATATACATCCCTACTCGGGTGTATATAAGTTTTAGTGTCAAGTTTAGCCTAAAATACGAAAGAATAAGAATGGTTTAACAATTGAATTGATAGTTTTCCCAATTTTGGAAAACAAAAAGTACATGCACCCCTACACATAGGGGTGTATATTGCATAACCCATTTGATATTGTTACTTAATCAATGACGGATCCCAATTCTCTTCTCTCCTTTGTTTGCAATACATGGTTCTTCATAATAATAAAAACTATTTTCCCCCTTATTAGATTGGTGGCATAATAAATTAAGTTGAGCCTCTCATCGAAAGGATTATGCCTAAAAAATAAAATAAAATTTATTTTCGAAATAGAATGGAGCTCAACGTTGAGTTATTTCAAAATAGATTCAAACATGTTTCAAAATTTTCTTTCAAATTCTACTTTCGGGCCCAAACTCCTGCGTGAGTAACAAATGATACTGTGTATTATATCGGTTCCGGTTCCGGGTACATGTTCCCTATAGATGGGAATCAGAACTAGACCCGATTCACACCTGTTTCTAATTTTCCTACCTGAAACTAATGGTATCTACCTGGAACCTACCCGTTCGGGTAGGTTCCGATCGGGTATATGGGTATCCTGTACCCGTGCACACCTCTACTTATATCTTTATTATGTTTAGTATCAGTTTCTAAGTGGAATCCATTTTGGCATATGTCCTTGAAACTCAGTAAATTTCTTTTTGAATTCGGAGAGAATAATCCATCCTTTATTTTTATTCGTGTATCATTTGCGAGCAACAGTCTCTGAGCATTCAATTATATTGGATGGCCCTGGTATGATATTCACCAGGCTATCATATGGTTTTATGCTATTGAAATAACATTTATTTTGATGGATTGTATGTGTAGATGCACTGTCTACTAGGTAATCATGAAAACAAGCCATCTAGTCAAAGATGAAACATACAAGGACATAACAATGAATGCAAATCATAACTAGTTTACTGAGGAAAAAAACCCTAAATAATTATTTCAATGCACTTATTATGCTAAAAAATGTTCTTCATGACAATATTTATTATACTAATTATAGATAAATGCAATGAATTGAATAAGTCAATTTTTTTTCGAAATCTACATCTGTGAATTGTGCTAGAGTTTGGGAGTAATTAGTGGCTACCATATTTGTCTCAGCTTTCTTCTTTAAATTTTCTTGATATAAATCCTGAAGGTGCCATGGAGTTCTGCATGTTGGATACTGGCATTTAAGCCCAATATGGTTTTGATGATGATCACCACTTTATGTGTTAACGAATCTTCAAAGTGTTTTAGTCTCAGATAATTAACATTGATCATATCAAGGGTGAGACAAAACAATTAGTGATAGGTTGATGGACTCAAGGCATGGAGCAATGGAACATTGAAGCCATGAATAATCATGAAGAATATTGTAAATCATTTGTGACGGCTCGTATCCATCCGTATGTGTATATTCGTATTCTACGTATTTTATATATTGAAAGTATTTTAAAATGGTTTTTCAGGAGTTTAATATCAAAATTGGTTTCAAAATCGATTATAAAAAAATACTTTTGTAGTATCAATATAGTTATAGCCTATTTTAGTAAGTTCGAGTGTCATCCAATACCTCTAAATAATTTATATAATATTTTATATTTAATTATTACCGATATAGCCGTATCAATTATTTTTCTATATAAACGTTATCAAAACGATTTCAAACTTCTACCATATGATTCTATGGTCATCTAGTGTACCACATATTAATTTCGTAATTTTCTTGAGTCAAATCGATATAGAACATGCAAACCCGCGGCATAAACGTTTTGGCTCGAAACTCGAACTTCCGTTGCTCAAACTTCAAAATGGACCTTGTATCCGTGATCCTCGCGTCGATATGAACCCTTGGATATGTTTTCGTAATTTTTCGGATTCATGTGCGATTAATGGGTATTTTAGCAGTATAATGATATACTATTCACTAATTACTATTAAGTTTTACATAATTACCCTACCCTAATTACCACCACCAACCCCAATCTAAGCTGCACATGTGATTTAAGTTTAAGAAAAATTCTGTCATTAGTCAAAAAGTTTAACCTAATAGCATTAAATATCATTGACTAATTAAGTTTTTTAATATTTCAATAAACCTATATAATAACCCGCCAAACTCTCTCCCCTATTCAAAACCCCTCAGCCCGAACCCAATGGTAGAACGAGCTCCCTGCTCTCACACTCATCTCCCTCTTTTCCGATCAACCCCCACTCCCCACTCCCATCCGACAAGGCTCCACCCGCTCCTCCTCTCCCCACTCCAACACCGCCCCTCACCCACACTCTCCTCCTTCTCACATCACCGATGTGTCATCGCCGGACCTCCACCACCACATCCATCCCTAACCCCAAGCAGCTCCCCTCCTATCCTCTCCACGACGACGACGATGCCCGAGCACCCCCACCGTCGAAGCCTCTGCCCGCGCCTCTGTCGTCTGCTTCCCCAACGCCGCCTCGCCGTCGTTTGCTTCCCCGACGCCACCGCGTGCTTCCCTGACACCGCCACGCTGCCCTGCAAGTGGCTAATGCGTCTGCCGTCACCTCCCTCAGACTGAAGCCCCAGCACCGCCGCCTGCGCCACCATCGTGTCGCCACGACCCCCGCCGCCGTCGCTCCGCCCTAGCGCTGTTCCCCGCCGTCGTTCACCATTACCACACCCCGCTGCTCTCGTTCGCGTGTGTTTGAGGTGAGAACGAGACATTTAAATTTTAATAAGAAAATATGTATGAATATACGTATAAAAATACGTACACATATAGACTGATCGAAATAAATTCGTAATAAATTGTACAAGCCTTAGAAAAATACACGGGAATGCCCAGAAAATCCGAAACGACGAAACAGACTCATTGGCGCTGGTTTCATCAACAAAGGGCAAGTACATCTCCCACAATGATTTTTCAAAGGTAAAACTCAATAAAACTAATTTCACTTTAAAATTCATATCATAATATTTTCATGTACACTGACATAATGGAAAAATATATGTTGTAGTGCTAGTTAATACAAATGTTTTGACCCCTTGTTGAAAGAATTCTGACGTACGGTTTGCTCTAAATATATCTTTGAATATATTGTAAAAATCGTTTTCTTAGTTTAAAAATTAATTTTTGACCATTGTAAATTAATAATAAATGCATATTAATTATTTTGAAGTCTTGAACATTATATACTTATTTTAGAAAAATATTTTAGGATCATTTGCTTATTTATAATCATCTTATGCTCGTTTCTTAATATAAACGCATGTTTTCAATCTTTGGTAAAACTATAAATTGTCCTTGTAAAATCGTAAAAATGATATGGACTATTATATGGACTATTGACACACCACGGAACAATGGTACACATCTAATATGATGCAAATACACCGAATAGACTGAATGTAAGATGGAACTTCAATATAAATGAATGGAAGATGGAACCTCAATATAAATAGATAGTACACGTACTTTTGACCCGGCACTTGACTTGACCTATGTGATTGGGGTAGTCTATGATCACAAGTGTTACGGAGTGACTCGATGCACTCGACCGAATACCTCCAATACTTATGGAGGTTAGAGCTTGACCGTCGCCCTATGTGGTCAGTGAACAGCGCCTCGGATTGCCCCCCGTCGCAGGGCGCATGTTGGTCATTTCTCGTGCTCTTGGACATGGACTTAGCACTAAAATATATTGGTTATTAAATATTGCTCTAACATCTTCTTCTATAGGTTGCTGAAAATGTTACAATTTTGTTATCAAATGTTAAATTATTACAGGTTGCTAATAGTATTGCAAATTGCTATCAAATGATTAAATTGTTATAGGTTGTAAATTACTGCGAATGTTTAACTGCTATAATACTTTTAAATTAAACTTATTGCTTGACTTTAAGTTCAGCTTGGATCAATTTTAAATACCTAACGTTTTGTTTTGGAGATTATCTTGCCGAGTAAACCTCGCTGATAGACATTTCACTTTGTTGTTTTACGAAATGTCCGTCAGGTATCGATAGTGAGTTCTCTGAAGACACTACCGTTGAAGTTGAGCCAGTGCTCGAAGAATACGTGGAGTATCTACCCACTGAAGATTAGATGATAACCTTTGCGAATGCACCTTTATATTTGAAATAATGTAATTTGTGTACTTTGTTGATTCGGCCATACTAGGCCTAAGTTGTACTTTACTTTCAGACGCTTTGATATTGTAATAATGGCATCTGTACTATTTCTTATAAGCATGCAAGATCCTGCCATTTTATTTCACAGACGCGTTGTTGTGTTTAAACCAAGGAGGAAGAAAAGATTTAAAAGAAAAAAGTACTCCTCCATGTTTTAAGCACATCACGGGCCCGTTCCCGTCCTCGCTCCTGGTAGAATGGGAAGCGGGGCGTGACAGGTTTCTGTGGTGGCCCATGCAGGTCTTGCTTATGCAAATACTTTAAGAAATAGTTTAGATGACATTGATATCAAAGTATATAACTAGAATAAATTTCTTACCAAACTTACTTTGCAGTTTGTTTTGCAACATGGCATGTCGACCCAACACCCGAAATGTTAATGGAGCTAACAGTGTTTCTGACCACGACCTCATGGGAGTTATTAGGGAGATGTTGGAAATCCAACATCACCGTATCCACGTGAACCTCAACTTGCTCCCCGAGGAGATGCATGAGTTAAACAATTCCATGAGATGCGTCCCAAGACGTTCTCTTGGAAGGAAGGTCCACTGGAAGCTGACGAATGGGCACGAAGCATTGAAGACAACTTGAGCGCTAACCGCATCCCCCAGGCAGGATGGGTAGAGGTAGCAAGGCTCCAACTAACTGACAATACCCGAAACTGGTGGGACACCGAGGAAAAGCATATAATGCAACCTATTGCATGTGCTACATTTCGCGAACGATTCGATGCAAAGTATTTCCCTAAGACAGCTAAAAGTGAACTTCAACAATGTTTCGTCAACTTGAAGCAAGAATCAATGATTGTTGACGAAGACACTGCTGAGTTCTCCATGCTCAGTCGATTCGCCCCTCACATGGTCGAGGATCCTGAAGATCATGCCTTCTAGTTCTGCCAAGGTCTGAACTTCAATATCCAAGCTTCAATGACCTCTACCATTTTGACCAGCTATGAGAAAATACTGGAAGCTGCCCGTAATCATGAGGCTGCAGACAAACAACGTAAAGCAGCCCAAGAAAAGCGTCCGATGGAACCACTAGGGAACAACTTCCAACCAATGCAGACTACCAATTTCAAGATGCCAGCCGCTTCAAATAACAATCGTCCTGCTGCTCCAGCCAACAACCGACCAGCTGCTCCTCCGAACAACAATCGAGCCACAACGAAGTGCTTCAATTGCAACCGACCGGGGCATGTCAAGAAGGACTGTCGCCTGCTGTTGAACCAATGCATGTCATGTGGATCATCCGAACATTTCTGTCAAAGACTGCCCACATCACATCAACATGCAAGTGACTCCGGCTACGGGAGTTCCTGGATCGACATCGCGTGAACCACCCTTACCTCCACAGCAGAGGGCATTACAACAGGCCCAGCCAAAGCACCAAGATTTTACCATGACAACTGAGGAAGCTGAGGCAACTGAACCAGTTATCACAAGTAACATCTAAGACATTCCTCCCTTACTTTAACTAGATGCTCATCGCTCTACTATAGACTGCTAAGTATACCTTATCATACTCTGGATATCGTCTTAATAGCATCTACACCAGCCTTATCCCTCTTTGATTCTGGAGCATCTCATTGCTTCTTATCACACAAATTTGCTACAACACATTCCATTCCTGTTGACCCCCTTCCTAATCGATGGAACATCAACAACGGGAATGGTGTAGTGAATACTTCAGGTGGTTGTCGATCATGCCCTCTGGTGATATGTGGATGCGGGCTCTTCGCTAACTTCATGATAATCGACATGCCAAACTTTGGTGCTGTATTCGGAATGGATTGGTTAGGAACCTTTTACGCTACCATCGATTGTCACAAAAATAAGGTAGTGTTCGAAATTCTTGACCATCATATGTTCGAATTTACAAGTGAAAGCCGTTCGCTTGGACCTATTCAATTTTGGGCCAAGCCTATGGAAATGATTATGGCATCCATGCTAGCTGAACCTGAGAAGCCCAAAGAAGTTCGAGAATTCGACGACGTATTCCTTGAAGAAATTTCAGGATTACCACCCGATCGAGCTCTCGAATTCACCATTAATCTGATGCCTAGCACTCAACCTATCACCAAGGCCCCATATCGTATGGCACCAGTGGAATTGGAGGAACTTCGTACTCAATTGGACGACTTGTGGCAGAAAGGATGGATACATCCCATCGTATCTCTCTGGGGTGCACCAGTCCAATTGGTCAAGAAGAAGGATGGCTCGAGAAGGATGTGCGTGGACTATCAAGAGCTGAACAAAGTCACCGTGAACCATTACCATGCATCGATGACATCTTCGACCAACTTGGCGGATCTCGAGTCTTCTCCAAGCTTGATCTCTAAAGTGGATATCATCAAGGGAAGGTCAAGAAGAACAACATACCTAAGACCACTTTTCGAACCAAGTATAGACACTACGAATTTGCGGTTATACCCTTTGGTGTGACCAATGCGCTGGCAGTATTCATGAACCTCATGAACCTAATCTTATATGATTTTTTGGATAAATTTGTAATGATCTTTATTGATGGCATTCTGGTTTATTTGAAAAGCGAGGAGGATCATGCTAAGCACCTGCGAATCATATTGAAGACTCTGCGCCGTCATCGACTATATGTCAAGTTCAACAAATGTGAATTTTGGCTTGACCGCGTTGCCTTTCTTGGGCATGTGGTATCTGGAGATGGTATTTCTGTCGAGCCAAAGAAGGTCGCATCTGTTAGAAATTGGCCAACACCTCAGCCAGTTTTGGACATCCAAAGTTTTCTTGGATTGGCTGATTGCTACAGTCGATTCATCCAGGACTTCTCCAAGATTGCTGAGTCAATGACTCGCCTGACGAGGAAGGACGTCAAGTTCATTTGGTTTGAAACTTGTGAGCAAGCTTTCGAAGGATTGAAGATGAAGCTGACGACTGCACCAGTTCTGACCATACCAGACAGAACTGGGGGATTTGAAGTATAGTGTGACGCATCTGGCAAGGGTATTGGATGTGTACTACATCAACATGGTCATGTTGTGGCATATGTCTCCCGACAATTGAAGACTCACGAGAAGAATTATCCAACTCATGATCTGGAGTTAGCTGCAGTTATTTTTGCTCTGAAGATTTGGAGACATTTTCTGTTGGGCGAGCAAGTGAAGATCTTCACCGACCAAAAAAGTTTGAAGTATATCTTCACGCAAAAGGAACTGAATATGAGACAATGCAGGTGGTTGGAATTTATGACCGATTAAGACATCGACCTTTAATATCATCCTGGGAAGGTTAATGTCGTACCTGACGCATTGAGTTGGCTACCAACTGTTATGATACTCACGGCTCAGAAGAGACTACAACTAGAGTTGCGAGAGATGGAGATTGAAATCATCATACCTGGGATTGAAGCTTCGTTGATGAATCTTCAAATTCAGTCTACCATCATCGATTGTATCAAAGCTGTAAGGATCCTGTCTATGGGGAAAACACTAGAAGGGGGGTTGAATAGTGTTTATGCAATTTAAAAAGATAGTTACACCAATTTAAATGCAATCCAACAAAATAATGCGGAATAGAAATTAAACCCAAAATGAAACACATGCAAACACAGAGATGTTTCAAGGGTTCGGATTCCCAGGTCACTTCCCGACTTGTTCCCGGTAATCCTACGTCCCTTCCACCCGGATACCTCCGGATACTCAAGTTAGAACCCTAACTTGAGGTTTCCTTAAAACCCACTTGTAGCAACCCTACAAGTGAAATCGAAGTACAATCGATTGACCTTGACTCCCATAACTTGGGAGCAAGCAAACCGCTCTCACAACCCGAGAGCAAATTCAAATAACGAAAGTTATGAAATTATGAAAACAACATTTACAATCACCTATGCCTTGAAGTAGAACTTGAAGGAGTGGTGTGTTGTGTGTTGAAGACTCTCTTGGAAGAGAGGAGAAAGCCCTTTCTCTTGACTGCACCAAATGCCTAGAAGATAACTCTTTGGTTCTAGGTTGGAGAGCAAGAGATCAAAGATATGAATTCTTAGGGCTTTGGATTTAAGAGCTTTAAACTTTAGAATGAAAGCTTGAGAGAAAACTTGGAAGAATTGGTAACCTCTCAATGGAACAGTAGAAGCCCCATTTATAGGTTTCTCAAATCCACAAAACAGTTTAGGCAAAAACCCTTTAGGAATCCGTGAGAAAAATCTCAACGGATAGAATCTACCCTCGCGACAGTTGACTGTTGAAGAAACCACAGTCGACTGTTGCACAGTCAGCAAGGGTAGGTGAGAATTCATAACGGTAACTTACCACGTGGACAGTCGACTAATGAAGCAAAGACAGTCGACTGTTGAACCAACAGGCGACTGTAAATCCTTCTACAGGTGACTGGCCGAAAGATGGGTAAGTTGAATGAAATTTGGAAATCTTGTAAGATAATAGGACAGACGACTGATGAGAATAAAACAATCGACTGTTAATCAGAACATGTGACTGTAAATCCTTATACAGACGACTGTCAAATACCCTGAGAATTTCCAGGGAGATGAGTCAATGAATTCGCTCACAGACAGACGACTGTTACAGCATAGACAGTCGACTGATCCAAGGGATAGTCGACTGTATATTCAACATTAGTCGACTGGCCGTAAAAGTCAGATCAACAAAGTTTGGGCAGAAGATAGACAGGCGACTGATTTATAAAACACAGTCGACTGTCACTTGAACAGGCGCCTGTATATCGTTCATCAGTTGCCTGTGCGAAATAAACAGAGAGACCCAAAACTGGATTGTAAAAGTTTGTGCATAATAGGCGACTGTAGAACAATACACAGTCGACTGTTTTTGAGACAGACGACTGTAAAACGTTCAGTAGTCGACTGTTATAAACAATCCAAGTACAATCACTAAGAAATGAGTTGGAGTCTAAATACGAATAATCTAATGATGTCCTAAGACTAAATTGAAGATATGTGTGAGTGCTCCATCAATGTTCTACTTCCAAGCTACATACTAGAAGAGATAAAAGAAATTTACATTGATGAATTCTCTCTTCTATCCATCTTATGAGCTTGAAGTCTTTATAGAGCTTCAATCATCATCTACGATCATCCAATCCATGTCATTTGCCTTCAATGATCTTTGAGAGTCATCCATTGCAAGTAGATCTTCATATAATGCTTAGGCAATGGATTAACTGCAAAATAGGGGATTAGTCACAAGTATTTATGTTTGCTCATCATTAACACCAAGTAGGGAGAAGTCCAATACTCAATATTCTCCCCTTTTTGTGATGACAAACAAACATAAACAAAAAGATAAATAATTGTGCTTATTAAAACTTACTCCCCCTACATAGATGCCAATCAAGTTAGTCAACAAATATTAGGGCATCTACATATCAATTGAAGCAAATGAGTAAGTTATGCATCAATTTAATTCAAGAAATCTAGGAATTAAAATCCCTATTCATTGTAATCTTACTCCCCCTGAATCTAAGGCAAATTCAATCTTAGATTCAAAGTATTAGAACATACTTAGCACATTCATTATGAATCTTGTACGTTTATTTCTCTCCCCCTATGGCATTATCCAAAAAGGTGGGAGTAAATAACAACAATAATAATCGTGCTAAATAAGAACTAACAACAATCAAGGAGTATAAAGATATATAGAATCAAAACTGATAAAATCACATCATATACTTATGTGAATAGAGGAATTAAAGTCCAATATCAACATTTTAGATATACGAAACAAAAATAGTTTCAAAAATGCATCACATCAGAGATGGCATGAATAATCCAATATCAAATCATATATTGTCTCAAAAACACAGCATGAGAGAATAAATCAATCATGGAGACAATATCACAATCAGCACACAGATATGATTAACAATTATACAAGGTGTGACACAAAAGACGAAACAGTAATGTCATATATATATATATATATCAAAAAGACGATATGAGTACACATCAGATGGACACCACCATGTCCCAAAAAAATACATACATCATGATCCCAAAAAAATACATCAGCATACATCAGCATCAAATATCCATCACACATCAAAATACAACCATCAAACAAACTCAAACACACATCTATGAGTGAGCGTCTCCAGGGGCTGCAGAAGGAGAAGCAGGCTCTGTGACAGCATGTGTATTCTCTGGAGGAGGGTCAGAAGTAGCAACAGCATCAGCATCAACAGTATCCTGAGTAGAAGCTACACCAGGATGCACAATGACATCAGTGACGATGGGCTGAGGAGGCACATGAGACTGAGGAGACAAAACATCTCAGATCCTTATGGAAGGGTATTCCCTGATGCAAGAAAGAAAGTGAAGCCAATCAATAAAGTCCAGAGACCATCTCAAAAAGAATATCACGAGATGGTGGAGCTGAGGTGGAAGGCTGGTCAGCTGGAGGAACAGTGGAGGAGGACGGAGCTGATGTGGATTTCCTCTTCTTCGAGGAAGACTGCAGAGCCGAAGAAGACTTCGACTTTGCAGATGCATCTAGGAGAGGACCAAAAGGCACGGGCTCGAAAGGAGACAAATCAACACCAAAGTGACGAAAAATAAGAGTAAGAAGTCCACCGTATGGGATGTGAGCAGAAGAGGAAGTAAACTCGACCTTTTCCATCCTGTCAAGGAGGACACCGGCCCAGTTCACGGACATCCCAGAGAAAATTGCATACATACACCTCAGAATATCCGGGGAAGGCTGGTCAGATGATCCATACTTTGGCAGGATGTTGGACTTCACCACTAGGTGAACCGCCCAACCTCTAGCCGAAAACATAGACGACCTAATACCAGAATCCAGGGCTAAGGGTATCTCACGAAACATATCCCGAAGGACAGACCGGTCAAGCTCGTCGATATCAGAAATGAAAATGTCAGAGGGAAGAGATCCGGTAAAAGGAATCCTAAGAATGGTCCCTAATAGAGTGGAATCAATGCGAATGGAAGTCCCCTGAACAACAGTATCGATATATCTAGTGGTGGAGTACTCACCGCGAATGCGGTTAGCATAGAAGAGCATAACCAAAAATGGATAAGCCCTAGGAGACTCGCTCTGAGAGAAGCGAAAAAGATCGGCCAAATGGGTAGCAGATAAAAGCTCAGAATGTCTCTTAGCAGTGAATGCGGGAAACACTATATACCGCTCCCTAAGAAGTTTGATCCCAATAAGAGAGTGGAATTTCGCCAAGCAAAGATCATCTCGGAAAATCGGGACAAGGGGATCAGAAGGAGGAGCGACATGGGTCTCTTCTGCAGAACTCGACTCAGAAGAGGAGTGATGGAGAGCGTCAGCACTAGGCTCATTGATGCTAACACCAATGGGCTTGTGCCGACGCTTGATCAAGGGCTCAGTGACAGGAGAAGAAGACTCTGAAGGAGAATATCCCGGCGAAACAGAGAGAGGGGGAATCGGCACGCTTGGTACGGGCTTTGTAGGGTTTCTTGTTCTTGGCAACAGTAGGTTTCTTAGGAACCATAGGTTTCTTAGGAACCATAGGTTTCTTAGGAACTAAGATCTTCCCCTTACCCTTGGTCTTGGAGCCATGGAATCAATCAAACGAACGAGTAGAGATCGAAAGGCAATGAAATCAAAATAATCGAACGAGCGAGAGAGAGGCTCAGACCTAGTCAAAAGTCACGAACGCACAACGACGAAGAAATCGACGAGCGGGGAGGAGAAGAACGACGGTGCGACGGCTGAGTAGAAGAGCGGGAAGACGAGTCGTTTCAATCGAAGGAGAGAGACGACGAGGATCGAAATGAAACGTCTCAAAGTTTATAATAAAGGGGAAATAATCTGGGCCGTTGGATCAAAGAATTGACGGCTCAGATCGAAGCAGTGAACCGTCACAACAGTAGACAGTCGACTGAAGAACAAAAGTCAGTCGACTGGATGAAGTGATAAGAAATAAGCTCAGGAAGACAGACAGTCGACTGTTAAGTACAGTCGTCTGTCCGAGGGACAGTCGATTGTACTATACACATCAGTCGACTGACTGAGATCAATAAACTTCATCAAAAATGACAGAGAGCACTGTAAAATTTCGACAAAGATGACAGGCGCATGATGACTAAAATGCAGTCACCTGTTGCAATAACAGTCGACTGTACAATTGTCATCAGTCGTCTGTGTGAAAGATACAAGTTTCTGACTGAGAAAAATATAGTAGGGCAGTCGACTGTCGAAGGAAAGACAGTCGTCTGTCCTGGTCCAAAAATGCACAGTGAGATAGAAATCCAGAGAATAAGAACACTCACCCTAAGACCTATATTCTAATCACAAACTCATCATAAAAACAATGTAATATGATAAATCAATTGAAACACAAATCTCTAAGTTCGATCTCAAAGAAATCATGAAATCACATAAATCTCAATTGCCTTTCTTAAACACATATATATAATATATCAAAAGAAGATAGGCAACATGATGATATGAGCTCAAAGAGTGTTAAGACATATAAGATGAGCTCCTAAATTTCAGATTCACCAATAATTCCTAATTCTCCACGCAACCTCACAAATGAATCTTCTTTAAGAGGTTTTGTGAATATGTCGGCAATTTGTTTTTGGATTTCAATGTACTCTAAGATGATGACCTTCTTAGCTACATGATCATTTATAAAATGATGTCTCACATCTATGTGTTTGGTACGGGAGTGATGTACCGGATTCTTGGAAAGACATATAGCACTTTGGTTATCAACCATGATAGGGCAAGTATCACAGTTGACACCATAGTCACTAAGAGTGTGTCTCATCCAAAGGACTTGTGCACATGCGAGACCCGCGGCAATATATTCCGCTTTAGTCGTGGACAATGATACCGAATTCTGTTTCTTAGAAAACTAAGAAACAAGGGAATTTCCTAGGAAATGGCAAGTGCCACTAGTACTTTTCCTGTCAGAATTGCATCCGGCAAAGTCGGCATCACTATATGAGATTAACTCATATGTGCTAGATTTAGGTTAAAGTAAACCATAATCTAGAGACTGATTGAGATAACGAAATATTCGTTTAACTACAATCAAGTGTGACTCCTTAGGTCTAGCTTGATATCTAGCACACAAGCATACGAAAAACATGATATCTGGCCTACTAGAGGTTAATTAAAGTAAGCTACCGATCGTACCTCGATATAGACGAACGTCTACATCTTTCCCGCTCTCATCCTTGTGTAGATGGGTAGTAGTACTCATGGGAGTCCTTTTGCTTGAAGACGATTCCATCCTGAATCGCTTAATAAGCTCCCCTATGTACTTTGTCTGATGTATGAAGGTTCCATTCTCCATTTGTCGAATTTGCAGTCCAAGGAAATAAGTGAGCTCTCCCAAGTGGCTCATCTCGAATTCATCCTTCATAGACTTAGAAAATTCTTGACAAAGATTAAAGTTGGTAGAACCAAAAATTATATCGTCTACATAAACTTGAATCAAGAGAATGCCATTTTCATAATTTTTAATGAAGAGTGTAGAATTAACTTCTCCCATTTTAAAACCTAAATTCAAAAGCAATGTCTTGAGTCGATCATACCAAGCTCTAGGAGCTTGTCTCGACCCATACAACGCTTTCTTAAGTTTGAAAACATGATTTGGAAATTTTTCATGAATAAAACCGGGAGGTTGAGAGACATATACTTCTTCATTGACAATCCCATTTAAAAATGCGCTTTTAACATCCCTTTGAAATAGTTTAAAATTCTTATGGGATGCAAAAGATAAAAGTAATCTAATAGCTTCTAATCTAGCTACGGGGGGCAAAAGATTCTTCGAAATCAATACCTTCCGCTTGCCGGTAGCCTTGAGCTACCAACCTTGCTTTGTTCCTTGTGATTACCTCGTTCTCATCCGTCTTGTTCTTGAAAATCCATTTGGTCCCAATAACTTGGTGACTACTTGGAAGAGGAACGAGTTCCCATACTTCATTTCTCTCCAATTGCATTAGTTCTTCTTCCATTGCCACTATCCAAGAGCTATCCTCACAACATTCTTGGATATTCTTTGGCTCAATGGTAGAGACAAACGTGCAATGAGAAAATTCTTCAATCCTCGACCTCGTTTGAACACCCACACCAATATCTCTGATAATTTGGTTATGGGGATGATTGCGAACGGTTGGATAAGCTTTGGGTATTCCTGCATCACTAGGAACATCTTCAACAATTTCGTTAGTAGTGTTAGTCTCAATAATCGAATCATTAATCTTAACATTACTAAGATAATCACAAATAACATCTACACTATCATCATCAACATGAGGAAAATCAAAATCTTCATTAAATGAAACGTGTAGTGATTCCTCAATAGTTGAATAAGTTTTGTTGTATATCGGTAGGCTTTGCTACGTGTGGAATATCCAACAAAAAATCCTTCATCGGATCTTGGCTCAAATTTATCTAGATTACCAAAAGTGTTCTTGATAAAACATTTTAAACCAAAAACACGAAAATATTTTACTTGAGGCTTTTTGTCATAAAAACTCAAAGCAAGTTTTGTTTGTTCGGGGTCTCACTAGGATCCTATTGAGCACATAACATGCCGTGTGCACCGCCTCTGTCCAAAATTGAAGTCCAAGATGACTATCATGGAGCATAGTGCATGCACACTCAATAAGATTCATATTATTTCTCTCTACAACACCATTTTGTGGTGGTGCCCGAGGGAAGGAAAAGTTATGAGTTATCCCGGTGTCATCACAAAACTTAGTAAAAGATTCATTCTCAAATTCTCCTCCATGATCACTACAGATAGTGATAATGGTGGATCCTAAGAGATTTTGAATCTTCTTTGCACATTTGGTAAACTCTTCATAAGCTTCATTCTTATTAGTTAAGAATGAAACCCAATTAAGTCTTGGAAAGTCGTCAACGACAACTAATCCATAATGAGCATTACCTAAAGAAGCGGTTCTAGTTGGTCCAAACAAATCTAGATGAAGAAGTTCTAGGGGCCGCTTAGAAGTAATCCCTTCTTTAAGCTTAAAGGATGATTTACTAAGTTTACCTCTTTGACATGAATCGCAAAAGTTTTTCTTATTAAAAGCGATTTTAGGAAAACCTTTGACTAGATCATGCTTAGCTAACTTATATAAGTGCTTGAAGTGAACATGACCAAAACAACGATGCCATAATAGTTGTTCACTTGTGTTAGCAACTAAGCAATGTTCTATGGTTTTAGGCAAGCTCAAATAATAAATATTTTTACGCCTAATACTGGAAAATAAAACATTTGAATCACAATCAACAATAGTACACAATCCTTCTCCAAAGTTAACCTTGTAACCTTTGTCACAAAGTTGACTAATGGAAATGAGATTGTAACACAAACCACTAACAAGAAATACATTGGTAATTAAGGGTTTTGAAGGGTTACCGATAATACCTACTCCAATGATGGTTCCCTTTTGATTACCTCCAAAAGTCGTAGGAATTGACGATAAGATGAACCCGGCCGTGTCTCGGTCGTATCCCAGACCACACGGTTGTGTTTCCACTGTATAGTGGTCGTTTCGACCCACAGTAATAACACACACAGCCGTTACTGTGTCGTCGTCTTTTGGCCCCACACAGTCGTGTCGCCTTGGACACGGTCGAGTCACCCAATTAATTCAATGACTGTGTCGCTCAATTAATTCCATGACCGCATTGTTGTAGACGTAATCAAGTGAGCTCAATCCTCCTTAATTAACACGACTGTGTTCGACCTAGAAACAGTCGTATGGCCTATTATTTTGAACGTCGTGCAGCCGGACTCCACATGATCGTGTGGAGTGCCCCAAACAACCGTGTAGAACCATTTACTGAGCCTTGGCTTGATTGCATCACAACCGTATGAGTATATTAAACAGTCGTATGACCGTGTTGTAACTCTCCTTGACCCCCAGTACCAAACGACCGTGTGGATGGTACCAAACGGCCGTGTGGATGGATGTTGTTGAACCACAAGTGCTTCACACGACCGTGTGAATGGCCAAACGGCCGTGTGGCCCGGTTTTCTGCCTTTTCAGAATTCTGATTTGTTATTTTTGTTGCCGAACATGCTATGTAATACCATGTTATAGAAGTGCTTCATGTGGTATCTTACTATCATTATGATGCTTCCATGTTTCCTATATTTCATATGTGAAAAGGAAAAATCTTATGTCACTTCATATGAGAAACTTCATATTATTATTGAGAATATTCATATGTTATGAATTAATTATGAAAGAAAGAAATAATGAAATGGATAATGAACATAAAGATATGTTCAAGATGTAAGATGTGATGTTCATGGAGAATGAAATATGAAATGTGAAAGTGGTAATGAGACCACTAAAATGAAAAGTATGATGAAATGAAGAAATTAAGAGTGAGATGAGAATAATAAGTCTAGAATTTTCAGTCCATTCAATGATGGGTGAAATTCCAGATGTTGGTTTGGGGGGAAACACGTGTAAAGAGTAGGCGTTAAGGAACGGACCTGGATTTGTAGTCTCACTCGCACTCTTGACAGCTGACACAAGGAGTGGGCTGGGTTAGAGAGGCCCATGTGTGTACTCGTAATGCACCATGAGGTAGAAAAAGTAGGCGTTAAGGAGTGGACCTGGATTTGTAGTCTCACTCGCACTCCTGGCAGCCGGCACGGGGAGTGAGCTGAGTTAGAGAGGCCCACAGGTGTACTCGTGATGCACCATGATGTAGAAAAGTATCATCATCTCACTTTCAACAGGAAAGTTACAAGAGACCCTTACAGTGCTCATGTCGTTGTTTAGGGTACCACTGTTTTCACCCACCCTGGGTGACGTCCAGCTCCTTAAGTGTCCTACGATTTATACGGGTTCCCGAATATTTAAATTGATAAATTTAAAATAATTTTTCATTAATCCATGAATATTGTTATCTCTTGTTTTCTTGTCTCTCAGTTTTACTTTTAGCACTTGCATGCTGCGATGTGTTTACTTATGTATGTTCTGTGGACCTGCTTACTTCAGTAGACCCCCTTAGATAGGTAGTTAGGTTCTAAAACTGGGCCCTACTTAGTTTAGTTAGGCTTCCTACAGGGGTTCAGAGATAGAGACGTCAGAGCAGACCACCCCATCTTTCGAGGTATAGATGAAGACTACTGACGGAGACTTTGTTTAGTTAGATTTATCTTTGGGTAGATTAGAGGGTGTGGTGTACCAGTTGTGGACACCTTTTGGTTTCTTTTGAGGGTTGGGGTTTCTTTTGGCGTTATCACACTTTTGTACTTTTGTATCCCTTGTACAGTTCGGAGTATGTATGACGTACTTTTATTTATATGTTGCAGTTTAGTATTTCCTTTTCAGTACTTGTAGATTTTAATTTGTTGGAGCACGGTACTTTACTTTACTTTTTTGTACTATTGCAGTATGTCGTAGTGGCATGCATGTACAGTTTTATTTAATCACAATTAATGTCTAGTAGTATTTGGATGTTAGGGGGCTCGAAGCCCAGTGTCTGAATACTTTGGCGACCTTGTCAGCTGTGTATCTTTTGCATTTAGGAGAGTGGGGTGTGACATGGTTTTTGTGGTGGCCCATGCAGGTCTGCTCACACTATGATATACGTAAGAAGAGTACGAATGAGGCTCCAACATTATAATCTGTTAATCTTGTACTGAACTCTATTTCTTATGTTCCTTCCTGCAGAATGGATAGCGGGAACGGAATGTCCGTGTCACACCCACTACCCATTGTACTTAGGAGCAAGAACATGAACGGGTCCGCATGTGCTTAAAGCAGAGAAGAAGTATGTTTTTCTTCCTTCTTTGACTTAAGCACCATCGAAGTTCTCAGAAGGAACATAAATAGTCATTACAACTTTTATTCCAGAGTTTAAAAAAAGTACACAACGAATTAAGGCCAAGCATGGCCGTACAAATTATTGCTGAATGCAATACATCTGAAAACAATAAATATAGCTAAATAAATAAAGACTGCAACGATGCTCTAATCTTCAGCAGAGAGGACCTCTGCGTCCTCGTAACTCTGTTCTGCGAGGTCTACCTCCAGGTTCGGATCCTCAAAAGCGGGGTCCTCAATGTACTCCGTCTCTGAACCTAACATATATTTCATAAGTTCAATAAAATATATGTCAGCGATAGCTCGGCAAGATTTTAAAGTATTAATAGTATCAGCTTGCAATTTAAGGAAACATAGAGTGTTAGAACATATAAGAGCATGTGCATAGCCAAAAATAAGAACATGCTAAAAGTAAAGGCATGAGGTTCATCAGCAATTAATACATGATTTGCATTTTAAATGAGGTAAACAAAGTTTGCAAATTTGAATTGTTTTCAGTTGTTTGTGCTGGTGAATAAGTCCATGTCCAAGTAGGTAAAATGTTCTCGATACACCCTATCATCGGGGGTGTATCGTGATGCTTCTTGCCATCCCTAAACTGGAAAATGGCCAAGATACTTGCTTCCATTAGTGTAGCATGGAAGTAGCCGTAAGATGTTCAAGCCATATTTACGGACTCTACTACATGAACCAACCCCACCCCAAAGTGTCTGTCTAGTCATCGACTAGGTTCCATCCCATCGGTATTCGATGGTTTCACAAATATGCCTCGAGGGTTATGTCCTACCCTCTATTCATTATAGTTCAATTTGATAGCAGGAAGGGAATAAACTGTTCCAACCCAAGAAACACTAATATAACGTGTCCATTGTTAATCAGAAGGTAACCAGCATAATGGAAACATGCAATTCAGTTACTAAAGTTGACAACACACTAGAATAAGATTTTAACACTAATGTCTGAACATTCATCTTAAAAATTCATTTACGATAAAATACTTGCCTCGAGGCGGTGATGGGTGTCTAAGTGATTGTAGCGTGAGGCACGATTTATCTGCGCCATTGATTTATAAAACATCAAGCCAAAGAATAGTATTAAATTCACTTATATCAGTTATATATGAACTGTTTATATGTGATCATTTAATCAAACTAGTCATTCCCTTATCTATATATAAACTATATATATACATAACTAATACGGTATATTTATATAAACTATAGTTATAACTATTTATATATGAGTGAGTGAGTGAGTGTGTGTGTGTGTGTATATATATATATATGAAAGGTAAGTAAATCTATATTAAAAATGTACAAAAAAGTACAGCAAGGTAGACGTTCAGGTTTGTATAATAGGGAGAGGAGCGGACACAGGCGTCGTCACCCTCCACTACAAACACACCTGAATGTACTACCAAGCAAGGAGTAATACATCCGACCAAGAATAAAAAATGACCATCACAGCCGGATGAGCCAAACAAAACCGCATTCCCCAGCGTTACTCAGCATGTAACGGCAAAGCCATGATGCACAGCACCCACCCAACGTCAACAGGAATAAACAAGCCAAAGGAAATCCAGGAGGCAAAATTAACATGGCCGGCCAATAAATCAACAGCAGCACCAACTTCATCCGAGATCAAGAATGCCCCAATTTCCAAGGACTGGGGAAATAGTTGGATCCAGTGGCTCTTCAGCATGATGGCGCATCAAAATTCGAATGTCCACAGAAATCTCCTCGAACAGCGATGTCTTGGGCCGTGCCTGATTATCAAAAATACGCCTGTTCCGTTCGCGCCACAAGTGCCAGACCATAGTTGCCAGAGTAATTCTGGCAATAAGACTCAGAACTCCGTTGTACCCGAACTTGGAAGCTATGAATTCTCCTGCAGACTTAATGAAGATTTCCGATGGACCGGTAACACCAAGCTTGAGCATGGCTAGCTGGAAGACATAAGAAGAGTAATTACATTGAAAGAAGATGTGGTCAATAGTTTCCAATTTACCTTCCTCACATAGGCAACAATCAGAGTTAGGGGTCATTCCCCATCGTGAGAGTGTGTCGCGCGTCAGGAGTTTGCCTTTGAAAGCCCGGAGGAGTGCAAGGGACATCTTTGGGATACAATTTGTAAACCAAATCAGCTTACAAAAGGGAAAGGCATCCCCCTTAATACGAATATTATCCCAGGCTTCCTTGAATTTAAAGTGTTGGCTAGGCTTCTATATCCAAGTATCGGGACCATCTCTCAGATTATATTGCAAAAGCATCGGTATGGAGTGGCAAATCTCATTATATATATATATATATATATATATATATATATATATATATATATATATATATATATAACTATTAAATATATAACTAACATTAATAATATATTAACATACCGTACTGATATATATATATATTTTTGGAAAGTTAGTGGTCAGCTATATTATAATAACAAAAATTACAACATTAGGGTAGGCTGATTGGTGTTGCAACAGGGAGGGGAGGGGAGGGGGCACAAGCGTCGTCACCCTCCACTGGCAACCCCCAACTGCTACCGAAAATGAGCAAAAGTAACATGAAATAGACAACAATAAATGCTATCCAGCGTCTCGAAACTCCCAGCGATCCATAGCCTCCTTGGTTTCAAGAGATATTGGCTCGAGATCCCTTAGGATTGTTCTGATGTCAGCTGCAATGTCTTCAAAAAGGGCCGTCATAGGTTTTTTAGTGTCCTCAAAAATTCTCTTATTCCTCTCTCGCCAAATGTGCCACACCATAGATGAAAGTGCTGTTTTTGCCAACGTATTTAAAGCGTCCTTCTTCCCAAAATACAATAAGAAATAGTCTCCCACTTGAGCAAGTTGGGGGGATGGAAACAGTTACACCAAGCTTCAGCAGGCTCCTCTTCAAAATGTAGCTAGTGTATTCACACTCAAAGTATTGATGGTTAATATCTTCCGTCACTCCGGAGTTGCACAGGACACATTGAACTTCATTATGAGATCCCCACACTTGCATCTTGTCTTTTGTTAACAGCTTCCCGCGGAAAGCTATTAGGAGAGCTAACGACGGCTTTGGCACATGTTTGCTAAACCAACCTAGCTTAGCATATTTAAAAGGTATGCCTCGGTGGCGAGTTCCCTCCCAGACTGCAGCAAATGAGAAAGAACCCCCAGTACCCGCCCAAGCCCAGGTATCTCTTCCGGCCTGCAGAGTGTACTTCAAGAGTTCAGGCCGAAAACTTCTAGTACATGGATCATCCACCCATCGACCTTGCACCCAATATTCGGCCACTGTTCTAAGAGTTGCATCTGCGGGTACTTCATAGGAATCTGATAAAGGACCAATACTCAACCAATTGTCGTGCCAAAAAAGAGTCGATGTGCCATCCCGTACTTGCCTCTTGATTAGATATTTCGAAAATTTCCTGCAATTCAACAGAAATTTCCAAGTGCCTGAATCAGTTACCTTCCCATTTGCCGCAAAGAAGTGCTCAGAATCCTTGTATTTGGATCTCATATAGGTGCCCCAAAGACCTTCTCCGGATAGCATCCGCCAGGTTAATCTCACTCCTGCGGCCATATTAATATCAGGGAGGAGGCGTAGACCCACTCCTCCCTCCTCTTTCGGAGTACATATATCTTTCCAAGCCCATATATGAGATGTCCCCCAAATAAATTTCATGCAGGCAAAGGTGATAGTTCGAAGAACGGAATTTGGAATTCGGTACACTTGCATCCAAAAAATCAGCATTCCATAAATTACCGATCTTACGAGCTCAATTCTCCCCGAGATGGAAAGCATGCTGGAAGTCCATCCCGTTAGTCTCTTCTTGCACCTATCCACAAGTCTATTGTACATGAATGGCTTTGGGTACTTGGAAGAAAGCGGCAAACCGAGATATGTTGTAATGGAAGATCCAATCCTGACGCCAAGTTGGTTTGCCAAATCATTTGGGGATTTAGTACCTTTACTGAACATTGCTATACTTTTATCCCAATTTATTTCCAACCCAGTGAAGTTTGAGAAATCCTCTAATAATACTTTAAGGCCAGAGAAGGAGCATTTATTCGCTCTGCAAAATAACAGTAAGTCATCTGCAAAGAGAAGATGAGAAGTTGTTTCTGTCCGTCTCATAGGTTGGATACTACCTGCAGATAATGATTTTTCCATAAGTAATGAAAAATCTTCCATTGTGATGACGAAGAGATATGGGGAAAGAGGGTCTCCTTGTCTAATCCCTCTATTTCCTTCAAAAAAGCCTGCATGGGAGCCATTCACCATTATGGAGAACGTAGGAGTAGAGATGCATTCCATGATCCAACCAATAAACCTCCTGCCAAATCCCATTCTGTGCAGAATATAGTAGATGAACTCACGATTAACACTATCGAAAGCTTTCCGTAAATCCAATTTCAGGCAGGCCATGGATCCCATTGGGTTACTAAAATCCCGTATCTGTTCATGTGCAAGGAGTGCACTATCTGTTCCGTACTTATATATATATATATATATATATATATATATATATATATATATATATATATATAGGGTAAAGTGTTCCTAGGGCGACTCCTTAGATTCAATCTAAGGAGTCGCCCCCATTTTCCCCATATCCCACATTTTTTTTCGGAATTTTTTTTCATGGGTTTGTTGTTCACCTCATGGATGGTCAACATACCAAAAATCAATTCATTCCAATACTTTTAGAGCCCCCATCTACCCCTTGCAACTTCATGGTTTTTAAGCACGTTTTCAGACCGTTGAAGTTGCAAGGGGTAGATGGGGGCTCTAAAAGTATTGGAATGGCTTGATTTTTGGTATGTTGATCATCCATGAGGTGAACAACAACCCCATGAAAAAAAAATTCCGAAAAAATGTGGGATATGAGAGAAAATGGGGGCGACTCCTTAGATTTAATCTAAGGAGTCACCCTAGGAACACTTTACCCATATATATATATATATATATATATATATATATATATATATATATATATATATATATATATATATATATATATATATGGATTTAATGTAGAAAAGGTGGCACCTGATCCAATGGATCAGGTGCTTAGACAAAAAAAAGGTGGGAAGTACAAGCCTCCACATGGGCTTGTACTCGTGGGGCCACACCTTTTTGTGTTTTGCACCTGATCCAATGGATCAGGTGCCACCTGCTCTACATTAATCCATATATACATATATGTATATATATATACATATACATATATATATACATATATATATATGAGATTAATGTAGAAGTGCTGACAGCGATGGAAATTTTTCCAGCGCTGTCAGCGATCTGGGGTTGCTAACGTTTTTGAAATCGATGAACGGAGGCTCAAACGGTGTTGGATCGACCTAAAAATTTGTGGGGAGCTTCCTAACAAGTATATCTACCAACTGCGAAAAATTTTTAAAAAAAATTCTCTACGCACCCCAGATCGCTGACAGCACTGGAAAAATTTACAGCGTTGTCAGCACTTCTATATACACACACACACACACACACACACACACACATACACACACACACACACACACATATATATCCTAGTGGTAAGTCATTCCGCTCCAAAGCCAAGGGGTGCGGGGTTCGAGGCCTATCGCTGCCGTTACTTGGTAATTGTTGTGGAATTTGTTGTGGAATTATTTACCCTGGGGCTACATCTCCCCTCTCGGACTAACCCGGGGGCCGTTGGGGGCACGGCGGTCACCCCCCAGTTTGCATAGTATCGGTCGGGCTCTCGCCTTACCCTCCTAAGCCAAAGACGGGGGGAGGGTGTTGGGGATTTTCTGGGTTTTCAAAAAAAAACCTAACCTTAATAACATACAACTTACTGATACATGGTAATATCTATAATAACATGAGTTACTGTTTATTATTATAATATAACTATACATATATAGAATTTCACTGCTGATTCAAAATAACTTATGTTCTCTTATTAATCAACCTAGCATACTGATCGCATAAGGAATATATTATTTGCATGCAACTCACCGTTTGGTTGCCTCGTGTGAGCTTGCAGATGGAGGCGATGATGTGGATGGAGACCAGTGGCACGGTTGGACGGCTGTGTCGGGCATCGACAGATGGTCGGCGACTGGTGGTGGCCACGATGGTCCACACGTGCAGCGAAGGCGACAGCGACAACACCGCTTATGTGCGGCTTCCTCGACTGAAGATGTGAGGGCACGTCGTCGAGGGTCTGCGACAAGTGGCATCGTCGTGGGTCATCGTTGGTGGCTGTTGGAGGATGGCGCGGCATCGAGGGTCTGCAGTTATGAGGTGAGGTCACCAGAGGGAGGAAGCATGGTCGGGAGCTTCGGGTTCGAGGGGAGAAGCGATCGAAGATAGAGGGTGGCATGGGTTCTGAGGAGGCAGTCGGAGTGTGGGTGGTCTATCCAAAATGTAACCCAAGAGCACAACCTAGTATGGCGCAAATGCACGGAGATAAATCCCCGGCAACGGCGCCAAAAACTTGGTCAGCCCCCGGATATACACCCGGAGAACGATTGTAGTTTTACCGCAAGCACACTGTCAAGTGGCGAGCGGGTATCGAACACGAGGAGGTGGTGTTGGCTCCAATCTATCCTAGGTTGGTTTGACTACGAATGTTTTATTGGTGGAGATGGTTATGGAATGATATAATGGAAATGGTGGTGGATGTCGGTGTCGGTGATAATGAAGTCGGATAAAGTATCGATTCAAATTTAATACAATAAAAGAGTCTAGAGCTAGGGAATCCCCACTACGGATCGTCATACATCATTGTAAATAGTGAATCTTAATATTACTAGGCTTGTGTTGAGGTGAACTAGTCGTAACTGAATAGAGAACCAAGCTCACGCTCTCGCGCTATTGTCGGTCTATAGCAACCCTAGGATAGGGCCCAATCTCTTGCAAACCCTAGCCTAAGCCGCTAACATTAGAATCGACATCATCGTTCAATTACCCCTCGAGCCCACTCTCGTGCAAACTCGAGTTACGATCTAGGTTGTGATAGTTCGTATTCGTCCAATCTCTTGCAAACGAATATTGGTATAGATTTACAATAAAAATCCTAGCTTTGGCCCAATCTCTTGCAAACCAAGTCTAGAGAATCTTGATTATAAACCTAAATCGAATATCTAGGCCTTCCCATCGATTAGAATCCAATCTCTTGCAAACCCCAATCGATGGAAATCCCTATCTATCCGTAATAAATCGATCACAACCTAACCTCCTAGCAATTCTATCAATTTAGAAATTCATTCATCACAAATCTGAAATTAGAACCATAGGGTTCATCCCCATGCCCTAGAACAACAAATCTACTCAAGCATAGCAATAACGATATGAGAATCAATAAAAATCATTGCTTGCATACAAAAAGATAGAAAAACAAAGATTCAAATAACAAGAACAAAATACTTAGCTTTGATGAAGACCATCAATCCAAATACAAGCTTTTTAGATCCAAGAGGGGGCCTAGGGCATGGCCTAACCTCTAAAATAATCACTAAGAAAACATCATGGGAACCCCTCCTAATGATGGCTACAAACCCCTTATATAGCCCCCAAAAAAACCTAGCAAAAGCCCCTAAAATCGCCCAAAAAATCGAGACCAAACTGCCTCTGCGCAGCTTAGAAATCGCAACTTACGCAGCAGGCGGAGCGGCTCACTCGGCCGAGTGACAGACCTTGTAAGAAAACAGTAAGTCAGGGGGTCTCAGGGTCTGCCTTCGGAGGTGACTCGGCCGAGTATACTTTTTCGTTCGGCCGAGTAGCTTTATCGCTCGGCCGAGTGACTTTCGACTGGATCTTCGAATAATACAGTAACTTCGGCCTCTTTCTTTGACAATTTCTCTGTACCACTCGGGCGAGTGAGATTTCTCATTCGGTCGAGTGGTATTTCTTCATTCGGCCGAGTCTACGCTGGATTTAGCTCTGCGTGCGTATCCGTTCTGGTCGGCCGAGTGGGGCTTCTGGTTCGGCCGAGTGAGTGCTCCACTCGGCCGAGTGGCATGCTGAAAATGCCCAATCTTCTCTGTTTCTTCTCCTCGTCGCTCCTACAAAGTTCCTTCCTCTTCAACTCATCTTCCATTGCTGAATGGCCCTCAAATGAGCCGCGGGTGACACTCCTTAGCGCTTGCGAACCAATTGATCTCAAAATCGCTCCGAATCGCTCCATACTTCCTGAAATATGACAAAAACAAGAAATAGTGAAAAGCGTCGCAATATTGTCAAATAATCGTGAAAAACGCGATATGAGCGATCAAAAAGGCATGCAAACATGCAGAAAAAAGGTGTAAAATATGGAGTGATCAAAATCCCCTAAGCTTGCCTCTTACTCGTCCTCGAGGAAGATAAGTAAAGAGACGAACTCTGGACATGAATACAAAGGAAATGAAATGAAAAAGAAAGAAAACGAGGTGGAAGTGGTCGCTAGATTATTCTCTCAGATCTCAAGCCATAAGCTACACATCACGATAACTCAGAAAATACGAATCTCATGCTATAAAGATTTCATATATTATTTAAACATGGTACTTGCAAGCTTTTAAGAACAAAGGAAGGGACTCCCTAAATTCATGCGATCAACTCATATTCACATCATGAATTTCATAGAATATATTATACAATTCATTGGCGATGCACTTTTCAAATCAAAAGTTATAAATGAAGCATATAAGATACACACCAAGCATGCAATAGAGAATAGAATAAGAGTCATGGTATTCACATATTTATTTTAAATCATGAAAAATCTCCATATCTAATATATTTTGCATAGTCTAAGCATTATCGAATATTCCCATTCATGCACATCTCCACTCTAAAGTCATACTCACTCATTTGGTCAAATGAATTCATCCCCCAAGCTTAACTTGAGGCGTCGCATCCAAAGGAATATAATAATGGAAAATGGGATTTTTGCCTTGGTTTTTCCAAGCATTTTTGTGGCTCCGATAATGAGATAGAGAAATATATTTTTTTTATTTTGGACTTTGTTTCTCATTTTTCTTCTTGGATTTTTGTATGAGCAATTTGATTTGTATTTTTGATTTTTGGCTCCTTTTTGGCTTTTTGGACTTTTTGGAGCAATCTTTTTCTTTTGTAGGGATTTTTGGGAAATAGATGCGATATAAGTAGCTTTAGGAGGTGAACTCAAGTGACATGTAGAGAATAAAAAGATATATGTGGAGAAAGAAATAATGTAGCACTCGGTTCACTCTAGGATGTGCACGAACGGTTCAATAAAATAATACTTCAACTAAAACTTATATGTAAGCATGGATATTCTCAATCATTTCAATAAATAAATAGTGAAGTCAAGCAGTAAAGTTTACAACCATATCAGGCATGCAACAGAAGGTGAATAAGACAATAAAACTGTTGCTTCAGATATACTAATGATGCGTGAATCTTGGTGCATTTCCAACAAAAGCATACTAAACACTAATCAATACATTCAGCTTCAATTAATATCATGCATTCATATAGATGAATCATCAAAAGAAATAAATTTGCAAGCACATGTGAATAGCAAGACTATGGAATACTCAAAGTAGCATGGCAAGGAATAATAAGCATCGTGATGGTTGGTAAAGCAATAAGAGATATCATCATACAAAACTCATCTAGCGGAAGAAGAGAGAGGGAAATAAAGAAATAAAAAATAAAAGAGAGGAAAGAGAAGAAAAACAAGCACACAACTTGATGCATGAACACACATAAAAGGAAAATAAGATGGAAAATTCAAAAAGATGATGCAAAATTTTGAAAATTTCTAAAAACACCCTAAAAATAAAGTAAAAGTGCAACTAGATGGCATGGAAATGCACCCCCAAGCTTAAACTTCACATTGTCCTCAATGTGATCATAAAAGGAAAAATATGAGGAACAACGATAAATATGAGGGAGGTGAATGAAAAAATGGTGAAATGAATGACATGAAATCCTAATGCAACTACATGCACATGCAATGATGCATGAGAGCGCTTTCCCCCAAGCTTATGCTAAACAATCATATTCAAATGACTCGATCAAAAATGTCATGGCTTTGCTAAGCGAGATTGAGTCAAACGAATAAGAATGTGAGTATTCACTTGAAAGAAATGCTCGATGGGTGGTGAGTACAAAGGATGTGACACATCAAAATATAAAGAGGGCAATTAATGTATATAATGGGTTTGGGGTGTAAAAATTTTTGTTGCCGTCATATGAGGTAATATTTATTCAAGCAAATCTATACGGTCCTCTCGCTGTCGAGAGAATTTGTGTTTATTTAAAGCATAAAAATTTCTACACTACTGGATTTATATCACCTATAGCAAAAGGCGGATCCAGTATCTTTGTAGGTGCATGCAAATGCTCCAACTGCTCCTTCCGTGGCTCCGCCAGGCGTGTGTGTCCATAAACACCAACAAACTCCAACAATGCATCCTCCAGTATTCCCACAAGGACTCCACCTGTACCCTGCAGAGAATAGGATGCATCAGTTTGCTGCAAAAAATTCACCCTCATAATAAAAGTATCCCAAAGAGGATCATCTATAGAAATATATGGAATAAATAATGGTGGACGATACTTCCCTGGAAATAATCCAATATCCTCACGTGCCGTGATAGCTGTCTCCATGGTGTCTTCTCTATGCCGCTCAGGTAAATCTAGATCATAGTTGTGGACCTCATCAATATGCTCCTCATTATCGTCAGACTCATCCCAGCGCACCTCTTGATCATATTCATATGCGTCCATGTGTGCTAACTCCTCGCTCTCCTCCTCGTATACATCCCATTGTACCTTTTGTTCATATGTATGTGTATCATGCAAAAGGCACGATGAGTCGTCAAAATCTGAATCACAAAAAACATCATACACTGGAGGGGAATCAAATGTAGGAGATGAGGGGGTGAAGAGATCTCCCTGAAATGGAGCCATAAGCTCTGTGGGATAGTCCTCGGTGTCAATGGAAGGATGAGGTGGCAGCGGAAGCTCAAATGGAGGAGGGTAGTGCTTGGGATCCTCATGAATGGCTATGTCCTCGTCCCGATGCACGACCTCCTCGGTGATAAACTCTGGCTCCGTGTGTGATGCCTCCTCAAAAGCATGCTTCGGCTCCGCGAGGTAAATAACCTCAATGTCTTCTCCATCTGAATCATCTCCATCCATCCACTCATCGTATGGACTGGCTGTATCTGTGGGTGGGGGAGTGATGACGGTGCAACTCGGCTCTGCAGCAACACGTCCCGAGTGTCTCATCGCAGTTCTCTCATTAGAAGTGGCTGCATCTGTGCCTGGTACCGTTGTCTCCTCAGAGGTGGAAGCATCGATGTCCTCAGCCTACCATCCAAGAATCTCATCCAGGTACGCATAAAAATGTGTGGTCCATATGATCACAGCCTCAACAGAAGGTAGAGGTGGCTGCGGAAGCTCAACTATTGGTGGGCAAGACTCTGGATTTATCTGAATGAAGTTACCCTCGTCCCAAAGTGCTACCTCCGTAATGCAATGCTCTGGCTCCGCATGTGATTCCTCCTCGTGAACTATCAATGTAGGCTCTCCTTGGAATGGTGATGATGGCTGCTCAGGTACGTCAACTTGTGGGGATGTATCATGTGGAGGGGAATGTCCGCAAGCAATCCGAAAATATAGTCTATCCCCCTCAAGACTGACATGGATGTCCTCCTCAATTGTTCCTGCAGCTGAAACACGGTTTATAACAAAATCTGCAAATCGTAGCTCAAATGCATCACCTGCTGTAATGCTCTCTGAACCGTTGAACCTCACTGACTCCAAGAGGCCCCCCAATAATCTCTGAAATGCGTCCTCCTCTGGATGCATATATGACTCAATTTCTGCTTCCTCCACTGCCTCTTCGTCCATCCATTCTTTATATGCAATAGTTGTATCGTAGAACGTGGGATCGATGACGGCACATTCTGGCTCTGGTAATATGAACGGTGATGCTTCTTGCCCGTAAAATGAAGAAGTCGAATGGGCCATCCCTTCGCCACTGAACGACTCTCCTAAACGAGCGTCATCCGTAAGTCGAAGGGGCCATCCCTTCGCCACTGAACGACTCTCCTAAACAAGCGTCAGCTGTAAGTCAAAGGGGCCACCCCTTCGCCATTGAATGACTCTCCTAAACAAGCGTCAGCCGTAAGTCGAAGGGGCCACCCCTTAGCCACTGAATGATCCTCCTTAACAAGCGTCATCCGTAAGTCGAAGGGGCCACCCCTTCGCCACTGAACGATCCTCCTGAATGAGCCTCCTTAACGAGCATCAGCCGTAAGTCGAAGGAGCCACCCCTTCGCCACTGAACGACTCTCCTCAACGAGCATCAGCCATAAGTCGAAGGGGCCACCCTTTCGCTACTGAATGACTCTCCTGGAACATCTTCAGCCATAAGTCGAAGGGTTGCCCCTTCGCCGCCGGACGACTTCCCATTTCGTCAACCATGAGTCGAGTAAACCTCTCCCTCACCATGGAGAGCGGTGGTCAACTTTTAAATGTGGTTCGATGATTTATCCTCGCTCACCCTGGAACAGCGCCTAACCCATCGAAAGGGGCCATCAGGCATTACGACCACCACAGGACGTAAGCGGCAACAAACAAAGAGATGCAACAACAAACAAGGATACACAGGCCAATTCTCCTGCCGATTCTTATTGCAATTGTTTTCGTTTACATCACCCTCTATACATTCAAAAATTTCTACAAGTAGGCATAAAACAAAAGCTCCGAGATCTTACAACGGCTGGTCAAGTTATTGATCTCCATCCAGCATGGTCGTAGACTCTGGGTCCCCCGTAGCTTACGCTCTTACTTCGTTGCTAGCCATGGTGGCAGCCTCATCCATGGGAGCTGCCTCCTCCGTGCCTCGGCTCGACTCATCCTCACCAAAATCTGGAAGTACAACCAGGATCTTGTCAATCTCAACGGATAGGTCGGGGAATCGGTTCTTCATCTCCAGGCGACATCGCTCGTAGCCTTCTTCGTATAGCTCATCGAAGTCAAGAAATGTATCTTTGAACTCCTGAATCACCCTCTTCGCTATGACCTCGGCCTCGACCCTCTCCTCCAGCAGAGCATCCTCTACTCGCTTCCTCAAGACGGCTTGCTCAGCCTCTCTCCTACGAGACTCGTGTAACTCCTCCTCGAGTTTTTGGAGGCGATTCAGTCTCCTCTTACAGAGAAGGCTGAGTCTGGTCAGCTCAACTTGAGATCGCTACAAATGCGACCTAACAGCCTTTAGGGTGACCACATGATTGGCCACCTCCGGAGCGTGACGGCGCAATGCCGTGGTGGCCACAAGAGCCTGCACACAATACCCGATGGTCAGCTTACGCACTGATATCAGCATCGATAGAGGCCCAAAAATAATTACCTGGACGCTGGCATAAACGGCTATTGACTCAAGCCACTCATAATCGACCCTTTCCACGACAGCCATGTCCCGTGAAAGGGTCGCATTCTCAGCGATGCGGGAGGTGGTCCCGTAATCAAGAAGTGTGAAATCTCCACGCCTCAACAAAAACCTCGCCCTGACGAGCTCCTCTTCAGAGCATTCGAATGGGGCTCAAGGAGATCGGCCCTCCAGCAAAATCGGCATACACTCGTCAGGGATGTCTTCAGATAGCCCTATCGGAGGAAACAGACCTCCCCAATGCCAGGAGTCATGGTGCACAAGAATCTCCGATGGAACCTGAGTCCTCTCCAAGTCTTCCTCGTGAGGAATATCGCTCCCAGTCTAGGAAACCTACTCTGCTGCTACATTCGACCCAGACAGCTCCGAGTCGCTGAGAACGATTCTTTGCCTCCTCTTGGTCCCCTCCAGCACCACTACTTCAAATTCGGAGGTGGACCCTTTCTTCTTCTTCTTCGGTTGAGGGCGGGCCACATAAGCAACCCCCACGCCAACCATGGGTCGATCACCAGATGGCTGGGCTATCAATCTCAACAGGGTCGGTGCTCGGGGCAACAACATGCTCACCTCTGCCTCTGTGATGGAAGCATTGATTGCTTCCCTCAATGCAGGATCCACCTGATAATCCATGTTGGTCATACCTGCCAGAGCAACAAACGAGTTAGGTCGAAGAACGAAGGTCGAACAGTGGCAAGCACGATCGAACAAACCTTTCGTCCACACGGTCCGACGTAGCACGTCATCTGACCACAGCCACTCGATCGACCTCATACCCTCTGACAGGCTCTTCAGAGTATCGGTGGTTTTCTTCTCCTTAATAGTCAGCAGCTTATCCTCGGCAGGTCCCAAATCAGGGGCATCCCAACCGATGCAGAAGCTTGTCCCCTGGAAAACCACAAACACAAACTCGTCTTTCCACTTGGGATTGGAGGTAGGAAGATCTACCAATAGCTTCCTGCCTCGACGGGCCATTATCGTGTACCATCCCGGGGTCATAAGGGGAGGGATCGAGAAGAAGTGATTGAACAGACATAGAGATGGTTCAATTACCTGTGTCACGCATAGAACTATGAAGCCCATCAACATGTCGATGGCGTTCGGCATCAACTGGCAGAGGAAAATGTTCAGGGTGCACAGGAAGTACCGCATGAAGGGATGCATGGGAAATCGAAGGCCTCTTTCGAAGGCTTTGACGTAAACCCCCACTTTCCGATCTCCAGGACGACGAACCCACTCATCCCTCCCAGACAGTGTAACCGTCGTTTTTCGACCGTGTGTATTTCAGCGTGTACGTTCTTTTTCGTACGCGTATTTATTTTGACATCCTCTTGTATCCGAAACGTGCGAAGTTATATGCCATTGTGACCCTCGGAGAGAGTAGTTATTTGTGGGATTTTTAGTTAACGTCATTTCACGGGTATTTCTCCCACAAATCAGCTTTGAATGAAGAGGTGTCTTAACCATTAGATTTCGACGTTAGCTTTCTATTTTTATTATCGTTTTCCGTGATCCTAGCACGTGACCGATCGCTGTACCCTCGAGCCTCTCGTTGTCACGGTCGTCCCAATATTTTTCTCATAATTTTCGGACACCGTTAGCCCGAACTATCACCCTAATTACTTTTAAACCCAATTAGCCCTAATCTAATTCGAATTTCAAACTTTAAATCTAAATCTAATAGGATCCTACGTATCACATGATTTACTCTCCTAGCTATTTGCACTCTATATCCACCCTCCCCCTCTCTCACACCCTCTCTCCAATCAACTTAAAACGCACCCCTTTCATTCCCTATTTATCAAACCCCTCATGTTATAACAGCAACCCACACAAGCTAGGGTTAACACAACACAGCCGCCGCACTCTCCCTCTCCCCTCTTATGCTACGACTTCGCCTGCCACGTTTACTTCCGCACCGTCTTTACTTTTCCTTACTTATACATGTCATGTTGTTGTATCATCTCATTTTAAATCAACATTAAAATGTTGTTCTTAAATTCCTTTACACTTGCAGTAGAGTCTTCTAACCTTTCCTTGTAGACTTTACCTGACGTACAGCTCCTTTTCTCTTGGGTGTTGTTCGTCAGGTACCGAGGCAGAGTACACAGACGAGCCGGCCTTACTTACGGACTTGGAGCCGGAGGACGTTGACCCTGAGTACGTGCCAGACGAGGACCAGACCTAGAGGTTCCTCATCGTTGCTGACTTTTGGAGGTTTACTGCTTTTTAGTTTGGGTGTGTAGCACCGCTTTACTTTCTGCCTAGGTTGGGTGCTTCGCACCATTAGTTTCCCTTTCTGCAGTTGTAGCCATGCTGGACTTCTATATTAGACTTGATATAAATGCTGGACTTTATCTCTTTTAAATGAATGCAAATTTCTTTTCGAGTACTCTTATTATTATTGTTATGAACTTTTAAATGCAAGAATATGTAATTAAATGGTATCTCTACAGACGCTTATTGGGCCCGAGCCTCACAGCTCCGCCCATGCGGATTTTCGTCTCGTCCTCATACCCATTTTGGGAAGCGGGGCATGACAGGCAGCCTGATTTGATAATCAAGACAGACGTTGCTCCTCTGAAGCTCGACGATTTGGCCGACCTTGACTTTGGACCTCACATTTGCCAACAAGCCCGGTTCCATGACCCCTTCCTGATTCTTCTGAAGGGCTGTGACCAAGTTTCTTCCGAAGGCAGAGATGGAGGATGAAGCCATTGCTTTTGAGAGAAGGAAAATCCGAATCAAGAGAATGAAGACGATACTTCTGCACTTTATCGCTGGAACCGTCATAAATGGGCGAGGCAACAACTGCATGATGGAACATGTGTCAAAGATCCAAGAGCCCCAAATGTCTTGGATTCCGAACCGACGAATCATCTGAATCGACGAGGGGGCATTTGGCACCTAGAACTCAAGTGCTATTTTCTCGACTGTCGGGCCCCATTAATGCGATGTAACGTCGCTTGACTTCAGCGGATGGACCTTCAAGGTCGTGCGACGGTGGCCATTGTTGAATCATTGGGCCGGAATTCGAGACAACTCGATCGACAGATGACTAAGGCCCACGAGGCCCACCAAAGAAGCCCGATGTTGACTCAGTCAAATCCCAAATGACTAGTCGACCGTTGGGTCCACCTCACTGAACGTGTGATTAAAGGCAGGCTTGTGAATCTCGGGGACGTGTGCAACATTTATTCCTATTAATAGGGGAAGATCGTGGCCCATTATAGGTGGCCGTTTTCACCCCAACGTCTCCAAATGGACCCTGAACGTCTATAAATAGAGGAAAGGGTTCCATCTCCAATGTACGAGGTCTAAGACATAGAACTCTACTTTCTCAGCTTACATTTCTTATATTCGAGCTAGCGCTGCCAGTCTTGAGACGAACCTCCGTGGGTAGATCTCAGCTGCACCAAGCTCCATCTCTTCCTTAAGTTCCATACTAACTTAAGTATCGGAGGGGATTTGGGTCAGAACCCAGATCTGACCCCCCTAACAAGTCCCTGTGGTGCAGATCGACGGTCGTCATCCAACGTCGAAGGTCGACGTCGAGCTTTCCAACCTTGAACGATCGACACAACTACCGCTCGAAGATCGATCGAAGGTCGCATCATCTCCAACTACCATTACTCGACCCTGATTCCTCCAACCAAGGGTCCCACTCCAACTGTTGACGTGGCTCCGACTCAACACCTCGAGTCTACGTCAGCTTGACAACTATCTTGGTCAATTTTGGCATTAACAACATTGAACATAGAAGAGATTAGGTTGCTATGTGTGGGGGTTAAGGAATTGAATTTCCCGGATGGATATGCGTCTAACATATCAAACTGTGTTAATTTACAACAGTGTAAAATCTATGGGTTGAAGAGCCATGATTGTCTTATTTTCATGCAACGATTACTCCTGATCGTCTTACGTGGCATGCTGAATAATTCCATATGGGATGTAATCACTGAGGTGAGTAATTTTTTTAAAGATTTTTGTTACATGGTTCTTCATGTGAATGATATGCAGAGGCTAGAAACAAGTATCATGGAAACCATATGTAAACTAGAGAAGATATTCCCTCTGCCATTCTTTGATGTTATGGAACATTTGATGTTGCATTTGCCATGCGACACAAAGGTGTGTGGACCTATGCAATATAGATGGATGTATCCTTTCGAATGGTACATGTATGGTATGAAGAAAAAAGTGAAAATAAAGCTCATGTCGAAGGTTTGATATTAGAAGCGCTTACATTATTAAGGAATATCGACTTTTGCTCACTCTACTTTTGTTCAGACACGGTAACCCGTTGGAATAGGCCACCCAGAAATGATGATGGGGTGACGTTGATGCGAGTGGACACTTAAAAATATTTACACATCCAGGTTGACTAATTGGGGGGAAGCATAGAAAGGTATCTGAATGATCGTGAATATAAGACATCCCATGTATATGTGCTCATAAATTGTGAAGAGAATGAGACATTCATCGAGTAAGAGTTGACCTCTCTCTCATGTCTTATGTATTCTTTATCTGTACATGTTGGTACACAATTAATGTAAATATCAATTTAATGTGCATGAAATTTAATGAAGAGGTACCATTTCGAATCCATAACTTTCAGATGAAGAGAAGATAGCCATGCATGGGTTGAAGTTTGCAAAATGGCTGCAAGCTCACATGCGTTGACTTTATACATGTATTAATGCAGAAAAATGTATGTTAAACTCTTACATATCATTTGATTGTTAAACAGGTAGCTGATCTAACTAATGAAGTTTGTCAATGAAAAAAGCAACTGAGTATTGGGCCGTATCTCTGAGTGAAATGTTACAACGGTTACATGGTTAATAATTACAGATTCCATACCCAAAACTATTGCAGAACTAAGAAGAATATGAATGACGGAGTCATAGTTAGATGGAATTGGGCTGTCCAAAGTTACAATAACTTTAACGGCATGATGGAGGAAATAATGGAGTTGTCATATTGTGGTGCTAAAAATAAGGCCTTCCTGTTCAAGTGTAGTTGGTTCGACACGTCAAGTCAAGGGATGTATGTTCATCAAAAGCATGACATTATTGACCTTAAGCGTAACAAACGTTTGGCAGGATATGACCCATTCATTCTAGTATCACAAGCAGAGCAAGTGTATTACACTACATATCCAGTTGCAATGAAAATAGAAACTTGAATGATTACTTTGTTGTCTGTAATGTCAGACCGCGTAATGATTAAGTTGGATTATGCGAGGAGGAAGATGAAACCAGTATCGACCACAATGTATATCAAGCTCAGGAATCACGACACTGTAATTACATACTTGAAATTAGTGTAGACGATACTGTTGGAGCTGAAGGTGATGCATCTGATTCTCTATGTGTCCTGGTATTTTAGATGAAGTTGAAGGGGTGCAGGCAGTCGAGCAAAATGAAGGTGGTTTCATTGATGATGAAGATGAGGGGGCAAAGGACGAAGGTGATGAAGATGACAAGGCAGATGAGGAAGATGATGAAGATGTAAATACAAGGGAGGAAGATGATGTAGATGTAGAAGCAGGGGAGGAAGATGATGAAGATGAATGAGATGATGAAGATGCTGATTATTTTTTCTTCCCCACTTTCCTAGTAAGACATTACATCTGTATTTAATAATTTGCTTTTTTCTAGAATATCATCAATATAATGTTGTCTATGAATCATATATGACTGAGATTAACATAACAACACAAATCGATACCCTACTAATTTTAAGCCCGATGCGGTAACATTTTATTTTGTAGCAATATCTGTTGTTTTCATACCTAATATTGTCCAAATATATGGCTAATCATCTGTTTTTAATTATTTAAGTTTTCTTTGCCATATTCCATAAATGTTTCATACATCTGTCGCTAATCTACCTTGTTGTTTTTACATAGATTCAATGATTGTTTATTTTGCAATTAACACTTTTTTGGCTTGGTAGATATGGCAGGGTCTAGATCTGCAGCCAATTATCAATCACATGAGTCTCATCCGATGAATGCTTCACATGAGGATATTGACCCGCAGCAACATGCAAATACACAGTTAATAGATTGTTCTACTGCTAGCACCACTTCTTCCAAAAGGCTTCTTACACAGTAAATAGCAGAGAATATGCAACTAAAGACCACGATAAATACACTGAGGGATATACTCAAGATACTAGGTGCGAAATGTGGAGTTGACGTTTCGGTCCTATTCTCGAACAAGGTATAACTTCACAGTTATTCAATTTATGCTTTAAATTTATACTTGTTTTTTAATTTCAAATTTAATTTCAGCTGAATTAATATTTTAATTATTGAATCGTATGTAGGGTACAACCACGGGTGAATCGTCAGCTGCAGTGTGGGTGCCTCAACATGTGCACCTGCTGCAGGTGCACATGATGATCATGCCCCTGCCAATGATGAACCTTCACATCTTACCAACTTATATGTATATGTTTCTATATTAATTTTACATCTTACCGTATAATTATTTTAAAAAAATTGTGCATGGTAGAAATGTATTGTTCTAGAATTTCTTTTTTGTGCATCCATGCATGAACTGTAGTATTTGTAAATTAGAAAGCTTTTTCTACGATTTCAAATTTCACATAGAGCTGAAGTCTATCTTTTTATTTGTGTGTGTGTGTGTGTGTGTGTGTGTCTTTGTGGCAATGTTAGTGTGTGTGTGTGTGTGTGTGTGTGTGTCTTTGTGGCAATGTCAATGTGTGTCTGTGTGGCAATGGCAGGGTGTGTCATTATGTCTGTGTGCCAATTCAGTGTGTGTGGCAATATTAGTGTATGTGTGTGTGTCTGTCTGTCGATGCGATGATGATGGTGATCTGTCAATAATCAATGTGTTTCTGTATTCTCTGTGTGTGTCTGTGTCAGCGTATGAGTAGTCTGTGTCAGCAAACAACTTACTTTTGAGAAAATGGGTGAGGCTTGATTAGATGGTCTGCAATTATGTAAACAACCAACTTGTAGCCATTCTTTGTCAGGTGATTACAATGTGCAGATCTGAGCCTAATCATTGTGTGTGTTTCAGGATGTGCGCCAAGTCAGTGTGTTTGTGGCATTTTTGTGTGTGTGCGCGCGCACATGTGCACACGCCAAGTTAGTGTGTGGGTATGTCTGTCGAGGCGATGATGATGATGATATGCCAATAATTAATATGTTGTGTAGTCTGTGTGGGTAGTCTGTGCGAGGGTGTGGGTAGTCTGTATGTGTAGTCTGTGGGTGTGTGTGGGTGTGTGGGTAGTCTGCATGTGTAGTCTGTGGGGGGGTGTGTGGTCTATGTATTTGTGTCTGTGTGTAGTCTGGTGTATATGATTGTATGTAGTCTGATGCATGTGATGTGTTCGTGTATTCTGTATGTGTGGTCGTGTGGGTGTGTGGGGGTGGGGGTAGTCTGTATATGTAGCCAGTGTGTGTGACTGTACTTTTTATTAAAATATTGTGTTGATGTATTTGTGTGTGTTTCTCCATAGATGCGATGATGATGATGATCTGCCAAGATATATTACATATTATTTTTGACAAACATGGCGTGCTGAAATGGGATGGCTGGCAAACATTGACTACACACATCAGACTACACAAACACAGCACACACACACACACATCAGACTACATAAACACAGCACACACATTAGGCTACAAAAACACAGCACACACATTAGACTACACACAGACACAGGCACACAGACACAAGCGCGTGCACACACACACACACAAACAAACACACACCCACAGAGAGAGAGAGAGAGAGAGAGAGAGCGAGCGAGAGAGAGAGCGCGCGCGCACACACACACACAAACACACACACACACCCAGAGAGAGAGAGAGAGAGAGAGAGAGAGAGAGAGAGAGAGAGAGAGAGAGAGAGAGAGAGAGAGACTACACATACAAACTACCTCCCCACACAGACACAGACTACAAACATAATCTACACATACAGACTACACAAACACATCACACACACATATCAGACTACAAGCAAACACAACCATAGAAACACAAACTACACAGACACAGACACGCAAACTACTCATGCACGCACGCACGCACACTGACTACACATACATACTACCCTATCACACACGTACAAACTACAAAAAGACTTTGTAGTAAGGAAATATAGAATATTATTTTCATTAAATTTATAACTAGACCTTGGTCATCTCCATTGTGCTTCAAGGTTGGAGCACCAGAGAGTACTTCAGGGCTATTTTCACGTAGATATGACGTTTCCCTTACTACCGCTTTATCAGTATCCAAAGCATTACACTCCACTCTTTCCACACATTTATCACTAGAAGTATCACTGATCACTTTTACTTTATCATCGGAATCCTCGTTAGCAATGTAGCTTACACACTGAACAAAAATATTGCTACAATAGTAATGAGGATTCCGATGATAGAGTGAAAGTGACCACGTTGCGGGACTATGAGCACGCGATAGAGTGAAAGTGCTACAATGGTCCCGAGGTTCGGGAAGCCAATTTCTAAACGATGGTGTTGACCACATCGACGCGAACACGTCGAGTCGCCAAATGACCGCGTATAAGAGCTCAACCCAAGCCAAAGAAGAGAGGAGTCACGCGGTCGTGTGGCTACACCAAACGACCACGTGGCGGAGATGCCACAAGAAGTGCACAAGCTTTGTAAAGACCGAAGATCTGCTCACAATTTCATGTTTATCTTTACTCCATCTTATTTTTCCTTCGAAGAGTGTCTCGTCCTAATTCCAACGTATATTTATTTATATTTTCCTGAGATCAGAGCGATACTATACATTTTCTGAAAGACGAGGCTGCGGTGCAGAATTTTCCAAGCGGCCTGAAAGACGAGGCTGCGCTACAAAATTTTCCACGCGACCGCGTGGAATTCCTTAAACGGTCGTTTCGGGTCCGGTTTTTCCCGACCTGTTAGGATTTCTAAGGGGTTATTTAAGGGTTTTGCGCACGTTTGAGAGGGGAGCTGACAGTTGGAGGCGTTTTTCTTCCCCTTTCACCTTCTTTTCTTAATTTTAGGAGTAGGATTAGGTTTGGATTAGTTTTAGATGCTTTTCTTCGTGGATGCAAGCATGGAATTGACAACTCTATGTATTGCAACCATTGAAGAAGAGTATTTCTTGCCTTGCTCTTTATGTTTTTATTATTGTTTTGCAATATCTTATTGTTCTTCTCGTTTATCTCTGTGATTATTTGTTGTTTTCTTATTGTTCCATCGATTCCACGTAGCTAACAATAACCTAGAATCGAACTAGTACTCGATCACCCAACCTCCATGTAGATGAATCGTATAGAGCTATGAGGACAGCCGTGTGCTTGCAGTTTACAAATCATTAATACCCTAACAAGTTTTTGGAGTTTCAGTGTTAGGTTGTTCTCCAGCTGTTGAACACTCGACATTTAGCTGATTTAAGATTTCAGGCCCGACAGCATCCACAACCATATCACAAAAGTTATATGTGCTCTCTGCCACATCTGATTCTGCTTGCTCAATCGAAAACATGTGGAATCGACGAACTACGGGGTCTTTCATCATGCAAAAACCAAATCGTCATATAGTTCTTATAAAACCCTTTTGTGCACAAATGATATGCCACCATATCCCGTACCAACCAGTGTATGTTTTGACAGGTGTTGCAAGGACATTTTATGAGCAGGCCATTGGGAGATATTGCCTCGGGATGGGAGTATGCGAAGTCCACGAATCTTCCAACCCCCTATCTATACTCGTCACTGCAGCCATATCCTCTAGGTCCCTTAAAACGATCTTTCTAACTCTTATCTATTTCTGACATGCCTCCACTCAAATTGACCTAATTAATTTTACGAGAGGAAGACATAAGATGTTCGCAAAATGAAGAGACCACCACTTAAATTAAAGCGTGAACATTTCATTGAAAACATTATAATTTCATAAGCAAGACATAAGCCGGTGTGGGAACCCCAGACCGATGTAATATAGTCACCGGCGAGGGATATGGAGTTCTTTAAATGGAGATCTCGTCAGAAAGCGTAGCTGAAGGTGTAGCAGATGGCGGTGTTCATCGGGTTGCGATTGGAGGCGGCAGAGCAACTATGGATGGATGTGACTGTGCTCCAATGAGATTCAGTGGGAGCACATTGATCGGCGGAAGCAAATCGATGAACCTGGCGGTGGCTGTTTCTCATGATTGTCGGGAGGTGGTTGGTTCTTACGTGCGTCAGAGATCTGTTGGCAGGGTGTCAGGCGATGTCGGCGGTGTCGTGGAAAGCCTGGAAGAGGAACCGGTACGCCGGGGTCTGGCGGAACTTTACTCTGATAGAGGTAACATTCCTCTGTCTAACAATTTTAGTCCTCTGTTTGGGTTGAAAATTTGTAATGTAGATGCCGGAGTGGGTAGGGGTGCGGTTGCTGCCGCTTGGAATGCTGTTGGGAATGCTGTCGGAGTGGCCAAGCCGGCTTCTGAGGGTGGGGTCAGGCATAATACTACCGAAGTTAGGGGGCCAACATCATAACAAGGGTGTCAATCCTAGTTAGCTATATTGAGAAGAATGTGAAATCTACAACAAGGAAAGCCAGCCTACTTAACATGGGTTTTATTCATATCAATGTGGAGATGAATGCGAAATCTGGAATAGAGAAAGGCCAGCTTACTTGGGGGTTTTGGTTCTAGTGTTCAGGGTACATCTCAAGGAGACAAAGGGAAGTCTACAGCTAAGGATTCGTACGATATAATTGATGCATGTTCTATGGAATCTGGATGGACTGTGGTGTCGAATTGGAAAGGTCAGAATCAGAAACATTGGGTGCAAGTCAATGGGAGTAACAAAATGGACCAAGTGAATAATGAAGGTGTTAGGCCTAATCCCGTGGGTAATCCAAAATATCACACTACTCCTATACGGAACCCCCAAGCTCCCTTCATTCCAAAGTTCACCGCTGTAGTATGCAGATACGATGGAAAGATGTTTGTTCCATGGGTAAAAGCAGAGGGGAGGACTGTAGTTTGGATTACATTGCCCCTGGGATTGACCCCGTGGGCGTATGTTTGCCCAAATTACTAAGGATGAGATTGCTGCCAATGTTGATGTCACGCCCCGCTTCCCAAAAGATTGGGCAATGAGGCATGGCCAGCCCACATGGACTAAAGCCGTTAAGGCTCGGGGTTCAATAAGCGTCTATGGCAAGTTATGATGCGGAGGGGAAGGTCCGATCGAACGATTTAGCATGAAACAATAGAAATAGCAGTAAAATGAGATATTATTCAAACGCAGAAGGTAACCAACAAAGAGTTTAACATAGAGACTAAAACTATACGTACCGGAGGCAACTAAAGAGGAAAGAGTCTGCTGGGGTCCTCAGGTTGTGGCAGCTCGGTCAAGTCTGTGACATGTGCAAAACACATGTCAGCAACGAACTAATGAGACCATAAGTTAATGCAGTTATACAATTCTAGTAGTTCTAAATGGAATTTAAATGACAAACTACACAGGCAGTCCTAGAAAGCAGGAAATAAGTAATGGTTATTCTAATCGATCTGCTAGGGGTGTCCATCTAGTCAGATCGTCTAAGAGTTGTTCATGTAGTTCTGTCAATCTGCCAGGGGTGTCCATCTGGTCAGATTGTCCAAGTCTAGAAAAGGTCAAACGACCGGAATGCATCCCTGCGAAGCAGACAGGAGTGCACCAACGGCGAAACAAAGATAAAGCCTAAGGACTCAAGCTGCGTAGGCGGAGGGGAGCTACCCCCCAGGCCCAGTTAGACTCTGTTGTCCAACCCCACCTGCGAGTCGTTTGTGTTATGGACACGAGCCAACAAACGCTCCATCTAGACACGAGACAAGACAAGGATCACGAATGATACTGCGTATCGTACCGGGATGCACCGGTCACGAGTGAGCCAAAGCTGGGGAGCACCAGTCCTCAATGGTCACCCCCGTCATCGATCCGAAACAAAACATTAATCATGAATGATACTACGTATCATACCGGAACGAACCAGTCACGAGTGAGCCAAAGCTGGGGAGCACCAATCCTCAATGGTCACCCCCGTCATCGATTAACTATCCGTAAGCGAGACATTCCTGGACGAGCTAGCAAACGCTCCACAAGTCCGTAAGCGAGCCGTCTCTGGGCTAGCCAGCAGACGCTCCACAAGAGTAGTGCCAACCTCCGTATAGGAGAGGCCCACGCCTGTGATCTTCTACGAAGATCCACACAATTATAATGTCTGGCTTATTAATTAGCATGTGAGGTTTAAGTTGCATCTTAAAAGTGGGTTCGAGCAGAAAGTAACATGTGATCATTTTCAAGTATTTTACATAAATAAATCTAGCAGTTCTAACATCAATTCTAGAAAAGCATAAAAGCAGTAACTAAAGTCTCATTCCTTGCCTGAAAGATTCCGGCAAGGATGTAGTCCAGCAGGGTCTGGGTCAATGACGTGCGTATATATTTCATATATTCACGCACGTTTTCTTTTGTGTTTCTCCGTATTTTCCGCCGTATTTTATTCGTTTTCTCGTGTTTTCTCGTTTTCTTTCACTTTTCTTTGTTTCTCCATGTTTGCAGGAGATTGCCCACATTTGGGACGTAAAACGATGATATCATGTGTCCCTGGAGCAACGGGAGGAGTCACGCGTGATCCAGGGGGCCAAACGACGAAGATTACATCTTTCAGCCCCTCACCCGGTCGGTTGGTCATCTCCAACCGATCGGGTGATGCACGCGTGCACCACCCGGTCTCAGCCGGAGCTCAAGTGGATGTCACCCGACCGGTTCACAGGCCGGTTCAACGGGGCTGATTCTCTGTCTTTTCAAGCCAAATTCCAACCGATCGGGTGACTCTCACCCGATCGGTTCATCTGTAGCTGATGCTGAGGAGCCGAGACACGGGCACCCAACCGATCCCTTCACCCGATGGCGCCAAGATCCAACCGGTCACTTCAAGAACTCAACCGACCGGTTCATATGACCGGGTGAAACTCCGCCGTTTTCTGTTTATTATTTGTAACGGATCACCCGATCGGTTGACTTGTCAACCGATCGGGTGATGCGAGATCCTATAAATAGGACCCCTAGGGTTCCAGAAACGGGGGAGCTGTTAGTTTTTACTGTTTTCTCCTATTTGTGACTGCTGTAATTACTTTTCTATTGTAAGTTTTCGGATCTTTCTTAAACTTTAGTATTATCTTAATTGCTCTACTACCTTCGCATTCCAATCGTCTGATTATGATTTCAACGGTTCATTTTCGTTTAGATCGCTTTTTAATGAATATTTGTGAGTAGTTCCCAAATCTGGGATTTTGGCGGAAACCCCTTCGGGGGCTTTTCCCGATGCATCCATTGGGTTAGGAAATCGATAGGGATTAAGAATCTAACGGTTACGCGGGGTGTGTTATTGTCATCGGCGGGAAAAAGACCGCCTTTGACCATTGGGCCAAGGGGGAATAAACTTGGCGGTTGACTCCCTAGCCATAGCTCACGCCCTTAGCGTAGACGCCGAATCCTAGCGCGCGGGAGCGGTAGGATGAGACGTTGGGAGTTATCGTTGCGAGCTTAGTGCTCCCGGAATCGATCAGTGTTAATGGACACGGGAGTGCCCACTGATAGAACCCGGGAAGTCCGGTGTATCATCCTGGGCACCGACCGGAATACCGGGCCCATGGGATGCTTCAGAGGCAACGTCTCACCATTAGACCCTAATTCCGATCGCCATCCTACCCGTAGGCCGTATCGGTGAGAGTCACTCGTTGGAGTGAAAACCAAAGCCCCGGGTTTATTTTCTTATTGTTCATACCTTGCATTCCTTTCTCGTGACAACCCATCAACCGATTCGGGCTAGCTCGCCCACGGGGTGATTTCGGTCATCCTTGACACAAGCACATCCTAGCCTCCCTATGTTCGACCCCCAAGCCACACTACAACACCGTGCGCTTGCGGTTACAAATATCTAAACCCTCACACGGTCCCCCGGCCATTTGCGGCTAGCAAACCGGGGGCAAACGTCAAGTTTATGGCGCCGTTGCTGGGGAGGCAACGTGCTTGTTATTTTAGGATCTCTTGAACCCTAGTGTCTAGCTCTTATCCCTACCTCGCGATAATTTTCGCATTCTTCCTTTTTCTTTTTATTTTCTCATTTTTATTTTTTATTTCTTATCTTATCTGTTTCTTTCCCACTTGTCGCTTCACGGGTGTTTGTTGTTTTTCATGCGCAGGAGTTCAAGAAGTCTCGACGACTTGATCCCCGTTGATCCAGAGATTAACGCATCCCTTAGGCGTTTGGCCGCCGAGAAGCGAAGAAGAGAGGATCCTGAAGCCATGGAGGAGAACACCCCGCCTCGCAAGTCCCTGTTGGAGTACTCGATGCCATCTATCGAGTCCACTTCCGCCATCCGTCCTCCAGCTATTACGGCCCAAAGCTTCGAGCTAAAGCCGTCTTTGGTGACATGGATCCATCAGGATCAGTTTTCGGGTGCACCCATGGAGAGCCCGATCGAGCATCTAGACTCCTTCTTGGAGAAATGTGACACCTTCCGGATTAATGGTGTCACGACTGAGGCGATCCGTCTGAAGCTGTTCCCCTTCTCTTTGCGAGACAAAGCCAAGCAATGGCTTAGGGGGAAGGACCCCAACACTTTCAATACCTGGGAGAAGCTCTCCAATGCTTTTCTGACGAAGTTCTTTCCTCCGGGGAAGACCATGAAGTTAAGGAGTGAGATTTCCTCCTTCTCCCAGGCCAGCCACGAGTCCTTGCATGAAGCTTGGACGAGATACAAGGAGATGCAGAGAAGATGCCCTCACCATGAGCTTCCGAAGTGGCAGATTATTAATCTGTTCTACAATGGGCTGAGGGATGACCTAAAATCTTCTATGGACGCTGCGGCTGGGGGTTCCTTCATGTCAAGGAGCGAGGAAGATGCCGGACATATTCTGGAAAATATGGCATCCAACAATGAGCGGTGGTGTGACGAGAGAGCCACACCCAGGTCTGGGGGTATACACAGAGTCGAGGACGTCGACAAACTTTCAAGCAAGTTCGACTTGCTTTCGACCCAGATCTCTGCACTAATGGTAGGAGCCGGTGGGGCCGGTACACAACAGATTGCAGCGGTAGAATCCGAAGTTTTTGGGGAATTCGACGGTGGTGACGTCTCACCACCGTTGGATCAGGCGAGCGCACTATTTTACAACCCCACGGGAAATGCGCCGTATCCACCAAGAACCAATTCCAACCCGGCCTACTCTACAAACAACTGGAACCACCCTAACTTTGGTTACCGGGCACCATTCCAGCCCTCGCCGCCGCAGCAGCCGTAGCAACAAACATATCAGCCGACTTGGCCACATCAGAGTCAGATTCAGCAGCAACAATATCAGCAGCAACCTCAGCAACAATATTACACCCCCAGGAATCAGCAGCTAATCCAGCAGCAGCATCAGTATGGCCAACAGAGGGTCGTCTCTTCGGTTGAGTCTCTCTTGACTCAATATATAACCAACCAGGAGAAGATCAATCAAAAGCTGGAAATGGGTCAGTGGGCCCTCACAGACCAAGTAACCCAGCTGGGGTTACAAGTGGCGACCCTTTTAAGGTCACAAAACCAATTGCCGCCACAACCCGAGGTGAACCCGAGGGGAGCAACCCAAACGTCGGCGCTCGTGCACGAGCACGCAAATGTGTCAGCTATCGTTCTGAGAAGCGGGACACAAATCCCTACTAGAGTGCCCCCTAACAGACCGGAAGCACCGTTGGTCGTCGAGCGACCGGTCGAAAAATCAAACGACGTCGGTGCTTCGTCATCAAATCCTACGACTCCGGAGGGAGTCTCTGAAGAAGAGAAGAAGAAGAACGAGGAAGGGAGACTGAAAGTGTTCAAACCCGCTGTGCCTTTTCCACAACGGTTAGCTCAGGCCAAAATCGATGAGAAATATGGCAAGTTCTTCGCCATGGTCAAGGATCTGAGCTTGCAAATCCCATTCCTGGAAGCAATCGAAACAATCCCCTCCTATGCGAAGTTCCTGAAGGATTTGGTGACGAGAGGGTCTAGAAAGGAGAAAGTAGTGTTGACGGCGGAGTGTAGCGCTCTCATCCAGAGGGCAAATCCACCGAAACTTAAAGACCCGTGGAGCTTCTCAATCCCTTGCATGATCGGGGCAGTAAAGATTCATCGTGCACTCGTCGATCTCGGAGTGAGTGTCAGTTTGATGCCCTTATCGATGTATAAGTGGATAGGAATGGGTGATTTAGAGCCCACCGGTATGACCCTACAACTTGCTGACCGGTCGGTCAAATATCCGGTGGGGATTGTGGATGACCTCCCCGTCAATGTAAAAGGGGTGCATGTGCCAGTGGACTTCGTTGTCATGGACATGCCTGAAGACGCACACACTCCCATAATCCTGGGACGGCCTTTCATGGCCACTGCCGGTGTTTTGATTGATGTGAAGAATGGAAAACTTTCGCTAAACGTCAGCGGGGAAAAGGTTGAATTTGATCTGGGGTTGTCCATGAAGTATCCAGATCCCCCAGATGACCCTCGGTGTAATTTGCTGGAGGTGGAAGAAGATAAAGCTGCTGAAGAGAGCTCCTGGGAGATTCTCTTAAGAAATCCCCCCGATAACTTGGGAGATTCAGAAGACCAAGACGACCCCAAGAACAATGATGCTGCTGGGAAAGCAAATGCAGCACGTACGACCCCTCCCAGGTTCCCCAAGGCTCATCCTGCGAGGAAAACGGGGAAAGAACCCATGGACCTCACCAAAGACGAGGTCCGGATCCTTAAGAAGATGGCGGTAAACGCCAATACGAAAGAGAAGCCCCCGGATCCCAAAAACAAGGAGAGGGTAGTCGAGCAAATCTTTCTCCAGCCGCTGACTACTCCAAAGGCCGTAAGCTCCGATGAGGAAGAGATGCCGAACTTCGGGCATCACCCGTATCAACCACCGTGAACATCACTTGCGGGCGTCGAGCCAACGACGTTAAACAAGTGCGCTTCATGGGAGGCAACCCATGCTCTAAAATTTTGCCCCACTTTTTAGTGTTATTTTTGAATTTATTTTATCTATTTTTATAAATAAAATCAGCCGCAAGAACATCCGTTCAGGGACTTAGACAATCTGTTGGTTTTTTGCAGGAAACAAGGCCCCAACCGATCGGTTGATAACTCAACCGATCGGTTGGGATGTATCAGATACAAGCCGCATCTGTCCCCAAATGAACCGATCAGGTGAAGAATGGAGAGACCGGGTGACAGACCGGGTGATCTGGGGAGAATTCTCGGGAAAGTTTTGGGAAATATCAACCGATCGGTTGAGTTAGAGCGCGATCGGTTGAGGCGACCGGGTGAGCAACCCTCAATTCTCAGGAAAACGTGTGGAGCGGCGAACCAATCGGTTGAGTTCTCAACCGATCGGGTCGCCTGTAGCATTTCTTCAGCATCGAATTTTCGACCTAAGGTCAACCGATCGGGTGATAACTCACCCGATCGGGTCGACTTAAATTTCTATAAATATTTGTTGCCGCCCGTTCGTTCCGCCCTTGCCATTTTCGAATCCCCACCCGACGTTTCACCTCCTCCTCTTGCGCCAGACCTTGATCTTCCCCAAAATCAACCCCAATCGACCTCCCCCCATCTCCCTATCCATCCCACCATCGATTTCTCTCCATTCTCCTCGATTCCACCCGCACACAAAACCCTAACTTTCACCCATTCTCCTCAATTTCGAAACTTGCTGAAGAAATCGCCGCGGCTCCACAACGTGCTCCTATCGAGTAGCATCAGGGCGTCTACGAGCAACGATCTTCATCTCATTTGGGTAAACTCGCTCCTTAGCTCAATTTTAATTTTATCCCAAATATTCCATTTGCTCGTTGGTCGTGTTTCGTGTTTGTGTCGATTCATTGTATTTTGCATACTCACGCACACACACGACTCCCGCACAATGCCTCCCCGCCGTGCTAAGCCCTCCGACGCCAGCTCTTCCAACCCTAGGCCCACCCGTCGTTCTCGTCGCACACAACCCCCCGCACCACCCACCACCTCCAATCCATCTACCACCCCACGCACCGCTCCCCCGCCTTACGTTGACGATCCCGAATACGGGATGCAATTCCAAGACGACGACGTGGCCGACCGATTCACGGCCATGATCCTCCTAGCTGGACAAGGCGGTCGGGTAACCCAGGAGTCCGTTGACCGAGACCTCCCCTTCCTTCAAAGCTTCATCTGCCACATCCGTGAAGACCCACCCGATGCCTCCGAGCTCAGCATCCCACCTCCCACGACTCCTGGTCCCCAGCACAGGCCCCCATCACCACCCCCAGAGGGTGGTGCCCCCGCTTGATTTTTCCATCCCACTTTTGTCCCCCTATGTTCGTGCCCATCTGTCTTTGCGGGGCCCTGCTTTGTCTCTGCCTGGGGGAGGACCCATTCACGTGTCACATCACTTCCTTTTTATTTCTTTTCTTTTACCTTTTTGACTCCCCCTTGCATATTTCTGCATTTCACGTTCATATTTCTTTGCTAGCACTGTTATGTCTAGCTTGGGGGACGTCTATTTTGGTGTGTTGTCGTGTCTCATTTTTGTGTGTGCGCTTGTCTTTCCCCTTTTGAGTGTCGTGTCGTGTGGTTTTATTTCTATTTTAGTGTCGTGTGGTTTGATTTTGATTTTTCTTTATTTTCAGTTTCATCTCTGTGTTTTCCTCGTTCTCATTTCTTTTTGTGTCGGTGCGTATTCCCCCCATCTTCATTGCCCTCCCGTACTCACTCATATTGCATTGAGGACAATGCAAGCTTCAGCTTGGGGGAGTCGCACTGTGTGCGCCATTTGAGTCTTTTTTTGTGTCGTTTTCATCGTTTTTCTTATTTATTTTTTCTTTTTTTCTCTTCTCTTCTTTTTATCTCTTTCTCCTAGAGATGAACCCTATGATGAATCACCACAAAATCACACACACCTAGCATGGCATCGATAATCACGTTCACTCACCCTAGGATTTCGAGTTCTCTTGCATTTCACGCATCGTGGGTCCACTTAGCTTTTTGTGAGTCGTGCGTCGTGCCTAGCTGTTTGGTGTGCTTCTACTTTGTGATTTTACTTTATATACCTGTCCAGGAATGACCCCTAGATTATCATGCTTCGATTTGAATATGCGGTATTTATTTTTCCTGTCTGCTTCTGCATGCTATATATATATATATATATATATATCGTGTACTTCATTTCGCATGTGTCGGGATTCCACAATTAAGGACTAGGATAACCCATTTGGCCCATGCTCTATTTAGCGAGAATAGTTTCCTTTGCCCAAGTGTTTAGATTCCGACTTCTTTTTTGTTTTACTTGGTGCAAATCCCCTCGTCGTGTACCGTTTTCCCACTTGGGAGAGTACACATGTGTATAGCCAAAAACCCAAAAATCCAAAAAAAAGAGAAAGGAAAAGAAAAGAAAACCAAAAAGAAAAGAAAAGAAAAATTTTGTATAGCCCAAAATCCAAAAAAATACAAATACCCAAAACCCAAAAAAAAAAAAAATTTCAAGCGTGCATATTTTTCCTATCTACCGAGAATAAAGGGAAGGCGAGAATCTGCACAGAGTGTTCTACTCCACATCATCTCAACCCCCATCGTTTTCGAAAACACTTGGCTTAGGAACTTTTTAGCTAGTATCTAGGCTATAGTGGCGTGATTTCCTTAACCCTAGTTGTGGAGTCCCCGATGCATGATACGCTTCTATTCTTATACCCTTCTCATGCATGCTTGAACTAATATTCACCGCAATTTCAAATTCGAATCGGTATTTGGGTCATTTCCTGGATTTGCGTATATGAGCTTATAGCACATTGTAGAAAGCGACACCATTTGCTAGCACACGACCGCACTCACACGCGCTTCACCGCGTGGGCCCACGACACTTATTTGGACTCGTTTTCCTAGGTTTAGTGATGTGATTTGACGTTTGCTTGCTTGGTGTGTCGTTTTTGATTTTGTTGGCTCTGACGGACGATCTAGGATATAGAGTTTTCTTTTTCTCTCTTTCTCTCTATTTTTCCCCTCCGAGCTCCTACTCTCACTCGTCTTCCTCGAGGACGAGGAAGAGTTCAGCTTGGGGGATTTTGACGTGCGTATATATTTCATATATTCACGCACGTTTTCGTTTGTGTTTCTCCGTATTTTCCGCCGTCTTTTATTCGTTTTCTCGTGTTTTCTCGTTTTCGTTCACTTTTCTTTGTTTCTCCATGTTTGCAGGAGATTGCCCGCATTTGGGACGCAAAACGATGATATCATGTGTCCCAGGAGCAACGGGAGGAGTCACACATGATCCAGGGGGGTCAAACGACGAAGATTACATCTTTCAGCCCCTCACCTGGTCGGTTGGTCATCTCCAACCGATCGGTTGATGCACGCGTGCACCACCCGGTCTCAGCCAGAGCTCAAGTGGATGTCACCCGACCGGTTCACAGGCCGGTTCAACGGGGCCGATTCTCTGTATTTTCAAGCCAAATTCCAACCGATCGGGTGACTCTCACCCGATCGGTTCATCTGTAGCTGATGCTGAGGAGCCGAGACACGGGCACCCAACCGATCCCTTCACCCGATGGCGCCAAGATCCAACCGGTCACTCCAAGAACTCAACCGACCGGTTCATATGACCGGGTGAAACTCCGTCGTTTTCTGTTTATTATTTGTAACGGATCACCCGATCGGTTGACTTGTCAACCGATCGGGTGATGCGAGATCCTATAAATAGGACCCCTAGGGTTCCAGAAACGGGGGAGCTGTTAGTTTTTACTATTTTCTCCTATTTGTGACGGCTGTAATTACTTTTCTATTGTAAGTTTTCGGATCTTTCTTAAACTTTAGTATTATCTTAATTGCTCTACTACCTTCACATTCCAATTGTCTGATTATGATTTCAACGGTTCATTTTCGTTTAGATCGCTTTTTAATGAATATTTGTGAGTAGTTCCCAAATCTGGGATTTTGGCGGAAACCCCTTCGGGGGCTCTTCCCGATGCATCCATAGGGTTAGGAAATCGATAGGGATTAGGAATCTAACGGTTACACGGGGTGTGTTATTGTCATCGGCGGGAAAAAGCCCGCCTTTGACCGTTGGGCCAAGGGGGAATAAACTTGGCGGTTGACTCCCTAGCCATAGCTCACGCCCTTAGCGTAGACGCCGAATCCTAGCGCGCGGGAGCGACATGATGAGACGTTGGGAGTTATCATTGCGAGCTTAGTGCTCCCGGAATCGATCAGTGTTAATGGCCACGGGAGTGCCCACTGATAGAACCTGGGAAGTCCGGTGTATCATCTTGGGCACCGACCGGAATATCGGGCCCATGGGATGCCGGTACCACTTTCAGAGGTAACGTCTCACCATTAGACCCTAATTCCGATCGCCATCCTACCGTAGGCCGTATCAGCGAGAGTCGCTCGTTGGAGTGGAAACCAAAGTCCCGGGTTTATTTTCTTATTGTTCATACCTTGCATTCCTTTCCCGTGACAACCCATCAACCGATTCGGGCTAGCTCGCCCACGGGGTGATTTCGGTCCTCCTTGACACAAGCACATCCTAGTCTCCCTGTGTTCGACCCCCAAGCCACACTACAACACCGTGCGCTTGCGGTTACAAATATCTAAACCCTCACGCGGGTCCCCGGCCATTTGCGGCTAGCAAACCCGGGGCAAACGTCAGTCAACCAACGGATCTACGGAACCTGTATGATAATCCTATCATCACAATCATGCACTCTAACATCCACATGCAACGACATAAGATAAGCCAGATTAACTGGGCCCGCTTTGGGTCACCAGACCTATGGTATGCTGCCTAGTTCGATCGATCATTTCATCTATCCTATGTGCACAGCAGAGTAAGTCCATTGATCGATCGAGGCGATTCTCTAATGAGTTCGTTCTATGTGAGTTACTTCATGCAAGTTGGCCCTAATTACTAGAGCAACAAGGCTTTTGAGAACCGTTACCTAGCCAGATGCGAAAGCTCCACGTCGATGACGATTCTGACACAACGCCGCGTCACCCGACGGTAGGTCAAGGGTGGAAGGCCTGGAGCACAGATTCCTATCAGCGATCCGTCAGCTCCACGTTGTCGCAATCAGCGACTGAGGGTACCCAGAGGTGATCGTCAGTGGCAGAAGCCACCGGATCGCCCTCGGGAAGTGTGAAATGGTCGATCGATGCCCGGATCTGCGACGAAACTTCAAACGACGTTCGTAGACGCTGTTCTTGGTGTCGAATCAAAGAGTAGGCCGACCGAGGGTTCACGGTACCGATGGATCTCCAAGGCGAGGTCCCAGTCGCCGGAAAATGGCGAAAGAACCCCAAACCTAGGGTTTGGAGCGTGGAGAAACGAAGAAGAAGATCGGGGCCGTGGCAGAGGCTCTGGTTGCTTGCAGCTGGAGGAGGGGGCCGAGGGGAGTTCAATGGAGGTGGAGGCCGGCGGCGGTGACGGCTGCATCGCCGAAAAACGGTGACGCAAGCTTCTCCGGCTAGGGTTAGGGTTTGGAGGCTACGGGACGATTTGCCGGTGACCTGGCCCACGGTGGCGAGGGTGGTCGGGCCTGGAGGAGAGAGGGGGTCGGTGTCGAGGTGGTGGACGTGGTGGTCGGTGGTGGAAGCGGTCGGAGCGGCGGCGCGAGGCGTGGAAAGACGTCGGGGCTGCTGGCGTTGGTGTTCGGGCTTGGGGAAGACGCAACAGGCCACAACAATGGCGGGGAGGTCTTGCAGTCGCGAGAGGAGGGCTAGACGAGGCCATGGGGTTTGGGTTTGGCGGCTGCCGTGGTCAAGAGAGGGAGAGAGAGAGATGAGGGTTTAAGTATCCTTAGGGTTAGGGTTTCTGCACAAATCCCTAGGCTAGGGCCGGCAGCTGGGCCGTGGGCCGCGTGCACAAGTTGTAGGGCTGATGTAGGGGGCTTACGGCTCATGGTCGGGGCTTAGGTTAGATGCTATAGGCTTAAGACTCTTCTACAAGGCTAAAACTAGGGTTTGCATGTGCGTTACGTGCACGTGCATCGAGGCATGGGTCCGGGGCATGCACGGAGCTCCGAGACACCCAAGTGCACATGCGTGCAGGGTTGGTTGGGTCCGGTTACGCTGATGCAGCGGAAAACGCCGTATCGGATCGATACGCGTGATACTGCCGAGATACGCGTTCTGTTCGCGCATGCGGGGTCTCACTGGTCTACAGGGGTCGCCTACGGGTTCCTGGCACACGTACGGTCATGTACGTGTGGTTCGTCCCAGAATCGCCCGTCGATTTGCGTGTATATAGCGGGTCGTTCAAACGGTCGGTGCATAAAGCAATTCCAGTGTGAACGAGGTGTTGGCTTGGGTTGACACGTGTTCCCAAGTCGGACACGAGTCACAGAGGCTATCTATAGGTTCAAGCAAGATTCTAGGGTCCTACTGCGTGCACAGACGACATCTGCTATGCACACAGACCAAATCACTTTACGCACAGACCTAATTGCTGTGCACAAACAAAATTCAAATTGGCCCGAAAACAGGCCGTTACAGTTGAGCAATGGGAAACACTCTAGTTGGCTATGTTCTGGGGAAGAGACCTTACCTCTCACATTTGAAAGTATGTGTTACTCGCACATGGAAACCTACTGGTGGTATCGAGGTCTTCTCTAGGGAAAATGGATTCTTATTCTTTAAATTCTCTCTAACTGAAGATTGTAACAGAATTATTCAAGAGGGGCCTTGGCTATTTGATGGTCGTCTAATTGTTCTTCGAAAGTGGAGTGCTGATATTGGTATGTGCCGTGATCTCCTGTCTTATGTTCCTGTTTGGGTACGGTTTTTGGAATGATGTAAATAAGAAGGATGAAAAAACACCTAACAGATCTGAAAGCCTGAGGGCTTGTACAGATCATGGGGCGTTAAAGCAGGATTGTACTCATTTTCCTTAGCTAGGGGTTTTCCCACATGGTTTTCCATAGACAAAAGTTTTAACGAGGCAAATCCCATTAACTCAGGATCTATAAGTATCCACCCCTTGCAATACTCATATGATGCTCAGAATTCCGAAATATTCATGAGCAGAGTTCACACTTATGGCATGATAGATGGAGTGTTATGAATATATTATCAAGTAGAGGATTAGGTGTTTGCATCCTACACTAACATTATATCCTACCATTGTTTGAACTCTTCATATTCCTCTACAAATAAAGGTCGGGGGTCTTCTCCAGAATATACTTCACAACAATAAGTTCATATCTATACAAATGATGGCCTTGATGGGATGTTTGTCCTACCAGGACAGATTCACTAGGACAAACCATTAGCCTAGGTTGTGCCACATAGGAATGGTGGGTCCCCAATTGGGGGCGGGTAGGAGAGTGGGCTTGCTTTGTAGTGTGGTTGTGGGGATTTGGGTTAAATGCCCCAACATTTCCATGGATTACAACATTGCCGTTGAGATTGTTGCATTTTGCTTTCCAAGGTTTTTTGCAGTTAAGCCCCTGATTTTCCCCCATTTTTACCCATCAACGATTCCCACACACACACACACCCACTCACACTTCTCTATCCTTCTCAATTTTGTGCGTTCACAACATCCTTTCCGTGGGGGTTTTTTTGACACCGTGCACTATGTCACCGTTTATTTCTAGTCTATCATACAACTGAGAGATGCTTTTAAATGTGGTTGCCGACTCGGGCAAAAAGGTGGGCAGAAAGACGGATACTATCGAATCTTGATGAATCAATGTGTATGATGATGGCTTGTCAAAATTTTGGGAGGAACCATAAATTTTTTTAGGGAGGGGGCTGGGATAAAAACAATAAAATTTTGGAGGAAACTAAATCAAGAGGAAACTAAATTTCAGGGGACTAAAAATTTAAATTTTTGGATTTAAATCTGCAAGAAACTAAATTTTTGGGCGAACTAATTTTTTATAGGGAAAACTAGATTTTTTGTGAAACTAAATTTTAATTAAAATTTTGGGGGAACTAAATTTAGAGCGAACTAAAATTTTTAAATTTTCGTGGAACTAAATTTGCAGTGAAATAAACTTTGGGGGGGGGGGGAGCTAAATTTTTTTGGGAACTAAATTTTTAGGGGAAATGTGGATAAAATTATTTGTCCGGATGAAATATTTTAAAGATGTTTGCAAATTTTTTTGGAAGAGATTTTAAATGATCTGAAAATTTATTGTAGTATAATTTGAATAGGTCACGGGCAGTGTGTTATCTCGTGCATGTATAAAGTTAACATTTTACATATAAAAATATTAATATTAATGGTATGAATTATCTTTTTTACATAGTTACACCTGTTTGCATCTGCTTAATATTGGATAAATGTCCGAATATAATCCGAATCCGAATTCGTATCCGACAAAAATGTTATCGAGTCAACGTAATAATATCAGTCCACGAAAAAGTGTTAGAAAGAAGCCACCGTCATTAAACAAACGACGGTCGTGATTAAGCAACAATTAAAAGCCACTAAATTCTCCCCAGCCCCCGGATCTCCGCCTGTACGCCCCTTAATCCATTAATTAATCCCAAAACTTACCTACTCCCACCTACCTTAATCCCCACCCACATTCTCACCCTCTCTCTAAACAGCAGGTGCCAATCTGGGTGCCAATTTATAATCGAAATCGATTCTGTTAAATTAACCCACACTCTCCCCCGCTTCTTTCGCCCGTCCACATCCTCGCCCTTTTTCTACACATTTTCTCTTCATTTTCTTTTCAATTTTTCTCATCTTTTCGAATTTGTTTTGATTCCGCCATGTCTCGAATCCTTCAACTTCAAAATCTACGTAAAAATGCGGTCTTTGCTCTCGGTAATGCTTGCATGCACCGCCCAATCTGCACACAGGGCCACGCCCATCTCCTCCGCATCCCCACCGGCGGCCGCCGTCTACTCCAGTGTCGACACAAATCCGACAGTGGATCGGGACCCACCGACCACCGCCACCCGAGGGCGGAGGCCAATTGCCCCCGCTGCTCCCGGGCCATGGACATCGTCGCCAACCGCAGTAACCGCCTGTACGTGAATCTGTGCCCTAGTTGCAAGACCTATTACTATTTTAAGCCCAGCAAAGGGACGTTCGTGGAGATTGGGAGGAAAGGCACCGCCGAGTTCTGGGAGTCGCTGACGTCGGCGTCGTCGGAGGAGCCGCCGCCGCCGCCGCCCAAGGAGGATTGGCCGATGCCGGTGGTGCCGGGCCCGCAAAGCAACGGGCTGACGCTGAAGCTGGCCGATGGGATGGTCGGAGTGGCGAGCATGAAGGTGTTGAAGGTGAGGAGTGGAGGCAATGGGGGAGGGGGTGGGAATGGGAAAGAGGGGAATGAGAAATGGGGCGGTGGGGCGAATTTGGGGAAGAATTTGCCAACGCCGAAAGAGATCGTTAAGGGATTGGATAAGTTTGTCATTGGACAGGAAAGAGCAAAAAAGGTAACCTTATTCTTATTGTTATTATTTTTAATGTTTCATTTACTGAGATTTTGGATGTGGAATGCATGAAAATGTAGTCTTGCTACTTAATTTGGGGATTATTTCATGGCAAGAAAGCGGGAGACGGGGGGCATTGTGCAGTTGTGTGTCGGCGGTCCTGTTACTTTTTTCCCCCCAAAGTTCTGGGGAGTAGTTTACAGCATACAATTGATGGGTATGACTAGAGGTTACTCTGAATGCAGAATAATTTTGTAAAACGGTGCGTGTTTTTGTTATGTAGGTCAGTTTAGTGAAGTTGGTTTCTTGGGTAAACGGATGCTATTTAGTGAATTTTATAGCTTTCGTTTACTAAATCTTTGGTGGTTTTTTTTGCCAAATAGGTAGCTGAACATACAATGTAGTTTAGAAGAGTTTTGATTTAAGTGTTTTAAATAGGTAGTTATTTCCCATCACATACTTCGTTTTTTTGTGACCGGCTAATGGATACGATAGATAAATAAAGAAAGGACGTAACTTGGTCTCTGTAGAATGATCTCATTTGTTCAAGAGATCATTTCTTTACAGCAACTTTGTTGACCATTGGTTGTAGCTTCCACTCTCTCCCCTGTTGTTGTAGACCAAGTTATTCCATTTGATTGTTGGTGTTAGGACCGTGACCATGTGCTTTGAGATTTGTGCTGAAGCATGACTCCTGAACTTTTCATCAGACATCAAGCACATTGAAGAACATACACGGGAACACAACAATATATGTGGGTTGGCTAAATTCAGCCTACATCCATGAGGAGAACATCGAGAGACATACTAACTTCAAACATGGACTACAAATGAAAACAACACACAAACCATCTTTTCCCTATATAACAATATCATGGAGGACTCACCTCATAATCATGAAACCCCTTACATATATCACTCTACCCCATGGCAAAGTGATCACCCATTGATGCCAATCAACATTCCGGCCTTTATCTTCAAAGAGTTTGTTATTATCTCCAAAACCTTAATCATCATAGGATAACTTTTTAATTATAGCAGTTTAAATTTCACCAAAAAATCTCCTTTTTTCGTGTATCCTGTTGACAACAAAATTAGACCTTTGTTTCCGGATAAGGATTACACAACAAAATTAGACCTTTGTTTCCTGATAAGGATTACACTTTGAATCCCACTTTCCTTTGATTTCTTTAGTTGGCAACTACTTTTCTGATTCACATTCAATATAATACAACTAGTTTTCTGTACAGATCAGGTTATTTTTTTTTGCTTTTAGATTTTGTCACATGCCATGCAAGTGGTCTTTTTCTGTGACAAGCAAGTCAATCGGCTGGCCAATTTATTGTTGTTTTGTTATAGCAATACGGGGGTCATCTGGTTTTTTCTAGTCCTTCCGTATTCCCTTACGGATTCTTTCTTGATATTGTTCCAATTCTTTCCTCGATGCATTCACAACCTATTTCTATTGTTCTTATTAACATGAGCCGTGTCCGAGGTGTGTCCCAGTCTCTCAAAGCATTTGAGTGTCCGGCATGGCAAAATATTGCAAAAATGGAGTGTCTTGATAACACGTCTTTTTCACTGAGATGTTTAATATATCATGTAAAAACCATATGCCTCTTCCTTCTCCTCTAAAAGTTTCCCTTAGCTCAGGCAGTCTGTACTCTTTAAAGCAATGATGTGTCAGATTGTTTGGTGTGAGGTACTTTTTCATTAAGACTGATAAATATCTATAATTCATCTTACTTGTTTATGATTTGTCGATGGGGAAATTCTGACCTAATGCTGGTTAACCAATGATATATCTGTCTTTACTCTTGCTTAGTCCCGTTTCCCTAGCTAGTAAAATCATAAATGATGCTTCATATACTTGTGCGGGTTATTTGCTTTTCTGAGGTATAATATTTCAGTTATTTTATTTTATTTTTTGGGTGATCACGAGGACTGATATCTTTCGGCAGTTTCCACTGTGATTTTGAAGCCTATCTCAGAGTCTGAGATATTGCATCAGAACCGTTCTTCATCTTCAGTAACTGAAATTACAAGTTGCAGGTGTTGTCTGTGGCTGTTTACAACCATTACAAACGAATCTATCATGCATCCTTACAGAAAGGGTTAGTTTGCATATGACCATCCTATCTACTCAGTTTTGCGTAAGTTTCTAACAGGGGCTGTTCTCTTACTGATGTTATTAACATTTGCATGCGTATTTAAACGATCGGTGGCACATGCATTTGAGGTTTTAGAACTTCTGTTGCTCTTATTTGCAACTGCTTCTGGTTAACTGAATATGCTGAACAAATGTCCAGGATAGCAGCCGACACAGAGAGAGTTGATACTGATAGTGAAGGCATTGATAATGTTGAGTTAGAGAAAAGTAACGTACTCCTGATGGGCCCAACTGGCTCTGGTACATCCCCTCCTTTGGCTTTTCAATATTGATAAGCTGCTGATATCTCTACCATGCATACCATCCTGTTACTTATCATATGCCTAATTTGAAGTCTGTTTCATTACCGTCCTGACTTTCACTGTATTTCATATTCTATGCAAGGACAGGGAAGACATTAATTGCAAAGACATTAGCTCGATTTGTGAATGTGCCATTTGTTATTGCAGATGCGACAACATTAACTCAGGCGAGTCCATTTATTGATTTCATAGGCCACCCTCTTATTTAATATTTTTAAACATAGAAGTACTCTTTTTCCACCCTTTAGAGTAACTTTCCTTACTTTCTTTGCTTTCTCTCCCTCTTCCATGATGGAAAGATCTTGATACTTGCATATTGATGATAACATCATGTTGATAGTTCTTAATTGTTGGCTAATTTTATTATTTTTATAAGTTATACACACTGTTCTCTGTGTGCCTTGTTGTCCCAGTTGTAAGACCTCACTGCGGTTGAGCAATGGATAAGGGGGTTGAATCCCACTAGGTTCGTCTGAACTTTAGGCTGTTCTGGTATCCAGGGCAGCCCCTCTCTTCTTTCACCAGAAATGAAAAATAAAGGAAAAAAACAGAAACAACAAAATCCTTACATGCCTTAAATATATTTCTGTCATCTAAACCATCATTAGTGAAAAGTTGATCTGGACCATAGCATGATTCAAGGCTTTTCTTTTCTTGTTGATGTCAGCATTGAACATTTTCATCTGGATTGGCTATGCTTACTGAAATTATAAATTGAATGTCATGCAGGCAGGTTATGTTGGAGAAGATGTTGAGTCGATATTGTATAAGTTGTATATGGTATGGTTACGATTTTCAATACTCCTGTCATATCAATTGATTTCTTGATGCCTGTTAAATGTTGTTGAACTGCCAAATGTCTTAGAAGATTGGTAAACAAATTATATTCCAAGTAGAATATTTCTTATGATCATATATAATGTAATGATCTTTCCATTTCCAAGTTTAACTTTCACATGTATTTTAATTAAAGTACAGCTCTTTTATTGAGTTTGAATAGTTCCAAACATGGAGCAGAAAGTGTTTTGATGGTTTTAATGTTTCAGATTAAGGAAAAACTTGAAGAACTGCACATCTCACAGTTAATCTGTGGATGTTGATACAATACCCTGCATTTGGTGTCATATCTCTTCTGACCCAGAATATTCAGTCAGTTAGGTCGTTAGATGTTAATAGTTTCTCGGTCTTAACAGTATCACCGCATATTTACTTTTTCTTCTTCCTGGTCAGAGTTTCATATGTTATGGCTTGTGGTTATTCAGTTATGTTCATCATGTTCATCCAATAGCTGTTTACATTAATAGTACTCAAACAGTTCTATCAAGATCTGTTAGGGTGCTGAAATAACTTTACTGAAGAATTATGTTGTGACTCAGGGGTTCTTTCTGCCTTAAATTTGGAATAATATTTCCTCGGGACCGAGCTAGGAGATATTACTCAATTAACAATGCATAAGATATGTTAGAATCAGGGATTTAGGGAAAATGGGAGGGATAATTTTCCTATCCACTTGGGGATAATTTCTCCTATCCACTTTATCGATATATATTTGAAAAGATACAAATACCAAAATACGATTAAGTCTAGAATTTATGTTTGACTTTAACTCTAAGAGTAAAGAAAATAATCTAAATGGGAAAATTACATAATTCCAATATAATTCTAGTACTTATTTCTGAAAACTCTACCTCAAGCTTGAGTAAATATATCAATTATGTCCAACTTATCACTCCAAAAAGAAAACATCTTTGGGAAAGAAGTTTTGGTGAATATATACGACATCTATTTTGAAGTGTGAGTAGAAGGAGTACAAACTAACTTTTCATCCATAACAGCACGAATAAAGTGATAATTTAGTTCGATACTATAGTCTCTTGTGGAACATTGAATTGTTGGCTATATAGATTGCTACCGGATTATCATTATGCATATGCATACATAGGCATGTGATAACCATTTTGAAAGCCAAGCTTTCATGTCTTTGCCATATTAGTTCACAAGCTGAATGAGCCATGGCTCTATATATATTGCTTATCACTAGAGATCGATATAACATTTTGCTTTTTTGTGCCTCCAAATAACATGATTACCTTCAACATACGTATAATATTTGATATGGATGTCTTGTCTTTTTATCACTTGTGTAATTGAAGTCGGATAACTTGCACAGTTTTGTTATGGTAAACAATAGTTATGAAAACCTGACACAGTAGAATCCGTAAAGATGCTCTTCAATGAACCTCTATAGTCTTATGCATAAACTGACTATGTCAATTGCAAAAGTGACATCTGACTTGACAACTATGAGATTAAGTTTTTCAACCAACCTCCTGTATGCAAATACATCATTAACCAACTTACTAGCAGCATCTCATACGTCAAGATCACCCACCCATAGGATTATTTAAATGCTTAGAACTAAAAGTTGTCTCATACAATAAGTTTAAGGCATATTTGATGCGATCTGCTAGGTTTTGGATGATAAAAAGGGGAATATTTAGGTAGAATGAGCAATAAAAATGGGATTTTAATTGGGAATTCAGATAAAAAAACAACAAAGCTCTACTACAACTTCACTAAAGGCTAAATAACAACTACGAATTGACAACACAGTTATCTAAGGAAAATAGGGAAAATCCTAAGTCAAATTATCTAATAAACTAAAGAAATAAACTAAAAGGGATTTCTGCCACAAATCTCGCATACCCCCCTTAGGGCCAGCTATAGGCTTTAAATAGAAAAACATTACATAATAAGTTAATAACTGAATTTCCCAGAATGCCTCTGGGGCCAATATCACAGCTGCATCATTACTCCGCCCCCCAAAAAAACCACCTTGTCCTCAAGGTGGTGCGTGCAGTGTTGTGGACGGGCTATTCAACGTGCATGCACTCCTGTTCCTCTTCCTTGCCGGCTTCCAACATTACCACGCCATCTCCATCCTCCTCATCGTCATTCACTATCAGGATCTGATGAGTACGGTCTCCGCACCAGTGCCCTGGAGTAAACTGCTCCTCGCATTTGAAACACAGACCCTTGACCCGCTTGTCACGAATCTCCACCTCTGTCATCCTCCGTGTCTGTCCTCCAAGTCGTGGTTCCACCCACTTCTCCTTGCTAGCCGTTGCTCCGTCTGTGGATGCTGCTCCCCTTGTGGCCGCCTTCCGTCTCCCTCCAGAATCCTGCCATCGAAAAGAGAAGCCTCCCCATGCTCCACGGGCCATCCTCTTTAAGTCCTGATGATCATCCACCATCCATGCTAAAGTCGTCATCTCTCGCAGATCCGCATGCCTTAGTTGTCTTAGCCCCGATTTAATGGTGGTTTTCAATCCCTTCATAAAGCACCCTTTCGAGGACTCTTTTGATACCCTATGAACTCTGCTACATAGCATTTCAAACTTCTTGATGTAGTCTCTCACAGTCCCATCTTGCCTCAACGCGTACAACCTCTTATAAGCTCCACCAGCATGCACATCTCCAAAACACTCCAATAAGAGGGTGGTAAACTCCTCCCACGTACGGAACGGCCTCTGCTGCTGTGTCCATCTAAACCATCCAAGTACCTCGCCTTCCAAGCAGACTCCCACTGTCCCGAGTCAATCCTCCTCATGTACCACTGCCACTTCAAAATACCTCTCCACACGATATAACCAACCATTGGGATTCTCCCCTCGAAAACTGGCATCTTCAGCTTCCTTATACCATTCTCCCCAGTAAATCTGCCTCTCTTCTATGGATGGTCATGGCGTCTATGCTGAAATGGTTGTGGTCCCTCAAGCATATACCCTGCGGCTGGATTCCGCGCTCCTCCATCTGCACCATTCCACGGCATGTTGCCCCAAGTTGACCCACCACCCATATCGTCTCCAAAATGTCGTCCGTAGTACTCCTGGGCTGCTCCGTGGGGGCCCTGATGCCCCCTTCAATCTCCTGTAACTCCCCCAAAAGGCGGTAGAAAAGTCATCGGTCCTCTGTAAGATTGCTGATGTGCTCCGGGTGGCTGAAAATTTCCAACAGTCCCATTCTGTGGCTGAAACAGCGGCGGTTGTGTTTGTCGGGCCCCGTTCTGGGCCCACAAGGTCTCTTAAAAGGGGGTGGGGCCTGTCGGCCCCCCTTTTGGGTCGGCGGCCCCTCAGTAGGATGAGGGGGCCTGTCGGCCCTTCCTAAAGGCCGGCGGGCCCTTCATCTAGGGCGGCAGGGCCGGCCGACCCCAAATCTGGGTCAGCGGGCCTCCGCCGGCTACGGCTGGGGCTGTCGGAGCCCCGGTCGGGGCTAGCGGGGGCTGTTGGCCCCCCAGGGGGTTCGGCGGCCCCCTCTATGCTGCCGGGGGTCAGTCGGCCTCCCGGGGTTTGGCTCACCTCCTGGAGGTGGGGGAGTGGCTGGACGTGCCCTCCGGATCTGTAGGGCATCGCTGTCGGAGTGTATGGGAGCCTCCGATCTGATGATCCTCCGTCTCGGCCCCCTCGTCGTCTTCCAAAAATACGTATCGGCGTCGTCAAGGAGTCCCTCTACAAAATTTTTTTCTTTCTCCAAAGATTGCGCCTTTATGCTCGCTTCTAGTCTTTCTCCGAGAGCCGCAATGCTTTGATTTGTTGCCGCCAAGTTTTGTTGCATGAGATCCATAAGTTGCGAAAAGTGTTGATCTAATTGTCTGCCGCTTCCTTCCTTTACTCTTGGAGTTCTTCGTCGATTTAGCTCTCAAACTTCTCCAACATCTCTTCCAACAAATCAATCCGCTCGTTGGATCTTGTGTTCGCCATGGATCTGGTGCTCTGATACCAAATGATGCGATCTGCTAGGGGTTTGATGATAAAAATGAGAATATTTAGGTGGAAAGAGCAATAAAAATGGGAATTTTTATTGGGAATTCAGATCTGAAAAATAACAAAGCTCTACTACAAATTCACTAAAGGTTAAATAACAACTACGAATTGACAACACAATTATCTAAGGATTAATCTAAGGGAAATGGAGAAAATCCTAAGACAAATTATCTAATAAACTAGAGAAATAAACTAAAGGGATTTCTTCCATAAATCTCGCATACCCCCTTAGGACAGGCTATAGGTTTTAAATAGAAAACATTACATAATAACCGAATTTTCCAGAATGCCCCTAGGGGCCAATATCCAAGCCGCATCATTATTTTTGCCGGGAAAGAACTAATCCTAACTTATAATGAGCAATCTCAATTCCAAAAAATGTCCAGGTGTTCCAATTCTTTAGTATCAAACGATTGTGATGTTTTTATCTTTTCAATTCCAACATTATCACTTTTTGTCAAAAGGATATATTATTAACATAGACATAATCTCTGACCTAGGTGAGCTATAGTGAATGATGACAAAATAGTCAGAATAATAGCTACGAAAGCAAAATCTATAGCAACTCTGCTAAACTTATCAAACCACATTGGAGGACTCAATTCAAGTTCATAAATCACCTTCTTAAGCTTCCATACCTTATTCTTTCTATGAGCAGAGGTTGCATCATTTACACTTCTACAAAATCATTGTCACGCCCTGCAACCCAGGACATAGATATTTTTCACAAGAAGTGGCAGGTCTTGCAGTTAACCAGTGAAAATAATTTAGCCCTCGAGCTGAGATGCATCAAAATGCTTAAGGAAATTTTCATTAATATATGCAAATTTAATGGATTATGCAAATTTAATGGATTGGATACATTATACTATGTATGCTCAAAATACATAAGAAAGTAAAACAAGGATACACTCATACACTCAAACTCAAACTCAGAAATCTGCAAACTTCGCAACAAAGTCCGTGTCCCCACGCACTGTGGCCTCCTTTGTCTTTGTCTCACCACCTGACAGTGCAACAAAAACGAAGAGCCGCCAGGGGTTAGTGGTAAATCACAATAATTCTAGAACTTTAAAATTAAAATAGTTATACAAACATATAAACAAGAATTAGAAACATGTAAACAAAAGCAGGCATGTACTACACTTAATAATTTAAGGTTGTATTGTCGTGATTCTAGTAGTCATACCAATTCTAGAATGCGAATCATATTGGAGAGTACAGTAAGCAACTAGGAGTCCATCTCGTACTACGTGGAGCTCACCCGGGCCAAGCCCAAAATAACAACAGAAGGGGCCGACTCATTGACTTATTGACTCATTTGGCCAACAATAATAACAGAAATGGCCACTTTAAACAGGAATATGTATCCAGTCGCTATTGCACTCTCACAATATGATTTACCCCAGAACCCTGTGCTTCTGAAAGTGCCAAGTGCATGTCAAGTGTACATCTTTCCATATCTCAGTGATGTAGTACATGCGTTGTTCTAATTTGATAGTATTTATGAATTTGAAATAAGTTTACTAAGCAGGTCCAGAGTCACATCGAAACTAGATAATATGTTGGTAACTATATGATCTAATCTAGTCATGTTTTTATGATTTTAACAAGATATTCCATCAAAATAATTCAACAGGGTATTCCAATAAGATATTCCAACAGGGTGTTCTAACAGGGTGTTCTAGTAACATGATATTCTAGTAATGTTTGGTCTTCATAGTACACCAAACATATTACTATTTCCAATGTCATGGATTAGGATGCAACATGTAATATAATTATTGAAATTGAAAACGTATAGCATGGAATATGTAGCATGCAACAGGTAATGTATCAAGTTAAAAATGTAACATGTAGCATATAGATGGCATGTAGCAAGTGAAACATACTAAGCACATAACACATGCTAAAATAGTCTAAACCTGAGTGGCATGAGATTACTTATTAAAGTAATCTAACATGGATAACATACGATGAACGATGTAGCAATTTGAAACATGAGGAGAATTATAATGTGGGAGGGACAACAGTGATATCAGAGAGTTCTCATCATTGATCATCATACGGGTCATAATCATTTGTTCATGGTTTTTATATGATCCAACAGGCAGTAACCCTATGATCCAACAGGCAGTAGCCTTATGGTCCAACAGACGGTAAGATTATGATCCAATGACCTCAAATGGCCAAACCCTCGTTAATAATTATTGGGTAACCCAAGTTCGATACGCAGAGCAAAGCCCATGTTCCAATTTCATCATGAACAGCCCACATCAACTCACAGCCATCACAAAACCCAAAGTCGGCAAAATGTTACCAAAACATCAAACCAACACTACTGCATAACCCTACGGTCAACACCCAGCAAAACCAATACCAAACGCCATCAAAAACAACTCCAGTCAACACCAATGCAGCCAAGACAGCCACGATCAGAGGCAAACCCCAAAACAGGTTATTGCCAGTGGCAAGAGAGCCCAAACAGTCACGACAGGGGCTAGGGGAGTTACGACAGGGGCTAGGGGAGTCATGGCGAAGGGGTAGAAACCCAAGACAAGTCACTGCGTATGGCAAGAGAGCCTAAACAGTCACGTTAGGGGTTGATACCTAAAGCATGTCACGACCAAGGCATGTCGCCCATGGGACAGTCACGGTAAGGTGAGGGACAACGGGGGTCGTCGCCAAGCCCCAGAGACACTCGAGACTTGCTCAGACTCATCATTACAAGCAAAATCATGAATGTAAAACCAAAAATCCAGAATTGAAGTGATTTACTGGAAATTGAAGACCGACGATGGGTTTCGAGCCTCGCTGTCTTGTCGGTGGCTGCAACTGCTCGGCAAGGGGAAGTTGAAAAATGAATGCCAAAAACAACTCAAAATGATTTTTTTTGAAAAATAATTTATCGCTTAAAAACCAAAACCCTACTTACCTAGGCATTTATAGAGGAAGATAGTGACTCTTGGAGCTTGGAGAAGGGACAGAGTAGCCATGGTTTTGCCACGAAGGGGATCAGCGTCGGAGTAAGGAGAGATTGTGGTGAAAGCAAACGATTTTAGGTCGTGGTGGGTTCGTGAGGCCGTGAAAAGTGTCCGTGAGGTGGAGCGAAGTAGAGGGAGCTTGGTTGTTACTGCGTGATTTCCTTCTCGCTAAAGAAATGAGGGGGGGGGGGGTGATCGATGTCGTTGCCATGAGAGTTCGAGAAAGAGAAACGATCAGGAGAGAAAGAGAGAGGGGAGTTGGTGGGCACGTGATTGGGAGGGTGAGGGGTTGGGTGAGGGCATTTTTCGGTAGTTTAGTGGGTGGGCCGAGCGTACTGGGCCTGAGGAGAAAGAAAGAAAAAAGAAAAAGAAAAAGAAAAGGAAAAGAGAAAGAAAAGATAGGAAAGAAAGAGTGGGCCATTGGGTTTGGTTGGGCCTCGGGGAAAAACAAGAAAGAAAAAAAATAAAGAAATGGGAAATGGAGAGAGAGAGAGAGAGAGAGAGAGAGAGAGAGAATATTGGGTTTGGCTGGGCCTCGGGGAAAAACAAGAAAGAAAAAATAAAGAAATGAGAGAGGGAGGGAGGGAGAGAGAGAGAGAGAGAGAGAGAGAGAGAGAGAGAATATATATATATATATATATATATAATGAAAGCCCCTAAAATTTGGGGCAATTACATCCTACACTCCTTACAAAAATTCCGTCATTGGAATTACAACAAAACTAAGGTATATCAAATAGGTGAGCGTAACGCTCACGCTTCTCGTCGTCTCTTTTCTAGGTGGACTCCCTAGGTAAGTCTTGGTGCCACATCACGTTCACCAGGTTGACAACTCTATTCCGAAGGGATTCTACTGACAGTCAATGATCCGCATTGGTTGCTGTTCATATGTCAGGTCTAGCCGCACAATGGTCTCAGAGTGATCAATTACATGCATCAGGTCCCCCACATACTTACGTAGTTGAGATACGTGGAATACATTTTGCACACTTCTAAGGATGGAGGTAGTGCATGTCTGTATGCCACTTCTCCTACTCAATCCAAGATGTCAAAAGGTCCAATGTAACGAGGGCTCCGTCCAAATTGAATCAGGTCTATGATAGGAGAGATATTCAAGAAGACATGATCACCAAGCTGGAACTCTAAAAGTCAACTCTTCGCATCTGTCCAGTGCTTGTACATGTCCTTGCTATCTGAAGCTTCTATCTGACAATGCACACTACATCCACAGCTTTTACAATAATCTCTGGTCCAACTAGCTCTCTGTCTCCTATATCATCCTAACTCAAGAGTGCACAACACTTCCTCACGTATAATGCTGCAAAGGGCGTTATACTGATACTGGCCTGGTAACTGTTATTGTATGCAAACTTTAGAAGGTGAAGATGATCTTTCCACGATCCCTTGAACCTTAACACATAAGCGCACAATATATCCTCCATTATCTGGTAGTGCACTCCGACTGGCTATCTGTTTGAGGATGATAGGCCGTACTGAAGCTTAGATGGGTTCCCAGGTGATCCTGCATTCTTCTCAAAAATGTGATATAAATCGAGTGTTAAAAAATACTCTCATGAACTCCATATAGTCTCACAATCTCCTCTATGTACTTCTTGGCAAGTACATCTGTTGACTGGCCAACTTTGAAAGGGATTAAGTGTGCTAACTTGGTCAACCGATCAACGATCACACAGTTAGCGTCATTGTGCTTCGTGCTTCTAGATAGTTCAGTTACAAAATCCATTGTAATGTGCTATCACTTCTATTCTGAGATGGGTAAAGGTTGTAACAGACCGGTAAATGTTCAGCCTTCACTTGCTGACAGACCATGTACTTCGCCACACTCCTGGCGACACTTTTCTTCATACCGTACCACCAATGGTGTTGCTTCAAATCCTTGTACATCTTGGTCCCGCCTGGATGAATGGAATATGAAGAACTATGAGCTTCTTTCAACAGTTCTCCTCGGACATCTCCAGACGGCGCATAAATTCTGCTGCCAACCGCAAGGACGCATCTTCATAGATTCTGAACTCTGGTCTTTGCCTTCCAACACAAAGCTTCTGATCCTCTGCATCTTCTCATCTACTACCCGAGTGGCCTTGATCCTATCCACTATAGTTGATTGAATTTGTATATTCATCAATGGGGTTGTCACTCCAGGTAAGATTACATCTATTTCATTTTTCTGATTTCATGTTGCAGCCTCCACTGAGTCGTAAGTATCATCACTGTTAGGAGACGACTCAAGGCAATTGGCACAACATTGACCTTCTTAGGATGACACTGAAGGTTAATATCGTAGTTTGCCATAAGTTCAGTCCACCGACGTGTTAGGATCACAATTAGTCTCACATTAGAAAGAACAAGAGAAAATGAAATGTATTAGCATTAGAGGGCCTCTCCACCTAATACCAATTGGTTTTGGGTTGGATGTTAGGTAATACTTAACCATTAGGCGTGAGCTCAGTGTTATGGCCTAGTATGAGCTGTGTCCTTAGCAATGCTATTGTTAGAGGCCTAACATGGGATGTCTCTAATAAATAGACAAGTGTTAGAGGCCTAGTATGAGATGAGTTTCTAACAAATGGTATCAGAGCAAGTACCGTGTTACTATCCACGTTGCGGAAGGGGCGACTTGTGGAAGGTGCGACCTAAGAGGGGGCGACTTGGTAAAGGTCAGAGTAGGCCACTTAAAGTGTGCACCCCATAGTGGGCCGCCGTAGACGGTGGTTGTCGGAAGCGGAAGGGGTGACCTGGGAAAAGAGCGACCTAAGAGGGGGCGACCTGGTAAAGGCCAGAGTGGACCACTTAGAGTGGACACCCCAGAGTGGGCCGCCGTAAACGGAGGTTGTCGGAAGCATGGTGGTATGTTAGGATCCCAATTAGTCCCACATTAGAGAAAATAAAATGTATAAGTATTAGATGGCCTCTTCACCTAATACCAATTGGTTTTGAGTTGGATACTAGCTAATACTTAACAGTTAGGTGTGAGCCCGGTGTGCCTAGTATGGGCTGGGTCCTTAGCAAGACTATTGTTAGAGGCCTAGTATGATATGCATCTCTAACAAATGGACTCGTGTTAGAGGCCTAGTATGGGATGTGTCTTTAACACGACGCTGTCGCATGTTAAGCTCCTTTTGTGTGAAGATAAACTTCAAACTCTTGTGATATATAAATATCTTCACATGCTCACTCAACAAGAATTGCCTCCAAATCTTTAGAGCGAAGATAATCGCTGCTAACTCTAGATCATATGTTGATAATTCTTCATGTGTTTCTTCAACTGCCTGGATGTGTATGCCACGACTCGGCCGTGTTGATGTAACACACACCCAAGTCTTTTGCTAGATGCATCGCAAGATACTTCAAACCCTCATGTCTGGTTTGGAATAATCAAAATGTGCATCGAGGTCAACTTCCTCTCCAATTCCTGAAAAGTATCATCACATGTCTTAGACCAGACAAACACCACATCCTTTCTAGTCAGTCGCGTCATAGGCTCCGCGATATTCGAGAAGTCGTGAATGAACCTCCTTTAATATCTAGCTAATCCCAAGAAGTTACGAAACTCTGTTACTTATTATAGAACAGGCCAGTTCTGAACAGTTGCCACTTTCTTAGGATTTACTAAAATCCCTTCTCCAGACAACACGTGACCTAGAAAAGCCACTTTGTTAAACCAAAATTCACACTTGCTAAATTTGATGAACAATTGGTGTTGCCTCAAAGTCTACATAACCTTCCTTAAATGTTCATCATGCTCTCGAGCATCCTTCGAATATATCATGATGTCATCAATGTAGATCACTACAAACTTGTCCAAAAATTCGTATAACACCTGGTTCATGAGGCTCATAAATACCTCATGCGCATTGGTCACGCCAAACGGCATTACCAAGTACTCATAATACTCATATTTGGTCCCGAATGCGGTCTTATGGACATCCTCCTTGACTCTCAAGTCTCACTTGGTGGTACCTGGTCCTCAAATCTAACTTCGAAAAGACACTTGATGCTCCGAGCTAGCGAAAATGTCATCGATACGAGGAAGAGGATACATGTTCTTCACCATCACATTATTCAGCTCCTAGTAATCGATGTATATGCGACGAGATCCATCCTTTTGCACTAACAACATAGGGGCATCCCATGGGGATACATTGGGTCATATCTATCCCTTCTTCAACAGATCATCCAACTGGGTCCTAACCTCCTCTTATTTAGGCGGCGTCATACGATATGGTGTCTTCGATATTAGCTGAGCACCTAGAATCAGATCAATGAAAAATTCAATGGTGCGTTCCGGATGCAATCTTATAAGATCATCCGAAAACACATCCATGAATTCTCGCATGACCTCTGGTCCCTTTGGTTCAACTTACATGGCAGTTACCACTGCTTCTGTAGGTCTGGCTCGGAATTGGACTGGTCTTTCGGATCTACTTCCGCTGATGAACTCGAACCTTGGGTGATTAGACATCTTGAACACTACACTCCTTTGACGATAGTTAATGGTAGCATGAAAAGTCTCCAACTAATCCATCCAAATACATCATCAAAGCTCGGCATCTCAATCATGAAATCTGCGAATAGTTCCCTTCCACAAATCACTACATGGCATTGAGAGTACCCACTTGTGGTCCTCATGTTACTTGACTCCAATAAGATGCCAAGGGTTCAACAGGAATAGCGTGTGTTAACGAATCGAGTGGCTAAGACACAGTGGAAGGCTCCTGAGTCAAATAATATAGGGTCGGATCTACCAGCGACTAGTACAACATCTAAGGTCAAAGATACTATGTCTAAGTAAGCAGTTAATGACATACATGAGTAATTACTGAATGCGATATAATCTTACCAGTAATTACTTGGCCCGTTGCCTCGGCCTCTACTGCAGTCATCATAATTGCTTGGCGCTTTGGGGTGGTGGTTGTGGTCTGGCCGATTGAAAGACCTTTTCGGGAGGAAGCGATGGTCTACGCGGTATATTTCCTGTTGGGGCAGGAACATGAGCAGAAAGAGCTGGTGCTGCAGGTCGCAGTCCCCTCTGTGGACAATATCTAGCGTTGTGCTCCTTCGATCCGCAGACCAGACAAATACCTAAGAGTAGTCGACGCTCTAATTTGATGTGCACAGACTTCCCATAATAATGGCATACTTGATGCTGGTGCCGACATCTTGAATTAGGTTTGTTGCACTGGTCGGTGTACATGTCCAGCTGGAGGCCGGGTCATTGGCTCGCCCTCTGGTAGCTGCTGGGGATTGGTGGTCGCCCCTGAGGGACACGCAGGAGACGCTCCCGCTCGACTTCCTTTTGAATGTACTCGTACTCACGAGCGGTCGCCAGTATTAGTGTATGTGTCTTCATGTTTAATCTAACCATCTTCTCTCGAAGCTTCATGTTCAGGCCCTGCTGGAAACATCGGGCCCGAGCCAATGGAGTGGACACCATCACCTTTGTAAACCTGTTGAGCATACAAAACACAGCATCATATTCCTCCATTGTCATGGTCCTTGCTTCAGATTTAGGAAAATGTGCCTCTAACTTCAACCGTGCCTCAGGTGAGAAGAAGTGTGCCTTCCTTGAAATGATTCTTAAATGTCTCCCATGAAATATGATTCACGAACTGATCTCTTCAGCTGCGTCTCACCAGATCCTAGCTCCTTCCACCAGTTGCAACTTGACTATATTTAATCAAGATTCTGTGGGAATCTCTACGGCTTTCAAGTTGTCTATGGTACTATGTAACCATTCTTTCGCCTTCAAAGGATCTTCTCGCCCATTAAACGTCGCCAGGCATAGAGCCCGACATTGATGTATTCCTCCGTTTTGTTTGTGCTCGCTTCGTAGAGCCTGAACGAGTTCTCGTAGAGCAGGGTCCGAGATCTGATGTACCGCCGTGTTCGACCTGGTGTTGCCTGAACCAGATCCAGAAGCGCTCTGGGCCATCTTTGATGTGGTATGCTTATGGCGATTGTAGAATCACATGCGCCTACATTCACAGGGCAATGTCAGTTCTAATTAAGCATTTCTTTTACAATGCAACTTACTTTTTTAAAGATTGTTCACGAGGTTTGTTGCGAGGACTTGCATGTGCCACCAAGAAAACATGTCACGCTCCGTAACACGGGACAAATGTTTTTCATAAGAAGTGACATGTCCTGCAGTTAATCAGTGAAAATAATTAGACTACGAGCATAGATGCACCAAAATGCTTAAGGAAATTTCCATTAATACATGCAAATTTACTAGATTGGATACATCATATTATGCTTAAAATACAAAAGAAAGTTATACAAGGCTGCACTCGTACCCTCAAACTCAGAAATCTGCAGACTCCATAGCGAAGTCCGTGTCCCCAAGCACTGGGGCCTCTGTCTCCGTCTCAATACCTGAAGGTGCAACAAAAACGAAGAGCTGCCAGCGATCAGTGGTAAATTACAGTAATACCAAAACTTTGAAATTTAAACAGTTATACGAGTATAGTTAAAACATACTAATAAGCAAGAAGGGAAAACACATAAACAAAAGCAGGCATGTACTACCGTTAATAATTTAAGGTTGTATTGTCGTGATTCTAGTAGTCATACCAATCCTAAATTATGAATCATAATGGAGAGTGCAGTACCACATGGGCGCTCACCCGGGCCAAGCCCAAAATAACAACATGAGTAGATGACTCATTAACTTAATGACTCATTTGCCGAACAATAATAACATTACGGGGCACTGTAAACATGAGCATGACTCCAGCCGTTACTGCACTCTCACAAATATGATTTACCCTAAAACATAGTGAGCTTGAAAGTGTCAAGTGCATGTCAAGTGTACATCTTTCAATATCTCAGTGATGTGGTACATGTCTTGTTCTAAGTTGGTAGTATTTATGAATTATGAAATAAGTTTACTAAGCAGATTCAGAGTCACATCGAAACTAGATAATATGGTGTGCTATGTGATCTAATCCAGCCATGTTTTTATGATTTTAACAAGATATTCCATCAAGATAATTTAACATGATATTCTAACAAGATATTCCAACAGGATGTTCCAACATGATTTTCCAACAACATAATATTCCAATTCCAGTAATGCTTGTTCTTTATAGCACACCCAACATATAACTACTTCCAATGTCATGGACTAGGGTGCAACCTGTAGTTATATTGATCATCCTACGGGTCGTAGCCATTTGTTCATGGTCTTTATATGATCCTTCAGGTATTAACCTATGATCCAACATGCAGTAAAACTCTGATCCGATTGGCAATAGCCTTATGGTTCAACAGGCGGTAAGATTATGCTCCAACGGCCTGAAATGGCCAAACCCACATTAACAATCATTGGGCAACCCAAGTTCGATACGTAAGGCAAGGCCAATGTTCCAATTTTATCATGAACAATCCACACTAACGCACGGTCATCACAAAACCCCAATGGCGGTAAAATGTTACCAAAACATCAAACCAACACTACTGCACAACCCTGCGGTCAACACCTAGCAAAACCACCTCACTAAAAACAACTCCAGTCAACACCAATGCAGCTAAGATAGCCACGGCAGGGGGCAAACCCCAAAACAGATCACGGCTAGGGGCAAGAGAGCCCAAACAGTCATGACAGGGGCTAGTGGAGTCACGACAAAGGGGTAGAAACCCAAGACAGGTCACAACGATGGGCAAGAGAGCTAAACAGTCACATCAGGGCGTGATACCCAAAACAGGTCACGACTAAGGCATGTCGCCTATGGGACAGTCACGACAGGGGATAATACCCAAAACAGGTCACGACTAAGACATGTCGCCCATGTGAATGTCACAGTAAGGCGAGGGGTGGCAGTTGTGGGTCGCCGCCAGGCCCCGGAAACCCCCGAGATTTGCTCAAAGTCATCAGCACAAGAAAAATCATGAATATAAAACCAAAAATCCAGAATTAGTGATTTACCAGAAACTGAAGACCGATGGGGGATTTTGAGCCTCGTCGCCTCGCCGGGGGACGGTTGCAACTGCTTGGCAAGGGGAAGATGAAAACTAAATGCCAAAAACACCAACTCAATTTGAAAATCTTTTGAAAAATAATTTTTTGCTTGAAAACCGAAACCCTAGGCTTACCTAGGCTTTTATACTGGAAGAGAGTCACTCTTGGAGATCAGAAAAGGGGCATAGTAGCCGTGGTTTTGCCACGAATGGGATCATCGTCGGAGTAAGAAGAGATTGTGGCGATCTCACACGATTTTAGGTCGTGGTGGGTTCGTGAGGCCGTGACAAGTGTCCATGAGGTAGAGCGCATGAGACAGCTTGGTCTTTGCTGCGAGATTTCCTTCTCGCAGAAGAAATGAGAGATGGGAGAGATCGACGTCGCTGCCATGAGAGAGTTCGAGAGAGAGAAACGATCGGGAGAGAAAAAGAGAGGGGAGTTAGTGGGCACGTGATGGGGAGGTTGAGGGGTTAAGTGAGGAGAATAATTTGTTAGTTTAGTGGGTGGGCCGAGCGTGCTGGCCCAGGGGAGAAAGAAAGAAAGAAAGGAAAAAGAAAAGAAAAGGAATAGAAAAGAGAGGAAAGAAAGTGAACCGATGGGTTTGGTTGGGTCTCGGGGAAAAACGAGAAAGAAAAGAAAAATAAAAAAAAGGGAAATGGAGAAAGAGAAGAATATATATATATAAATTGCATGAAAACATCCAAAATTTGGGGCCATTAAACCTCCAAAACTTGGGGACATTACAATCTTCATATAAAAAAAATATATTTTCATGTCCAATTGGAACATAGTCTATTGTTGATTAACTATCATGGAGAGTATAACCTAAATAGAGTTGAGTCGGCTTATCAAAGAGAGTTTTTAGGTAGTTAACTCCATATGTTTGTATGAACTCTTTTGCAACAAACGAGCTTTATATCTATCAATAATACCATCCAATTTAAGCTTCATGGTAAATACCCAACAATAGACAATAACATTCCGTTTGCGAGGTGACGAAACTAACCAACATATCTCTCAAGATAACAATCATCCATTTCAAAATCATAGCCTACTTCTAATATTGATATTTTAAAACTTCCCGAGAAGTCTAAGGTATAAAAACGGTAGTTAATGACAAAGCAAAATGTTAAAAGGAAGGTTTAAGACGATTAGAAGAGAGAATACGATATAAGGTATAAAATGATCAATCTTTTCTCTTACGAAGAGTACAAATGAAGTAAAGAAGTAATGGATTGATCAGGATATTCAGCGATAGATGGTGGATCGACATGAGGGACACCATTGGTGGCATCATTCAGATGTTACATGAAAAATGTTTGGATGTAGTATAATATTATAAACTCTAGAATTAAGCACATGTTGTGGAATATACAAAAAAGAAAGCTGTAACACTTAAATTAGTTGATAACATGGCACCGACTCGAAGAAGGTGACATCAGTAGACACATAATACTTGCAATTTATATGATCATAACATTGATCTTCTTTTGTTATAGAATAGCAGACAAAAACATACTCGATGGACCTAGATGATAACTTGTCAAGTCCATATTTTGTACAAAACAGGTGCATCCAAAGACACGAAGAGACAGACTGAAAACATGTTTATCAAGAAAACAAACACAAAAGAAATTTAACCTTTAAGAACAAACGATGGTATTATTTTAATGGATAAGAAGCGTTTAATACATCATCAGATTAGAAATACATAAGACAATTCATTTCAATTAGAAATGTTTTAGCTACATCAAGACACTTAAGTTTTTATTCAGCAACCTTATTTTATTGGGACTTACGACAACAAGATGTCTGACATTGAATATCATAAGACGCACAAAACTTAGAAATACCATTCTGTATAAATTCAAGAAATTCAAGAGTATAAACAAAATACGATTAATAGTAACAAAATAGATTTCTATTTCTTTAAAAGAGTTTTTAACAATATCAGGTACCGAAGATCTGTCCCTTAACGGATAAATCCATGTCATTTTAAAAAAATTATCACGACGCACTTAAATCAAGAGAAAAGGATGTGCATTTTTTCCTCTTGATTTAAATACGCCTAGTGCCAAAGTAAAATCATAGTTTCTCTATGTAAACTTTTTAATAAGAAATAAAATAAATCTAAAGTTATTACATCACATTTTGCATTAAAAATTTCTCCAACAATAGGAGTATATTATTACAATTAAATAATTAAAAATAATGAAAAATAAAGGCTTTAAAGCTAGTACAAAATTTAGTCCATACTTTATTTGAAGCTACAATTCAGAAATAGAATAAAATTAGCTAAACCTAATCTTTAGGAAAGACTTGCTCCTCCCCGTTTACCTGATCAAGTGGATCAATCTCAAGGTTCTCTGAATTTGACCGAAATTTTTTAAAATCATGAAAAGACATGAATGTCGTCAGCGAAATATTCTCGGTAGGTCCCTAAGGAAAAATCAAGCAATTAATTCCTCTCTACTTTAAAATAAATATAAAAGGATAAAAAGAAAACATATATGAACAAAGTAATGTGGCAAATAAAACAATTGAATCGTGCAACAAAATGCCATGCATAGTGAACAAAGATGTACATCAATATAATGTAAAATCCACAAAACTAATTGTAACGTCAAGCGTGATGTGATGTCACTAATTTATGGTGTCAAGTATAGCATATTGGTGCTAGCTTAAGTGTGTGACTCATGCTCAAGGATACAATATGCAATTTGAGTGTTATGTCCCTTCGGAACCGCGATCAATTTGGTCTAATAACCTTTTCGCTTGGTATAGCACCGGTCTACATCCGTGGGTCATCACCTATTCCACAAATCTAGGGTCCACACTTAAAATTATGGGTTGTAATCTTTTCTTCAGTTGCGACCCAGGCTATTATTGTGAGTCATATCAATCAATAATGTCCATCAATAACTTTCACCACCCACAACTGTGTACGGTCGGCAGGGGACCCTCGTCGCTCCCGCACCATCTGTGACAATGAGTTTCCCCAAACCTCGTATGTTATGTATATGTGAGTAAGTTTTTCAATGTAATTTTTGGATATTGGACTCCCTGGATTTGGTTTTGGATGATGAACAAACATAAATATATCGTGAACTAACACTTTGTGAGCGCAGTTATGGAGATCGTCGCCAAATTCATATGAACATCCAAAGCGACGTCTCAAGACTTCTCAAAGCACGTGATCGTATGCCTAAAGCTTCGTTGAAGCTTTTGGACCATTTTAGAAGTCATGAAGATTCAGATCGAAGCTTTCGAAGACGGTTCGTCAAGTTTAATTTATAGTCTTTTAGCTTCGTTCCGTAGAATGTTAAGCCTTGAGTAGATCTTACGTTTTAATCTTCATAACGCTCATATCTTAAACATAGGATCTTAGTAGAAGTCCATACGAACTTTCCCGAAGTTTCGCGCTTCGATTCACGACTTCTTGTGCATGTTAGTTGGTTCAAGAAGAAGAACCAACCGACTAGATGGTGATCTAGTCGGTCGGCAAAGCTTCTTGGACCGACTAGTTTGCCTCCTTCAATTCTAGCTCAGTTACTATTTACAGTTAGTCGGTCAAAGAAGGTTCACCGACCGACTAGTTTGTGAACTAGTCGGTCAGTGTTTCTTCTTGGACCGACTAGTTGAGCTTTCCCTGTACATGCCTAGTTACTGTTTATCGTTAGTCGGTCAAAGAACGTTTATCGACCGACTAGTTGATGAACTAGTCGGTCAACATTTGTTCTTGGACCGACTAAATCAATTTGTACTCCGACTATTTGTTTTATCTCTTAGTCGGTCTAAGTTCACTCACCGACCGACTAGTTGTGAAACTAGTCGGTTGGCAAGTGTTCTTTGACCGACTAGTTCCTTTAGTCTGAACTTCGATCTATTCACTGTTCACCACTTAGTCGGTTCATGCTGTTTGACCGACCGACTAGTTGATGGACTAGTCGGTCAGTGGTTGTTATTTGACCGACTAGTTTGGTTCAGAATAGAGCCGTTGGAGCTTTAATTGAAACGTTTCTCTCTCTCTTTCCTCTAACCTATAAATACTTGGTGTGCTGCATTCATTGCACTCAAGGCTGATATTAAGAGAAGTTTAGAGATCAAAGAGAAAGCATTCATTCCTCATTCAAAGCTCTTTCATTCCAATCTTGAATCTCTCCCCACTCTTATTTCAAAAGAGAGATTCATTGATTGTGAGCCTTCCAAGCCAAGTGCTTGATCCTAGGTCACCAACAACCTCATAGCTCTCCATAGCTGATCTACATCTTGGAGCTAGGGTTTGGTGCCTCTTCATCTTTCCTAAAATCATCTTTGCCCTAAATCGTAAGTTTTACTCAAGACATATGTATTTTGTGGTAAGAGTTTCTATTTCATTTACTTTCATATTGTAAGTATTTTTCTCTCGGTTGTGAGAGATTGTTTGTGATCCAGGGTTGTGGGAGTCACAATTATCATTTGTGTATGATTTGACTTGTGACGGTTTTCACAAGTATTTCATAGTGGAAATCTTGAGTTAGGGTTTCTAACTCAAGTATCCGGAGGGGATCCGGGTAGTTGGGACGTAGGATCACCGGGAACAAGTCGGGAAGACTTGGGTGGATCCGAACCCATTAATATTGCTTGTTTGCGATTGTTTCTTTGTTGTCTAACATTTACATTTCCGCATTTCCGCATTGTTTGGTAGAGTTTGCAAGGTAATTAGGAATTAGCCTCTTAATTATTTTAAAGTACTATTCACCCCCTATAGTACTTGTGCAGTAGCTTAGCAGGGCATTACAGTAATGTCATCTTATATCAAGTATATTTGTCAGGTAATGTAATGGTTTTCTAGCTGTCTAGTTGTCTCAAGATTCACATGTCATCAATGTTACTGTTTGGTATTTACATAGTTCACTGAAAATGTCTATGTTTAATACTATCTTAAATTACGAGTTAATGGTTTTTGAGTAGCGAGTCAAGTTCCAGTTTATTTCCAACAGTAATATACATCATGTGTCAAACATCAATATCAAGCCACAAATTATTTGATTTCAGTAACACTATTTGCACAACCCCTTAACCATGCAATTTAATGATATAGTTAACAGTCTTAGTTGTTGCAGGCATGGAAGGTAATTCAACAATAATTTAACAATGTCAAAACTGTTAAATTTTGTGATTCAAGTCTTATACATCACACTCCTAGATCACTCGGGCGAGCTGTGATAGACGCTTGGCCGAGCATGTGCCACAAAGCACATGCTAAGCTAAGGTAAGAATTAACTCGGCCGAGCGCTTTACTGCTCGGGCCGAGCACTGCTTGCTCGGGCGACGGCTCGAGCACTCGGCCGAGTTAAGGAGGCAGAGACATTTAGGACTCTGCAGTGCAAGCGCTCGGGTCGAGCGGAGCAGACATTTGAGATTTTCTTGATGAAGTCTGGATGTTCTTGATGAAGTCGAAGGACGAGACATTTAAGATTTTCAGGGAGTGGAAGACCATGGTTGAAAAGAAAACCAGAAGGCATGTGAATGTGCTAAGGTCCGATAATAGAGGAGAGTACACCTCGAGGGAATTTAGGAATTTCTGCAAATTCTATGATATTCGCCGTCATTTTAGCACACCCGGAGATCCGCAGTCAAATGGTGTGGTAGAGCGAATGAATCGGATGTTGTTGGAGCGAGTGCGATGCTTGAGGCACTCAGCTGGTTTGGGGAAGGAATTTTAGGGAGAGATTTTCACCACTGCAGTGCACATCGTGAACAGAGTTTCGTCCGTGGCTATTGATTACAAAATTCCTGAAGAAAAGTGGAGCGGAGAAGCTGGAGACTATTCATACTTACGCATAGTGGGTTGATCGCAGCAGTAGAAGCTGTGAAGGAGGCCAAATACTTGAGGAGTCTGCTGAGAGATTTGAGTATGCCGTAGAGTTCGTCACGAGTGTACAATGATAGCCAGAGTGCCATTCATCTGGCAAAGCATCAGGCATACAGTTCGAGGACGAAGCTTATTGAGGTGCGAAATTCCTTCCTAGATTTGGAGAGCATGGAAGTAGAGCTTCAAAAGATCCCGGCTGAGAAGAACCTCGCAGACATGTTACTAAGACAGTTCTCGCCATCAAGCTCCAGGTGTGCCTGGAGTTGACATCATTATTGGCTTAGGTGGCACCAGAGGGTGCAAATTCCGAGATGATGAAACCCAGAGAGGGTCATGGCGAGCAGCGTGGATGTGCATGAGTAGTGTGAGGAGATTTGAATCAATGTAGAGTGTTAAATTTTGTGATTCAAGTCTCATACATCACACTCCCAGATCGCTTGGGCGAGTTGTGACAGACACTCGGCCGAGCTTGTGCCACAAAGCACATGCCAAGCTAAGGTAAGAATTACTCGACAGAGCGCTTTACCGCTTGGGCCGAGCACTACCTGCTCGGGCGAGCGGCTTGAGCACTCGGCCGAGCTAAGGAGGCAGAGACATTTAGGGCTCTGCAGTGCAAGCGCTTGGGCCGAGCGGAGCAGTTGCTCGGCCGAGCGCCCCATCAAGTAAGCCAGCAGACACAGCAGCAAAGCTGCCGCTCGGTCGAGCTCTGAACTTGCTCGACCGAGCGGTGCATGGCCCAGATTTCAAGTTGGACGGGTTTGATGATGTTTTCAGCCCGGTTTTGAGACCCTACTTAATCTAATGGTTGAGATTATTAGGGTAATGAAGATTTCAGATCTGTAAAAAGAGAAGAGCTTGAGCCGTCGCCATTGAAGTTTTGTCGAGAGATTAGAGCTAGGAGTTTTGTTCTTGGAGTTGAGTGATTCTCTCCTTGTCTCCTTGTGTTCTTCTTCCTTGAGTGAGTTTGTCAGGGCTTGTTCATTTTGATAAGTTATTGCTCACGTGAGTGGAATCAAGATTGTAGTCATTTGAAGATCTATCTGATAGTGGAATCATCTTGGAAGTTGCTGGATGTTGGTTATTCGTAACTGAACCAGTGTAAAACTCTTGTGTCTGTTGTGTGATTTATTTGTTGCTATTTAGTTTGCTGTTTTACTTTGCAAGGTCGTAGGAATTTTGTTGGGGTATTTTGAGCATCCGATTTTTGCTAGTCCTAGATTCCCGATCAGTTTGTAGGATTGGTTGTTTCTGCGGGGATCTCAAGATGGTCATTTTTCCCAAACAAAAACATTATTTGACTCAACAGAAATGCCAAATTAAATCTATCATAAATCCCCATGTCATAGTTCTAATTTAATAAATTAACTTCCATACAATCACTTAAATTAAATCTGAAAGTTAATTTAAAACAGAAACAAAAAGTAACTTAAGCTTATGGGATCAGATTCACGTTTTGGTACGCGAAAACAATTTTACAATCTACCAGCCTAGATTGGTTTATGACGCAGTTATTTTATTAATGAACACCAACAAGTAACACACACAACCAACAAAAACAGAGCCATATTTACATCATCTATAAGGCATGCGGCCTGTGCAGGTAGTCCATGGGATAGAAACCCAAAAGGCTCGCAGATGGCTAAAGCCACAAAAAACGCAACATGGCCAAGCGCCCAGTAACCAACAGCTAAGGCCTAAGGTAACGATAAGACAGAGCGCATAGTAAGAGCAAGCGGCCCAAAATAACTTGAAGAGTATCAGCCCAGAGGATTATTCCGTAGCAACACAAGAATCCCAATAGAAATCGACAAGATACCCCAAACAATCACATGAAAATATCCAAGCAAACGACAGTGTAAAATCCACATCACAATCACGGTAAACCCACACAGACATCCAATTAATCTAAGGGATGATGAGGGCAGAAGTGAGGGTTGCCGCACGGCCCTTTAAGGCGGCTGAATTTGATTAATTCAAAGGGAAAGTTTCCTCGAATGAGCATGGATCATCATGTCACAATTTCCCAAAAATTCCAACAATCATCCTAAGCAATAATTTCCAACAATCAAGCTCAAATAGATTTTAGATATTAATCAAGAACATAAACTGAAAACCTTGGAATAGAAAATAATTTACCGTTCACCATAGTTTGCCAAAATCCCAAAGAAATTCTCTGCTTAAACACTCCATCGTGGTGGTTGCTTGAGAAAGAAACGAAAACGATTGAAAATCCAAAATCTGAAGAATCGAATAAAAAATATTTTAAGAGGAAGAGAATATTTTCCGCATTGAAGCAAAACCCTTGAAACTGTAACTCTTATACAGGAAAGGGGAAAATGTGTGAGGAGATAGGTGGAGTTTGAATCTAATGCGGAAACTTCGCCAAGGATCGGCGTCGACTTTCGATTAGAGTTAATGTTTCATTTTTTGTTGGAGAGACGAGAGGGGCGGTGAGTTGCTGCCGTTTCGCTTGTGAGATGAGGAGAACACAACAGTTGGGGTTGCATTTAGTTTGAGGAGGAAAAGTGAGAGCGGGCCGATGTGAAGAGAGTGGGGACTTGGGCCTTGTAAAAGAAAAGAGGGGATATGTGCCTAGGGTGTTTTAAAGAAGGAAAACTGATTTTAAGAGAAATAAAAGAGGAAGTAAGAGGAGAGGAAAAGTGTTGGTGGGCTGGGTCGTCGTCATTTTTAAGGAAAGAAAGAAAGGAGGCAAGAAGGAAAAGAAGAAAGAAGAAAGAAGAAAGAAGAAAGAAGGAAATTAAAATGGGAAAAATTATGAAAAATTCCAAAATAATACATGGCATCACAACAACTGATCATTTGATCAAATGCAGCTGACGTGATAGCGTCTCATTAGTCGGAAGAAAGTAAAGTACATGTGTTACACTTTATTTTTTCCCCATCATGGGGACGCTGTTCCGATAGGTGCAATGATTAAAATGATCAAGTATCATCTGTTATCCATTAATGTGCGTGTGAGATACGATTTTTAGGGTTTTTATGCGATAAAAATAGGATTTTTTGTGGAAAGATTGGATTTTATGGCAAAATGTGATTTTTATGGTGAAAGAAGTGGATTTGAGGAAAAAGAAGATATTTTTATTGATAATAGAAAGTGGATACAATGATAGATAACCTCTTTCGTGAAGATGACCGCTCTCCTAGTTTTTGATTCAAGAGGAAAACCTAACTCTCCAATATCTATGTTTCCTACTCATTGTTCTTCTCTTTTCAAGATTCTTCTCAATATTCAACATCTCTCAGACATTCTAATCTTTCCCCTTATTAATAATAAAACAACTAATGAGCCGCCAATCCTAAATTACCAAAATACCCCTGACCTAGGGGGTTCAGCCTAAAATTACAGATTTGTTTTTGGATCCTCAAAATTACAATTTTGCCATTGTGCCCAGAAATTACAGATCTACCATTGGTTGCTGCTACACCCCCAAGTCTATCGTTACTCTGCCCCCAAAGAACATTGTTCTCAAGGTGATGTATGAAATCTGTAGGCCACGCTACTCCAAAGTCCGAATGTGGTGCTCGTCCCCTCCTAGGTCAAAGCCCCAAATGCCTCTACCACCATCGTTGTTGCTCTCAAAAGGGTTGTTGTTTTCGAGAGGGACACGTCTCCTTGTGGGTCTCATTTGGCTCTGTCGAAGCCTTGCGGGTCTCCCCTATGAAACCCGGATGGATGCCACGATAATTGCCAAGCTCGCCTGAAAATTTGGCACTCTCGAAGCATTGTCATCGAGGCCCAATATAGGCTTCGTCTGTAAACCACTGCTTGCGGACCCTTTGAAAAATTATTTGGGGTTCACCGGGCCCTTGGATGACCTGTCCAGTGATTGTGGGCCCATGGGCGGCCCACTTGTTCGTGGGCCTGGCCTGGGGGGCCCGTCAGGGTGCCATCGGTGGCCTCCTGGCAGCCCGTCCAGGTGCCGCATGCCCTCGCCGCACCTCCCATTGGTTTGGGGTGTGGATCTCGCCCTCTGCACACGGTTCCTCATCGTTTGGATGTAGATTTACCTCAAAATCGACGCCTTTTTACCTTCCTTGGCCCAAGGATCATCTTTAGCCCTAGATCTATGTTGGAGTCGTCGTCAGTAATCAGATCTGAAGCCAGATCACTCTTTTGATGGATTTCCTCTGCAAAATAGAGATCTCCATCGTTGTGGACCCAAAGTTTCGCCTTTTGTCTCAGATCTACGTCGTTCGGTGATCGATCTCCCGCAAATGTGATATCTTTTCCTATTCCATTGTCCAAAGGCGTCGCCTTTTTTCTTGGATATATGCCGTTGACTTTATCTTCCTCAGAACTGATTTCGTTGACTCTTTCTCTGGTGAAGGGTTGTTTATCTTCTCCTAGA